>OZ020246.1:2202441-2627253 GCA_963971285.1 Astropecten irregularis
ATTCAAAATGGCCGATTGACGGCGAACGGAGGGAATCTCGACACCTTCGGTAAGTTTTGGGTAATTTTTTCTGAATATAATGATCTTTCGATATTCAAAGTGGTTTTATATGACTCATTGATAAGTACCAATCAGATCCATGTAGTCAAATTTTGTGTTTGGATTTTGGAAAGTGGAAAACTAAGTGGAAACGTACTTCAGGAGTTGGCCAAAAAGTTTTTCTCCAATGTTTGAATGAACTTCTTCGTAACCCTAAGGTCCCTGTCCCCATGTCAGACCTAGGGTTACGATCATCGCAACTACCATGATGTCAGACCTAGGGTTACGATCATCGCAACTACTTTTTGTAAAGCGACTTGCCTAACGTTAAATACACGTTTGTCGTGTTTTCTTTACATAATTACAGACTTAAGTTTAAATAGCAAGGTCAATTTTGTGGAAAGAGGGCATCGTTTTTATTTTTGAGGGAATTTTTGGGGGTAAAAACGGCATTCCTGGAGCCATCTCCACTCTAGTTAGCTGGTACCCAGCTTCTACAGTAAATTTACTCACCAGACAAAATGGCGTCACACGATCAGACGGGCTGTTTTCAAGTTCGCAACAAGCGCATAAGAAAATAGTATTTTTACACTGAAATGTTGCACAAATTTCTTCAATCTAGGGTTTCAAGGACTCGGGAACATTGGCTGCAAGTCAAAAATAATAATTTTGGAACAGTTAAAGCTATTAAGTTGTTTTGATTTCCTTTATTTAGTTATCACACCCTTCAAATTGCACTCACTGTACATTGTTTGATATGCTTACGAATATTGATGACCGTTGGGTATTGCATCTTATTGTATTCAGATATCCATCCTAAAATGTCTGCTGACCTAGGATCAACCGATGGCATCACTACCTCTCGACTGTCGGTCCATAACTTCACTGATACATTCTGTGAGCAGACGTTGCATTTCCACGTTCTCCGTCTGCAAGACAGCTTCATGTTGTGGATCGGACAGCAGCCGGGAAACATGTCTAACCTAGCAGTGGCCTTGCAAACAAACGCCGTAAGTACACACATACCTGAATTATATCCTTGTGGAGACATGGCTTTGTTGGAGTGTCCTTGTGTACTCTCTGAAGAGCAGAATTGAAATCACTTCCATTTGAACCAGAATCAGTTTTCTGGGTTGACATTTTCTAGCTAACGTCCCTTATATAGAATGCTTCTCTTTGTAACTAATAAGTATTCCTTTGGAAACTCCTCATGGTCTAGTTAATTTCAAAATCAATTTCGTGAAAACCTTGTGGAGACCTATACACATTTAAGAATTTCCCTGTGGAGACATATTCAACCTATTGAGCTCAGTCTCCATAAGGCACCAAATATGCTCCCACTCAGTCTTGTTTCTCCACTACTCAGAACTGTGTACAGGTTTGGAGAGGACTTAGTCGACTCGTTACTAACCATACCTCTGTCTGGCTCTCCCTAGGATAGCATACCGAGTGCATCGCTGTTAATGGGAGAGATTGCCGACCCAGTCTCCACCTCATTGGCTCAGAAATTAGGTAAGCCATGGTCTGTTTACTTGGTGACTTTAAGGGCATGTACAACACTGGTAAAGGTTACAGAGCAGCTGCAGGCTGCTCATAATTTGATTTGTCATGGAATAAAAACAAACCTGTGAAAGTTTAAGCTCAATTGATCATTGGAAACATTAAAAGAAAAATGATGAAAAACCGTTGCAATTGTTACGCCAAATTGTGTGGGAGTAGCTGTCTTATCTTGCGAAGATCAGAAATGTTTTGGCGTTTGGTTTTACTCTTTTCTGGATAAATACACCATTTCAGGCAGAAAGACTTTCACAGTATGATTCTACCAGTATTAAAACTTGAATTAGCAAAGTAAAGCCATGCCATGGGTTAGTGCTTGCGTCCTTGGGCAAAAGGCTTTGTCACATATTGCTCCTCTTCACCCAGGTGTAAATGGGTACCTGTGAGAGTAGAGATGGCTTTGTGCGCTTGATTAGCCTTTGTGCACCTTACAGCAGCCAGGGCCAATTTCATAGAGCTGCTTAAGCACAACATTTGCTTAAGCATGAAAAGTCTTCCTTGATCAAACAGGATTACCAACCAAATTTTCATTTGATGTTTACTGCTTTTGACTTGTATTCGGCCATTGTTTGCTGAGCATAACATTCACAATTCATGGCTGGCATACTCATTTTATTCACCAAGGTTTTTGGTGCTTAAGCAAATTCTGGTGCTTTAAGCAGCTTTGAAATTGCCTCCAGGGCTGTATCCTCCCTAGGGAGTTGAGATGGTTTCAAGGATGTAAATGTAGCTCAATGACCAGACAATAACAATAATATGTGCTATGAGCACCTAGTAGGTGGATACTGGCGCTTTATAAAATGCTCTTTATTCCCTTTTTTGAAGCCAAACTGACTGGGAAGCAAGTCTTCGTCAGCTGTGACCTGCCTCCCGACAGGCTGCTCTTACCCCTGATGGAGACAAGAGTCATCAACGAGCTCAAGGCCTTCCCTGACAAGTTCTACTTCTGAGTTTCTCTCCGGCCCGTGCTGCCTCCCCAATTACCCCAAAACTTTGGCACGTGCAGAGCTTGTCACAGACATTGCCTGCTAAAGGGATGACCCACAGCAAAGACTGGAGAGGATTCACCAGCTAACAACTCTCCTTGGGCTTGATCTGGCAGGACAGATGACCCCTTGCACTCTGCTTGTTCCATCCCCAAGAGAAAAAGCACTTCTCCACTAGCGTGACTGTACGGGATTGTTATATTGCAGATTGGAATTTGTCCGTGAAAGTTCCAAGGAAGTGTGTTTAGCCTTGGAGAAAGATTCTGCTAGGATCGAAACTTCAGGCCCTCCCAACTCCAAGCATTTGAAATATTTCAGGTCAGTATTTTGGCTGATGAGCAGTTTGCAGCAATTTATTAACTTGTTAAGTTGCAAGCAAGTAGAAGGCTGTAACAGAGGGGGCAGTCGAAGCCACATTACCACAGTCTCCACAGGGGAGACCACACATTACCACACAAACCACACTGTGGTTTATTGTGGTATGCAAGAGGGTTAGGGTTAAGAACCACATACAATGGAATATGCACACATAATGTTGACTCACTGTTAATAGCTGCTTTGTATTTGTATTCTGTACATATTTCTGGTGTCAGTTAAATACATATAGAATGTGGTGTCAACTGTAGTCCTAAGATTTCACTTACCGGTACATGATTATCGCAAGTTGAATACTTTTTTTATGATTACTACAAATTGTTTTAGACTTCTATGAGAGCTGCATTCGTCTCTTATAAAAGTCATTGCTCATTATATCAATGATCAGTGAAATTTTCGATTTGAAATTTGATGTCACTGTTTTTTCTTTTGAGTTTAATACTAAGCAGGGTGGAGCTAGTTTGGCCATAAGAGGTCGTTGGCACAAAATGTTGTTTGACGGTAGGTAACCGACCAATGATGTCCTTTATTTGCTAAGCGTTTTTGCTTATAGGAACTTAGGAAGGACAAACATGCTATCTTCGCAATTGTCAAATCAGCTTCTATTTCCTAAGCAGTAATTTTATCCTTATTATTTTCTTATTGTGATTTTTCATGACAGCTGTGCTAAAGTAAGATTCATTCGGCATGTTCGGGACGGTATTCTTGGGGGTCGCTGGTTCGAATCCCGCTCTGACAGTGAAATTTTCTTTGTTCACTTTTAAATGACGTAAAATTAACCCAGTCAGAACTTCCCCTTGTGGTTATTTGGTGATAATATTTATTTTTCAAGATTGTGTTATCTTGGTAATTTCCTAAGTAATTCCATCATACTTTGGTCAGTAGAAATCGTTCTTGCCGTTCAAATCGTTGTCATCTGCTTTGCTGATGTAATCAACGTCGTCAGAGTGACTTTCCTCGCATTCCTGGTTCAGTGACAGGCTCTGCTTGGACTCGAAGCTCTGGAAGTCTGGGTACCTGGGATGCTTCTTCAAGATGGATCTGTTGCGATTCGTTGTCGGCGTTGACGGAAGTGAGCCAGACTCCGAGCCATCACCTTCATGGAAGATGAACTGGACTTTGGACGGCCGCCTCTCCAGCTCTAGTCCATCAGCACTTCCTGAGAGCACCACTCTGCCAACTTGATGTCTCCTTATTCTTTTAGTTGGGTCTGAGATGGTAATTCTCTGCACAGGGGGTTGCATCTTGTGTTCATTGTTGCCTTCTGTGCTGTTGATTTTCTTCACACTGAATCGCCCGATACTGACCCTTCTTGTTTGAGCAACTCCTGTGGTTTCATCATCAACCTCAACCCCTGTCTTTCCTTGGCTTGTCTTGATGCCCTGCTGGTGGTTCTCTGGCATGTCATCAGACCCTGTGTGATCCTTCAATTGCACTTTATTCACAGTGAACCGTCCAAGAGTCTTTGGCGCTGATGTTCCTGTTCCATTTGCAGTAGGGTGCGAGGAATCAACAGTCCTCTTCTCCTCCACGCCATCCGGTTCTTCGGCAGGTCGTGTACTGGTCTTTGGCAAGAGAGCGGTCGCCACTTCCATGCCGGTCATCAGTTTGACTTCAGAGTCCAGCCTCGGGCAGTACGAGCGGTGCTTCCTCAGTGAAGGAAGCCCTTTCTGCACTTGCCCGGTCCGGCGACATTTCTCGCAGGTAAACACGCAGCTCTGCCACAGCACCATCCCGAGGCAGAGGCTGGTGAACAGCAGACCCATCGAACAGAAGAAGATCTTGGCAGGAATCACGTCGGAGGGCGAAATCTCTTCTCGTCTTCTCTCATCTGACGAAAAAGAAGGACAGTTGGATATCGTTGGTGATACAGTTTGACAATTCAAAGGAGAGAATGCAGGAAGCAAAGAGCTTGGTGCGATCATCCAAGTGATCATGCTTCTCAAGCAAGCTCTGACCATGGACTCTCCCTTCCTCCATTTGACCATACCTGAAGCCTGCTCCAGCCTGCATCATGACTTTGCAAACCCTCCTCAGACGGTGGATCGAGTTTACGACTGGCCGGCAGCCAACCGACTTGCTACCTCTGCTTGTCATCAACCTTTCTTGAAGTCGTACCTTACCGTACCTGAGGTTGAACCTTACCTTACCTTACAAGTCTGGCCTGTAAGGCTTGCCCAACTCATCCAACCTGTTCTGTGTCTCTCAAGACCCCAACTCACCTGTGCATGTGCCGCTCATATCTTCATCTGAGCCATCTCCGCAGTGATCCACGGAGTCGCATCTGAGTCTTGAAGAGATGCAGTTACCATTAGAGCACCTGAACCTACCAGGCTTGGTGCACCGGTGATCTGTAATACCAGGAAGAATATGGATATAAGTGCATTAACATGACACTGGTTCAAGAGTCTAGGATGGTATATATGGTGGGTTGGGATCGAAAGGCTTGGGTTGGGTTGGGTTGGGTGTATGGCTCGGTTGGGTTGGGTTGTGCCAGCTTGGCTTGCGCTCCATGGCTTGGCATGGCTTGGCTTGGCTTGCCTTGCCTTAGCTGTCATGGCTTTGCTTGGCTTTGATTTGCTTTGCTTTGCTTTGCTTGCCTTGGCTGCCCTGGCCTGGCTTGGCTTGGCTTGCCTTGCCTTGCCTTGCCTTGGCTTGGCTTGCCTTGGCTTGGCTTGGCTTGCCTTGGCTTGGCTTGGCTTGCCTTGCCTTGGCTTGGCTTGCCTTGCCTTGCCTTGCCTTGCCTTGCCTTGCCTTGCCTTGCCTTGGCTGTCATGGCTTTGCTTGGCTTTGCTTGGCTTTGCTTGGCTTTGATTTGCTTTGCTTTGCTTGCCTTGCCTTGGCTGCAATGGCTTGGCTTGGCTTGGCTTGCCTTGCCTTGCCTTGGCTTGCCTTGCCTTGCCTTGTCTTGGCTGTCATGGCTTGGCTTGGCTTGGCTTGGCTTGCTTGCCTTGGTTTGGCTTTGCTTGGCTTGGCTTTGCTTGGCTTGGCTTGGGATCATGTTACCGATTTAAACTTTCTCTCTACCACAAACCTTGATATACAGACGTAAAGACAATCCTAAACCCTCTGCCACGTGCCGAACCGTCCGATTTGAAAACCAGCTCAAGCCACGCCCCCGATGACGTCACACACCCAGGAAGTTGCCGCCCACAAAACACATGTCTCCCGTTTGTGCTGGATGCTGAGGCCACGTCATTGACTTCCAAATGATTGAACTTGCAGTGTTTATCTGGACTTCTTACATCAAAATCCTCGAACTATATGAAAATGAGAACATGGCATGTTTGAAATTTGTTTACTATTTCATTGCTTTCCTTTTCATAATAACTTTCGACTTCTACATGTTCTTTATGGTTGGATTTTGTTGATTAGTAAAAATAATCAAAATTTGAAACGCACCTTTAATTTGAGTTTCTGACGGCTGTTTGGTGCTCGCAGCTGAAGGGTGCAGTTTGAACCTTGTTGGTAATAGAGCCCAGTCTGGGAGTAGATGACGTCACCGTCTGATTGCACCGTACGGCCGCATTGGGACTGCATATACACTAGGGGAGTCAGGATACCATATTTAAAGGTATATAATACATGATTGGTAAAGGTCACAGAACAGCACTCACACTTTGTCTGATCAAACATGTACATGAAATGATAAACCTGTGAAAATTTGAGCTCAATCGGACGTCTGAGTCACGAGAAAATATCTAAAATCCGACAATTTCTCTCATAAACAAAGAATGGTTTTCGATCTTACCCCAAGATCAAAACTGTTTTTGTCTAATTTGTTTTACTAATTTCTGGATAAATACACCATATAAGGCGGAAATGTGTTAACTGTATATTTTTTACCACCACCACCACCTTCATACCCTGAATGTTACACGTAAATCTGTGAACATTTTTATTTGGGTATGTTACCAACCATGTACTGTAGTTATACATTTTTGTTATGAAAAAAAGTATGTTTTTATCAAGTCTGAAAATACGGAAGATTCACAATATAGTGCCAGTCCAAGAGTTTGCAACGCGTTGGCCAATCACGATGCAACAGGAAAAACAAACAAGCAATTACTGGGCATAAAATAATCGTAAATTTTGTCTGACTTGGGAAGATGTTGGAATTGTTGGAGCGATGCCGAGTTGGTGTATCCTGACATAATTCGTGCCAATTTCGTTCAACCATTTTAAGAACGTGTGCAATTTTGAAACGCAAAACCACCCGGCCCAGCATTTGTTGCAAACAGATGTTATGTTGTCAAAACAACCTACGACTTTGACGGGGAAAATGGATCGAGGTCACGGGGTTCTTCCAGCGGAGAGACACAGGCCGCTAGACCGGTAGGAAGAGCCCAACGGACGGGCACGTCCAGCCAGGCGCCCGGTGTATACGTGCTGTCAATGTCATTGACGTATTGCGCAAGAGGAACTTACAACTTTCCCCAGCATTTTTGCACTTTTTACCTTGACGTAGGCTACATGTGACAGGAACGTGATGGATGTGTGATGAACGTGTGTTAAAAGACATGCAGTAGATAGGGGTTCTAGTGTGGGCACTAAGAGGTTCAGTTTGAAATTGGTATTTGTGTCATATTTCTTGATATTATTGCAACAAATTCGATAAAAGGCGTACCGAATACGTAACAAATGATTGTATTATCATCAAATAACCACAAGAGAAAATGACTGGATTAATTTTTAAGTCATTGAAAAGTGAACAACGAATATTGACCTGGGCGGGATTCGAACCAGCTCTGCTGTCTTTGTTCACTTTTCAACGACTTAAAATTCATCCAGCCAATTTGCATTATTTTTGATTAAAAAGCCACATCCTCTTTGAGTGATCCCCAAGTACTGTTTTCAGGTTGCAGCATTGCTAACGCTGTACGTTAATGTTCCTTGGGATATAGCAGTATGTGAGTGGTTTCGTGGCTTCTGACACCCAGACGAACAAATTGACTATTAGGGACACCGCCAACATACGCCTGTATGGTATTCCGGGGGTCGCTGGTTCGAATCCCGCTCCAGTCAATTGTTTTATTTTCACTTTTCACTGACTTAAAAATTATGCTATTGATAGTTTCAAACTTTCAATTTGTATGATATTAGACGGACGGGACTTTTTCGCCATGGCGAAGTTTGAGCCAAGTTCTTCGGCTTCGTCATGTGGCCCGATCCCTTCGTTTCGTTTTGTGGGCCTCATAATGGCGGTAGCGAAATAAGTACCAAGCCTAGCCTCAATCCTGGTTTCGTAAAGGCCCTAAAGTGCCGGGACAAGGCAACCATGTGTATCGCTCATCCCTGCTTAGAAATAATGTGACCGGCCTAGACTGATACGTACCGATCGAGTTGCAGCCGTTTAGAAGCACAAAACCCACCATCAGTTGAACTAGTATTGAGCATTGCGGCTCGGCATACATGTTACCATCTCATGAGCCAAGTTCTTTCCAAACTTAGAAGTATAACTGACATTTAACATTATTCCTAAGTTAATGTATCATTCATATTGTTGTGTAGGTCCTTCGTTTTGTGATACCGCTATATGCGTGTGAAGTTATATTGTGACAATTAAATGTAATTTGGACTTTGATACAAACTTTGATAGCGGGGCTGGGTTAATAACAGACGCACACAATGCACAAAGTCAATATTGACTAAGTTATGGCATGATTAAACCACCATCATAACAATAGTGCAAATAAAGGGCGCCCTCACAAGGCGAGGCAGATTCCCATTGCCAGAGAGTTGCAATTCACAGTCGCGGTTATTCAACTTTGGCATAATAATCGAGGAAAAGGTTTGGATATTTCCTTGTGGGAAAAAAATGCTTGGAGTTAGAAGGGCCTGACGTTTCGATCCTAGCAGGATCTTTATCAAAACGTCTTTATCTTTATCGGATCGAAACGTTTGAGAAAGATTCTGCATGGATCGAAACGCCAGGCCCTCATAACTCCAAGCATTATGGGTTGATGAGCAGTTTGCAACAGTTTATCATGCCTACTTGAAACTTGAACTGCAAACCTTACCCAGTTATAATTTTGTGTTTGCGAACCAAATGACATACAACTTAATTACAGTTTGCCTGTACCAAAGCTAGCTTTGCACTATCAATGGTTTATACATGCAAGCCATGTGCGAAGATGTATTTGACACTTTCCAACAAAGTCTGAAGACATCGAATAAGAAAATCATAACTTGCGATACATTTTGAACGGGTCGTCATAGGCCTAATTGTTATCGGAGTATAGCAGTGCATGAGGTAGATCTTGAATTGCCCAAATCCCAGTTTGACATTAGGATTGCCCCAGTAAACGATTTAATAATTATTTCTCAGTCGTTATCCGATATACGTACCAGTAATTTGATATGAATATCCTGTTTTGAAGGATAACACACGCGTACGCACTAGGGATGGGCATGACGTGAGCTGTATGGAGCAGTTCGCGTGCACTGTGTCTGAACTTTGTTTTGTGTAATGTTCAAGTATGGTTCCCGTCTTCGAGTGACGTAGACTTCGGAAGACAACGGTATGGAACGGGAACCAGTCTAGTCCTCAGACGTCTCGGCGACAAATGACTAAAACATTATGGTGTTCAAAACTTTCCCCTGGCATATAACAGAGCGATGTCCTTTGTTAACTTTGTTTGTTTGTTTGTTTGTTTGTTTACAACAGAGGTTATCAAAATGTCACTTCGAACCGAGAAAATTAGCGATTTGTCCCTAAGACTAATTATTCTGAGATGGAAATCAAAATCGATCGATTTGTTTTTGTTTGTTGTTTATCTTTCCCAATAATATACAAAGTCATTGAAAAGTGAACGAAGAACAATTGACTGGAGCGGGATTCGAACCAACGACTCACGGAATACCGTATCGGTAATATAAAAATCGTGGCGCATTATTTAACAAAGGCGCATTGAAATAAAAAACTCATGCAGTGCGAAGATTGCGCAATGCCTTCGATATCTTCCAGGGCTGGATTTCACAAAGCACTAAGATTAATCTTAAGATGAGTTGTTCAGTATCACCGTAGTGATTTGTATTGTGACATCACACTTTGTTTAGCAATTAAGATTGATCTTACACCACAAGATCAGTCTCGCTTCGTGAAATCGGCCCCAGTTCAAAATTCATATTTTGAAAGTATTTTTTTCTGGGGAAAAATTATACCATTTCACCATCTGAATCTTATTCAGATTGTAGGATTATAATCATCAAGTCCAGTGATACAGGTAAACCATAATTTATGACAACAATATGTGTGCTTGATTGTGCGGTCGCGTACGAGTATTTCGAGTTAGCATTGTCTATACCCAGGGCTCCAATAATAATTTTCTGTAGACCTGTTGTCCGTGACAATGCTTATTGTTTTGATGGCTTGTTTATGACATACCAGACCGTACTTCGGTTTCAAGGATGTTGTAACGTGACACTTCAAAGCTAGCTCAGTCTCCGGTATGATGATGCATACGTCGGCACCACGCACGCATAGCCATGGACTTAAACTAGGCTTGAGGCTAGGCTTGGGACTTATTTCGCTACCGCCATTTGAGGCCCACAAAACGATATGATGGGATTGGGCAACATGACGAAGCCGAAGAAAGGCTCCAGCTTTGCCATGTATCTCAAGCCCTTCATTTCATTTAGGACACAATATGGCGGTAGCCTCAAAATAAATCCCAAGCCTAGCCTCATTTCGTAAAGGCTTATGCTTCCCCGGCGGCTAACCGTCCCGTGCACCTTTATTCTCAAAAGTACATTCATTTACACTTGATGATATGAATCCAGGATCAAGTTACCCCCCCCCCCCAAAAAAAAAAGAGGGGGCGTGGAAATAAAGTGCATATAATGTCTAGTGCAATGGTGGGCCACAAAACTGGCAAACTCACTATAGCGAAGGATGTATTTCAGGGCGATCAAAGCTAGCATGTTACAGCGGGCCTGACGTGAACTGCCCAATTAATTTCCCCCTCTTTTTTCTCCTTTTGAGTCACTCTTCTCCTCTCTTAAGTCATAATGTTGGTGTTTTTGTGGTTTTCTTTGGGTGAAAGAAAGGGGCGTATATACGTTCCCACGCCCCTGGATCCGTGACCCATTATGTTGCATGCAGAAATATTGTTTTCCTCTTAATATTCTTCAAAACCAGTTTTCACACCGTTCTTCAGATTTCACGAGAAAAAGCGAACACGATTTATAGAAATGTATACAATATTTAGAATTTATTCTTAATATGAATTTAGAATGTAGTGCATAAATCAACTTGCAGCAATATCACGGCAGTTGCGGTAAATGCCGAACTTATGTGTCGCGGCACTGCCGTTCCGAATGCCGATAGCGCGGCAGACCCTGTCGCGCCAAAGAGCTTGCCGTGCCGAACTTGATCAATTTGCTGAGCCATATTGACGCTAAACGCCGTGATATTGCCGTGCTAAACTTGAAAATGTATTAGTGAGTTCGGCACAACAGTAGCACGGCACTATAGCCTAGGCCCAAGTAACGCCGTACAGCTTCGTATTGCACTGAAAATATACATGAATAAACAATTATAGGCCCATTTATGTAACAAGTAAACTAAAACCAGACATTCATACCGTCTTGTATTCGTGTTTTGTACGTGGGGGATTCTCACATTGTCCTAAATCAATGGTGTAGTGACTGTAGTCCTTTATCTATAAAGTAGGGCTGAGTGTATCTTAAGATGAGTGGTGAAGATGATTACGACATCACACTTTGCTCAACAACGAAGACCGAATTCCATTAAAAGTCAATCTTGCCTACACCCCACGTGTCCCTTCAACGCCGCGCATGCCATTATGTACGCGGTCTTCAGCACGCGTTCGAGATCACATCACCATCAATTCGTCAGCGACACGGTGCCGTGTTGCAGCGCTCTCCACGGCCAAGGCGTTTCAGACGAACTCCGTTTAGGGCAGAGTTCCACGGTAAGTCTGTACATAGCTGTTCCTGTAGACATTTTATTTGCTGTCCCATGAGCACAAAGCAGAGCCCGACATTATAAGCGATTGATTCATATTGTGACCCAAGCTGGAATCGAACCGTGGCCCGTTTTTTTTAGCGATAGGCTGGTGACTTACGCACAAATTACCATTGCCACCCGTTTTTTCAAACGTGGGGATATTTATCATGTTTCTTTACTACTTGAATTTGAAACCATAGGAAATTATATTTCCTTCCTCCATGTTGAAACCATGTGAATTATCTGGGCTTGAGTCCATATTAGTCATAGGTAGTGACGTCACTATGCCGCCATCTTAGAGTTGAAACTATAAAGGGCTTTTTTTTAAAGAAAGCACTGCATATTTATATGGCTTTGGCTCTATCTCTGTCATTATATATGCAAGCTAACAATACTGGTGCGTTGTTGTTGCTGCTGTTGTTTGCTGATGCTGCTGCTGCTAGCTGAAATTGCTGTTGCTGCTACGTTCCTGCTACTGTTGCTGTTGGTGCTGTTACTGCAGCTGCTGTTGTCGTTTTGTTGTTATTGTTGCTTTTGTTGTTGTTGTTTTTATAAAACACTGACATGGGTCTTCAAACTGTTGCTGTTACTATTGCTGCTGGTGCTGTTATACTGTAGTATGTTACTATTGCTGCTGCTGACTGTTGTTGTTGTTGTTGTTATTATTATTGTTGATTTGATAAATCACTGACATGGATCTTCATGTCAGAATAAACAAACCCGACACCGGAACAAGGAACAAGGGCCAGCCTAGAGTGCCCTGGAGACCAGAGACCGCTATCTCAGTTTATCTAGCGGTCAATCAAGGAAGTTGAGCTATGCGGTCGGACATCACCTTTGATCCTCGCTAAGCTCGGGGCCGGGACACGGTACGTCAAGTCATCAGAATTTCGACATAAGGATGATGGGCATCTCAAATTTATATAGGACAAGATTATAGCATTCAAAATCAGACAACAACATTAACAAATTGCTACAAAGTTAACAATTGAGGACTGATAATGATAATGGACACTTCCCGATTTCATGGATCTGCTTAGTGCTTAATGTAAGCGTAAGCAGGAATTTAATTTGGTGCTTACGAGATCTATTTATGTGCCCTTACTGAACCAGGCTTGATGCTAGGCTTGGGACTTACTTCGCTACCACCATTTGAGGCTCACAAAACGAATTGAAACGGGCCACATGACGAAGCCGAAGAAAGGCTCAAGCTTCACCATGTATCTCAAGCACTTCATTTCATTTAGGACACAAAATGGCGGTAGCAAAATAAATCCCTAGCCTATAGCCTCGGGCCTCATTTCGTAAAAGCTCCTCGTCACGGATCATATGGGGAGGACAGTTCTGTTGTGCGCGTGCGTAGTTCGCATAAACCAAGGACCACTCGTGAAGATCATAGAACTTTTAAGTTAAAACTAACCCCGTAAGCGACACCACCAAAATAGAGGCTGCATAGCTAGCTCAGTTGGTACAGAGTACCGGTACGGTATTCCGAAGGTAGCCGGTTCGAATCCAGCTCTAGTAAACTTTTTCAAAGAATGTAATTCATTTGTACGGATATAGTAACTTGTGTCAACAGAAGAACAAAACGGTTTTTCTTAAAATGATGATGCGAACGGGTAACGCGCATCAGGCTGTGTTTAGTGAACGGACTTTTTACAGGAAAGAAAAGCACCCGACTAAACCTGAGTAAACAAGCAAGATATAGTGCATAGCACTTTGACGGAAACCGCAAAAATTGCACAATCATAAACGCTGCATTTTACTAAGTGATAAACAACACAGTCATCTTTTCTTTTTGTGGAGTTATGTTATGGCCTTAAAAGTAATTTTGGAATGTTTTGTTGGCCGGGTGCAAGCTTGCATTGTCTTTCAGTGTAAGGCTGGTCAGTCGACCGGTCAGGGCCTTGAAGTTATTGCCACGTGACTGTTACCACGTGGCTGTTGCTGTGTGTATGTTGCCACGTGACTGTTGCCACGTGACTGTTGCCTGCTGCACCCACCAAAATGATCAAGTTCATAAGTGCATGTCCCAGGTTTTGATTTCATCAAACTCATCGCAACTTTCAATAGTAAGACTTAATATGCATTGCAGCACTACAGAGGATACGATGGTTTATCCTTCATAACTCAAATTACGATCGATCGTAGGGCTTTGTAATCGAAGTCGACCCCAGTATGAACCCTATAGTGTGACTAAATTAAAATTGTGTTTGTTTTCTTTACGAGACTTTGCGGTCACTTTGACTCATCGATTGTTATAGAAGGCTTATCATGTTTTGGTTCCGATCAGAGATCCAAGTTTAAACTATTTTGAAACAAAACAATTGAAACCGATTGCGAAAGTTGTCTATAAGCTTATTACTGATAAAGGCGTACATTTGTGTACAATCATCTAGGCCTATGTTCCCTTTCAAATTATTGTACAGTGTATACGGTATAGGTTTTGGGTTGCGTGCTGGCTTGTCTGCTTATTTGCTTGTGCATTTGGCTGCATGCTTGCTCATTATACTTGACTGCTTGCATACATAATAGTTGTGTGCTTGACTGTTTGTTGCTTAGCTGCTTGCTTGCCTGCTTAGTGTGCTTGGATGCTTGCCTGGTTGTGTACTAACTGGCTGCTTACCTTGTGCTTGTGTGTTTGACTGATTGCATGGGTGGATGCTTGGCTGCTTGCTTGCTTGCTTGCTTGCTTGGCTGCTTGGTTGCTTGCTTGCTTGCTTGGCTGCTTGCTTGGCTGATTGCTTGCTTGCTTGGCTGCTTGCTTGGCTGCTGCTTGGCTGCTTGCTTGGCTGATTGCTTGCTTGCTTGCTTGCTTGGCTGCTTGCTTGCTTGCTTGATTGGCTGCTTGCTTGGCTGCTTGCTTGATTGCTTGGCTGCTTGCTTGGCTGCTTGCTTGGCTGCTTGCTTGATTGCTTGGCTGCTTGCTTGGCTGCTTGCTTGGCTGCTTGCTTGGCTGCTTGCTTGGCTGCTTGCTTGGCTGCTTGCTTGGCTGATTGCTTGGCTGATTGCTTGCTTGCTTGGCTGCTTGCTTGGCTGCTTGCTTGCTTGCTTGCTGCTTGCTTGCTTGGCTGCTTGGCTGCTTGCTTACTTGGCTGCTTTCTTGCTCGCTTGTGTGCTTGCTCCCCTGTCTGTTTACTTGCCTCAGACATGCATGAATGCTTGCCTTCTTAGTTGCTTGCTCGGCTGCTTGTGCACTTGGATTCTTGCCTCCCGGGCCCACCAATGTTTGCTAAATACTAGTCTATACTAGCTCTTCCAACTGTTCTTCGAACTGTTCTGTGTATTCCACATTGGATATTAAAGAGTATTAAAAGAGTGAAGGTTTATAATTAATTAATTAATATCCACAGTTTGTGGGACTAGGGGACCCTAATCTATTGCCATTCGTTGACATATCTCATTCCGGTGATCAGCTTTCATTGCGAGAGTTGATTTACAACTTCTCACTTTCAAATCAATTTTATCACATCAAATTAAAGGCAACGTGTTATTTATAGCAGATCGCTCAACGCTTGCCTCTTTAACGTGACTCCTTAGTTTTAGACATAAACATCTGGCACGTAGCCAATGATATACTCTGTATAGACCTTGGTATGTCAGCTGACTGTCACGATGAGTGGCCACGTGATGGATATCAGTGTCGCAGTTGCACTTTTTACTTGACTGATTGGTCCAAAATTTGAGACTAGAAGTTTATTAATTTCACTCGTTTGCTGTTGTTATTAACAAAACGGATCATTCCAGGGTGATGTTATGTTAATGATTTTATAATGAATACTGACGTTTTAATCAACTTGCCATTATTTTTTGTGTGGCTTCGGCAAACGAAATGCATAATTTTTGTTAAACGTGTAATACAGGATTTTTAAGGTCACAGAACAACAATCACACTTTGTCTGATCAAACATGTACATGAAATAATAAGCCTGTGAAAATTTGAGCTCAATCGGACATCTGAGTCAAGAGAAAATAGCGATAACCCTACTCGATTTTTCTTTACATAAAGAATGATTTTGATCTTACCCCGAGATCTAAACTGTTTTTTCTTCTTTGTTTGACTAATTTATGGATAAATACACCATTTCAGGAGGAAATATTTTAACGGTGTGTTTCTACCAGCACCATCTTTATACATTGAAACTTATACTTAAATCTGTGAACATTTCTGTTTAGGTATGTTACCAATCATGTATACTGTACCTTTAAGCACCTCTATGAAATTGACTCCATGATAAGAACTAAGCTGTCCCTACATGTTGTCACGTACGAACTTAATCACTCATGTACATGTACTTTCACAATCAGAACCAGCTTTCCAAATCACACTCTGGAATGTGTTTGTCTTATTTTAATATTGGAAAAGATGTACACATACTTTTAGCTGGAAATGATAAGGACTAGATGATTGATTGAAAACAGTATAAAGTAGTCAACACCATAACGGGAACATAGTGTACAAAATAATATTGACTGCTTCGAGAGCAATTAAAACTAAGTGTCCGAGGTTGCTTTTTGAGCGTTCTGTTTTCCTAGGCGTTGGCCTAGTTCTGTATTGGTTGCAATGGGTGCATTCGTTTAGCTCCCCCGGGTCGACACCAGTCAACCTCGTCCCCATTCTCTCGCTTGTTTTGTGCAGTAAGACACTGCCATTCCCAGTAAGGGCTGACCCGGGGGAGCTAAACGAATGCACCCTATAATGGTATAGTACAATGGTTGCTAATGATATAGTACATTGGATGCTAATGGTAGTCATGTACATGTAGTACATTTTGTGTCGAATGGTATAGTATATTGGTCGCCAATGGACTGGTATAGTACATATTGGATGATAATGGTATAGTACATTAGTTGATAATGGAATATTACATTGGTTGCTAATGGTATAGTACATTGATTGAGTAATGGTATTGTATACACTTATACATGTACATAATGTAGTATATTGTTGCGAAGTTTAGTCATGATGTACATGTAGTACATTTCGGGCGAATTGGTCGCCAATAAACTGTACATTATTGATAATGGTATATAGTACATTGGTTGTTAATGGTATAGTACATTGGTTGTTAATGGTATAGTACATTGGTTGCTATGCGTATAGTATACGTCGTCGTTTGTGCGCCTTTCTCGGTAGTAAAAATACGGCGTATCATGTGACGCGCTCTAAACCAATCAGAAGACAAAATCAATCTATGCATGGGGTGTTGTAACGACTATTTACAGAGGGCATGTTACGCCCCCCCCCCCCCCCAATGGAACAATCCATTTTCATTTAATTATTTCATACATTCAGGCCAACTTTCTCTTCTACTTATAAGCAGAACATGTATATGCAATTTTACAAATTATATTATTATTAGCAAAAGATATTATTTAGGCCTTTATAAAAACGGAAATATGAATTTGATGAAGTTAGGGTTCGCAAACCTAAACAAGATCCATAGTTTATCAAGCTAACCCAACAAATCATGATGTTAACTGGAAAATGAATAAATGTTGGGTACGAGCTTTCATTTTCGTTAATTGTCAACTGTCCATAATTTTGGATTCTTTTCAATAAGTCATTAAATTTCGGTTGATGCTTTGCGCGATATGAAAGAAATACTGGGTCATTGAACTGCTTTTTCATTGAAATGTTCCTTGAAAATAGCCGGTCGGCCGTTGCTGAGCTGCCCCCTACCCGTAGGCTCAGCGGGTATTGGCCCTCCGTACTCTCATATAGAATTGATTTATCTCGGCATACTTATAAACATCTGGATTGAAATCCATCCTCCGTCATTCTTGTTTAACTCACAATTGCAGAAGACAGATATCAAACTGCAAAGACTATACATGGTGAGTCAAAAAAGAATTTGACCGGGATTGGTGATGTTTTTCGAAACAAATGACACTCAGAAGTTCAATAAAGCATAATAACAAACACTCTCTCCTGCTTATTAGAAAAAAAAGAATGAAAACAATTGATCATTCCTAATAAGAGGATTTTATGTTTATTTTAATGAAGGTAGTCAGTTTGCAAGCTGTCCATGGAATACAATAATGTATCAAGTAAGCATTTTAGCTGTGTACATATCCTTTTCTACTAAGATTCTGTCAACATTAACATTCCATGGACAGCTTGCAAAATGAGTACCTTTACTGAAATAGACATGACTCCTCTTAGGAATGATCAATTTGTTTCATTCTTTTTTTTTCTTCTAATAAACAAGATATGTTTGTTAAACATATGTTTTAAGCAGAGTGTACACTGTCAATATTTTCGGTAACAATCTCGGTAACATGTTGCCCAGGTACCTTGTTGCTGAAAATGTTGTCAGAGTACACAGAGCAAAACGAGTTGGG
This sequence comes from Astropecten irregularis, assembly GCA_963971285.1. Lineage (NCBI taxonomy): Eukaryota > Metazoa > Echinodermata > Asteroidea > Paxillosida > Astropectinidae > Astropecten > Astropecten irregularis. Next base: position 2,220,715 of record OZ020246.1, read on the forward strand.
TAACATGTCGCAGCAACATCTCGGTAACGTGTTGGCCAAATGTTGCTAGTATACACAGGACCCAAAGTCGTGTTGCCCAGGTGTGTTGCCCTATTAACTGGGCAACATGTTACCGAAAATGTTATCGAAATTGTTGACAGTGTACACTCGAGTCTGCTTTACTGAACTTCTGAGTGTCATTTGTTTGTTTGTTTGTTTCAAAAACCATCACCAATCCCAGTCAAGTTCTTTTGACTCGCCCTGTATGTGCATGGCTGCAGTCACTGGCTAGTGGCTGCCATAGGTGCGTGTGTACTTTGCAGCCGCAGCCAGAGATTTGGGACACAGCCTAAGAAGCAAGGCCACACGTTTATATGAACTATTATACAAGAACGCCCACCGCATCAAAACACTCTTCCAAATAGCTTTAGAGTTAATAATTTTCTTGAATAGTGCACATGAACTTCTTTCAACTGCGAGAAGACCGACTCATAACATCTGCACTGTCTGTTTTTGTTTCTGGAAAATTGATGAGGGGATTAGCTGTGTAGGCCAATGGAAGGTTTTTACTATGAACGACCAGCCTCATTTATCTACACGGCTCTGTAGGCCTACAGTGTACATCATCCCGTTGTCGCGACTCGTTACGCGCTATATTTCTGTCTTCTTATATTATTTCTGTGATGTCCGCTGGGTATTTGTCAACATGGTGCCTGTTATGACGTACATGATCTTGTGGAATTCGTCCTGGCTTTAAGGTTTTTCGAAGGAGGTTTATGTTTGGAAAATGAAGCGAATTAAATTAAAAGACAGCTGCTTATAATGAAAGTATGGTGCAGAATTGGTAATGATTAAAAAAAGGATTCGTAATTTGTGACGAATAGGCAAGGTTAACAAAGGCAATTGACTAGAGTGAGATTCGAACCAGCGACCTCCTGAATACCGTTCCGGTGCTCTTATCAACTGAGCTATCCAGCCCTATGTTGGTGGTGACCCCAATAGTCAATTATCTTGTTCGTTTGGCAGTCGAAAGCCATGAAACCACTCACATACTGATATGTATGGTAATTTCTCGGTATTGGAAGTGTACAAATTCATGTAAAAACTACTGAAGAAAAACCAGAAACAATTATTCGTTTGCGTTCTCGAGAACATAAACCAGATTTTGATGGTTTTTTTGTTCATAGGTCGATGTCCTTAAGAATTATGGAGACTATGTGAAAAGAATGAATATTTATTTCCAAAGATACATGTACCATACCTTGTATTTAAACCTAAACCCATAAGTCATTTTCCCAGGAATTACGTACACGACGACGTATAGCCCCAGCACAAATTCCAAACCCAGTACAAAACAGCACACCCCTTCAGCCTTGGACTTGGACCAAGTTGAACCATCAAGTCCTACACGAAGTGACAGTGCCCGGGCTTAACTGTCCTCAGCCCTTCTTGGAGAAGGATTTTGTGCCGTAGATTTCAAGGATAGCTAGGGTTAACCAAAAACACATTTCTGGTGGGGCTAGTGGAACGCCGGAGTATAGGAAAACGAAAAACAAACTAAATCAAATGAATGGATATTTTGGTAATGCATCCCCAATTTTTATATATCAAACAAAATAACACACCTTTCTTTACAACCAAATTCGAGTCCATTCTTTGGGCTAGTCGAGGGACAATATACCTTGCAAGAAAATCGATTCCTTAAAGGTAATAGCATATTTAGAATTTTGTCCAAAAAATACAGATTCATGGGCAAACATATCAAGGAAGATACAGTGACAGTCATCTGTGAAACTCCCAGTCCCATACGGTGCCCACTTTTTGAGAAAAGAGTGAAAAACTTCCGCAGTATTTCTAAAGTCTTTTGACCGTTATTTTTGTATCTTTAAAAGATCAAAATTGTTTTTGGTCATTGGTGTGACTCTTTTCTGGATGCAGCATTTCAGGCAGAACAATTTTAACGGCATGTTTTTACCATCACCATCTTTATACCCTGTAATTAAGTTATAGGTAAATCTGTGAAGATTTTGTTTCGGTATGCTACCGACGTATGATAGTACATTTAAATTCAACGTTGCAGCGATGGACATGCATGCCATTATGTAATATGTATGTACCCGTTGGATGCATTCGTTTAGCTACGCACCCCGCGTCGACACCAGTCAACCTCGTCCCCATTCTCTTGCTTGTTTTGTTCAGCATAGCACGACCATTCCCAGCAAAGGCTGACCCGTGTTAGCTAAACGAATGCACCATATTACCAATTTATGGGATTGTTACTCTTAATGTATTCTTAGTGTGCAGCAAGAACGTGAAAATGAAAATGACCCACTATAATGGTGTTTCGATCGTCCCACATATTTTTTTCCTGTCACGTTCTCTAATGGTTCATCGACCCATAGTCACATTTCTCAGCTGTTGCTCTTTTCTAAATGATTTATCATTTTGTGATAGATACCCGCTGTTCTCCTTGCTCCTTGCCCTGCTGATGCGTTGCCATGGTGATCAGCAATGTAGGCCGTGTTGCTAGGAGACAAAACGCACCTGCTCTTTGTCAGTATAAGGCCCCATGCAATTATTGGTTAGTTACCTTCAGAATGATGAACAATCTAAACATCGTGATGGATTTCACCAACTCATCGTAACTTACTATCAATCGTAGGATTTATGATACATTGCAGCCCCACATAGAAGTCGAAGGATACGATTATGGATTATCATTGTATCTCGAGTTACGATCGATCTTAGGGTTTCGTGAAATCGACCCCAGGCTTGAGGCTAGGCTTGGGATTTATTGCGCTACTGCCATTTGAGGCTCAAAACGAAAGAGATTGGGCTACAAGACGAAACCGAAGTAAGGCTCCAGCTTCGCCATGTATCTCAAGCCCTTCATTCCATTTAGGACACAAAATGGCGGTAGCAAGATAAATCCCAAGCCTCAAGCCTCAAATCCTCACTTGAACCTCAAATCCTCAAACCTCAAAGCCTCAAGTCTTAAAGCCTCAAATCCTCAAAACCTCAAGCCTCAAAGCATCAAAGCCTCAAATCATCAAATCGTCAAACCTCAAAGCCTCAATGCCTCAAAGCATCAAAGCATCAAAGTCTCAACGCCTCAAATCCTCAAGCCTCAAAGCATCAAAGCATCAAAGCCTCAAATCCTCAAGCCTCATTTCTTGAAGGCCCTTTGAAGCTTTTGACTACCTAGCTTGACCCGAACTTGGTGCCCATCTCCCAACTTGCATGTGCTGCCCCGACCTCCTTTCCTCTACAACCCTGCCAAGAGCATTGTCCGTACGAACGGGTCCACAACTCTCACTCTTCTTAACTTGATATCTCTGCAACTCGTCAACCCTTCCATCCCCAGTCACTTGTCTTACTTTGCCCCCACCAACCTCCTCCACCCGACCTCATTTCATCTTCCAGTTTCCTCGAAAAACTCTCCCGAGTTCATCTATCAAACTCAACTGCAATTTCCAACTAACTCGAGACATGCCAGCAAATTTGTGTCTTTTTCCAATCGTTGTGTAAACCCAAGGTCTTTCAGTAATAAACAATTATGATTGACTCGACTTGAACTGTCGATGATGTGATCGTTTCTATCAACAGCTGTGATTTCCATTTTCGTGTATGATAATTCTCAACATGCATGGACAAGAATATAACAAAATTGGATTAGGCTTGGTGAACGGCGTTTGCTGGGAAGTCGAGAGCTAGCCCGGGCGGTTGTTCACTCGGAGTACAGGAGGCTGGGCCTGACGCGTTTCGATCCTAGCAGGATCTTTCTCAAAGGCTAAATGGTCAGAGTTAGGAGGGCCTGACGCGTTTCGATCCTAGCAGGATCTTTCTCAAAGGCTAAAAGACACAATTTATTTTGTATGTGAGAGATCGGGACTGTGGGTCTCAATCTTTCGAAACAACATGAATTGGTGCATGCAGTTTCGTGCTTTGTCTGCTATAGAAAAGACAGCGTTTGGATGTGACTATCTTTCGAAAACAGAAGACGTTTGCAAGGTCTCGAATTTTGTCTCGCAATATCGAATGTCGAGTTTCGAATCCAGCACTACTGTACTCGAAAATACCGCACATTTCACAAACAGTTGTTTTTCTGCACTAGAACGACGGCGGTTTTATTGTGTTGGCATAATGGATCGGTTCGCGGAAACACCATGTAAGAATCTTTCGTACTTTCGCACTTCTCGTGAGGTCTCAACATTTCGACTAGCCTGCTCTAGTCATCATCAGGAGACAATCAGTATTGTTGTTGTTGTTTACTCAAACCTGCGAACATTTCTGAAATTGTTAACCCTAGTCATAAATCTGTTTACTGAAGAAATGAAACAATGCAAAGTGTACTTATTGACCTCGTAAACACTTTTAGGTGTCAATCAAATTTACAAAAAACTCAATAACATATTGTTGATGTTATTTCCTGTACAAGGCCCAAGGTTGCCAGGCCTTCATATTCCCAAGGGATACAGCTATGAAAGTGAAAAACATAATGTCAACGGAAGATAGTGCCAGTTCCGTTGCAATTTTTTTTTTGTATTCTGTAACGTATCTTGTTTTCTGTTTTGTTTGTGTGTGTCCATAGGTATAGGGCAGCTTTCTATGTATGTTATGGGATATCGTGGCAGTACATTTCCTGTTGATATCAATTTACCAACACCTATTGACCAGGGGGGGTCATGAGCATATTCGTCACGCTGGCTGGCCAATGAGAATCCGAGTACAAGGACTACTGACAGACGGTGTGTCAACTGCGCGCCACTTTCATCACAGATGGTAGAGGCGCTTGAACAAAAGAACTTACCGGTCACGGAGGATGGTCATTATTAGTGAGCCGATGGGACTGATGGTTGTGAAAGCTTGTCGAGATTGTGTTGAGAAGCATCAAGCTTACTTGCAGGGTATCTAGTGCAAAAATAATCATCAGTTAACATTGTATGATGATGTCGAACTGATTTAGGAGCTGTTTAGTACTCGCAGTCTAGGTGGACTTTTTTAAGAGCTCGCAAGCAGAGTACAAGATGGAGTTTCTGTTCAACCGCACACACATTTCTACCTCCACGGAGATGATGCTGGAGGGGTTCACCACGGACGGGTGGAACGCGTCGGAGGCCCCGGTCGAGCCAGCGGACGCGGAGCGCTTCAGCTTCGCCGAGAGGATCGTCTTGGCCGTGGCATTGAGCGCCATCGCCGTGGTGGGCACGGCCGGGAATGGACTGGTCATCCTGTCAGTGGCCCTGTCCCGTAAACTCCGGACGGCGACGAACGTGTACGTGGTCAGTCTGAGCACCACGGACCTGCTGACATGCCTGTGCCTGCCGTGGCATGTCGTGGGGGTAGTCAGCGTGGACGGCTGGCCCATCGCACCATGGATCTGCTCGGTGGCCGGCGGACTATCCATCACCTTCGTCGGCTGCAGTGTCATCACCCTAGCGTTTATAGCCGTCAACCGTCTGTACCTCATCACCACATCCAGCGACAAATACCACAGACTGTACACGCTCAAGATGCTGATTGGGACCACGCTGGTGGCTTGGCTGCTCCCAGCAGCGGCAGTGATCATCCCACCACTCTGCGGCATCGGTAAACTCGGCTACGACGAAAAATACCTCCGCTGTGGTCCTTTACAAGGCGACTCCAACACAACCCCTTACGATGTCATAGTCGCTGCTGTCCTGTACCCAATCCCCATGATCACTATCGTCATCAGCTACTTAAAGATCTTCCGCTATCTCCACAACCACACCAAGAACATCATGGCGCCTGGCGAGCACTCATCTGGCTCGTCCTACCCGAAGTCGCCTACCGCTAAGAATGGTTCTTTCCACTTTCCATCCCAGTCCCTGCCTCAGAACAGCATCACCAAGAAGCGGCTGAGCAGACGCCAGATCGAGATCACTAAGAACCTCTTCTATGTGGTGTGTGCCTTCGTGTTGTGCCTGACGCCTTACAGCATCGGGATCTTCATACCTGGAGCCGAGCACCTTCTCCCGTACGCTGGCGTGATTCTCCTCCTAAACAGCTGTGTCAACCCGGCCATCTATGCAGCCAAGCACCCTTACTTCAGGACTATCTTCCGCTCCATCCTTACCCTCAAGTTCTCCAAGATTCCAGAGCCTGCTCATTTCCTCCGGTACGCCCTCTCTGCACGAGCCGATAGCCAGTGAACACTACAACCATGTAGGCCCTAACTCTATGCGTATGGAGTTCAATTTTCCGTTGGGCATTTTTCGAGACCAAACTTGAATTGACTATAAACTTGATATCGCCTCATATAAACTGGCATAAAAGTCCCACAATGTAAAGACGATGTTTCTATAAAAGAACTTTTAGTTTCAGAACAGGGCCCAATTTCATGGAATCTGCATGTTATGGCCTCATGCTTTTTGTACTAACGGGCACTGCTATACTTGAAATATATTTCATGGAATCCGTAAGCAAGACTTTCGGAATAGCGAAGAATTTCTAGGGTAACCGTGATTATTTTCTGCTAACGCGCTTTCATTATGCATTCTGCACAGAGTCCTTGCTTACCATTACCAAAAAGAAAACACTCCCGTGAAGTACGCTAACCGGTTACCAAAGAAAGTCTGCTATACCGTAAGCAAAGAATTGTTGGTAACGGTAACGGATTCCATGAAATTGGGCCGTGTATGTGTCGAATAATTAAACAATGTGCCTTAATTGCTTATGAAACTAGTGTATTTGCACTGAAAAAACTTTAAAAACGATAGAAAAGGGACCACCGCATACCAAATTGTTGTTAATAATGAGTGTAGGGCCTATATCTTCTTGTAAAAATATTAATAGCTTATTTTGGCCAGTGATTTTTTTTTTTATAAAACTGCTTAACATAATTCGTCTGGTTCTCGCAATAGAAAATGTGTTTTTGAGATGTACATGTAGTTCATCATTGGTTATGATATTTTCCGGTAAGCAATAAGTTTCTGCTTATACGATGAAAAACTGCTTAAGCGTTAATTGAGTATTAAAAGCCTATTAAATCGCACGCGCCTGATGGTTTGCATTTGTTGCGTCACAGATTTTAAGCTATCGGCGTTGATTATGGCTAAGCAATGCATACTCGATTTTTTGTGCTTAATCTTACGTTTGAACAGTGCTACTAAATGAAAATCGTTTAGTGACGTTTTCCAAAAACCAGCTTACCGCTTTGTTCATTTTCGTCGATTAAATTCCACTATACAATCTCGCCAAACCCAAATGTGGTCGAATGACTCATAAGTTGAAATACATTCTTGTTCGCAGTCCCATTTGATAATATTGACATTATTGTTAGTTATTAGAACTTAATTATGTACAGTTCATATACGATATTAAGCACATGATTGTGTATTGTGGAACGCTCTTGTCGGTATTATTCAAAGATAATAATATCATACTTTGGTTTTTGTCAAAGACATTCATGGGCAAAAATATTAAGGGAGATACAGTAACACTAACAGTCATCTGTGAAATTTTCAGGCCCATACGGTGCCCACATTGTGAGAAAACAGTGAAAAACGCCCGCAGTAATTCTTAAATCTCTTCACCGTTATTTTTGTATCTTTAAAAGATCAAAATTGTTTTTGGTCATTGGTTTTACTCTTTTCTGGATAAATACTGGAATTTTTAAAGGTATGTCTCTACCATCACCATCTTTATACCCTATAAGTTATGGGTAGATCTGTGAAGACTTCTGTTTCAGTACAAATATGATAGTACCTTTAAAGTAAATTAATTTCGCTTTGTTGGATATGAACGCCAATTATTGTACAATATTTGCACACGTACACGGTTTAGTAGTGATGTTCTGGGATATTTTGTATGTGCCGACCAAATTGTAATGTGTAGAATTGCTTAATAAAATCTGTTAGCAGTCAAGACGTGTATTCATTGGTTTGTAAGAGAAACAAAAGTGGATTAAAAAATGTTCGTCTTCACTTTTTACATTGATGAACAAAAAAAGTTATGAGGCAAACAATTAAATAAATAAGTCAAAATACATGTAGCCCTATCTGATTCGTAGACCTACTATAAAAAAAATTCCTAAAAAGCTTCCCCATCTGTTTTGAGTGAGCGAGGGCAGGGTAGGCTTGGCCCTTATAAAACAAGGCTAGCTACGGATCATTAGATTCAAGTAGGCCTACATGTTATGCTGCTTGTTCATGTTGTACAAAAAAAAATCATATTTCCTCATACAATGTTACAAGGTTAATATCTGCGTACATGTACATAACGTTCGGCAATATTGATATACCGGAAATTTCCAAGGTCCCTCGACAGCATTTTTCTGCTTCATTTTCCGCGTTTGTGGTTTCCTTTGAATGATAATGTTTCTAAAGATTGGCCTGGAATGGCAATATCATCTTATTAATTTTGAATTACAATAGCAAATGAGCATCATTAACAATACTCAATTACCCAAACTATTGCATCGAAATTGAAGATCCCGCCAAGAGCATGTGTGCGAAAACATTATGCTATACTTGATAACTGCACAATAGCATCACGGGCAGTGACCCCGAGCAGACGACACTTCTAAACTAAAGTTATGTGTCGAAGTACAACGCAAGATGGCGCTATTTAAGTTTAACGGTCAATGATTTTCTTTCAATAATTATTGTGTTCTGATTTTCATGAAAAGTCAAGCGTGCAAACTGCAAAACGTGATGCTAATAGATAGAAACACAGTGATTTTGTAACACTGGCAATGTGGGGAGACTGTATGCATGACATGAACACGATGCCATCACATGGAATCTTGTGAAGCATGCAGTCTGCAGACGACGTAAACTGGATGAACGAAAATCATGGACCGTTAAACTTAAATAGTGCCCTCTTGCGTTGTACTTCGACCAGCTTTCAAGATGGCGCCGCCCATGTTTTTATAAAAAAATCGAGCAGACGTTACTCGATCAGTAGGCCGTGTCCCAATTCTCTGGCTGCGACCGCAACTAATACACACCTTCATAGCTTCACACGTCTATGGAAATGGCTGCAGTCACTGGCTAGTGGCTGGGATGGGTACATGCGTAATTTGTAGCCGCAGCCAGAGAATTGGGACACGGCTTAAAGCAGACGACACTGAACGAAAATCATGGACCGTTAAACTTAAATAGTGCCCTCTTGCGTCGTACTTTGACCAACTTCCAAGATGGCAGCGCCCATGTTCTTACTTTCGTGAAAAGTCAGGCATGCATTTTTATCTCACTTGGTAACACTGCAGGCGCACAATCAAGCCCAAGGCAAAGGTAGCACGGTGATGAGTGCATTATTTTACATACGCTTAATATTCAGGCCGAATTTGTTCGAATGTTTGGGGTCGAAAAGGCCGTTTCTGAATGCTGGAAATTTGGCTCAAGACTTGAGTCAAGTAACAACATCAAATTTCATTCTCAGGCCAACAAAATCAATCTCGAGTAAAGTTGATAATAATTCTAATATTCCTAGGCTTACTCCCTTTAGACTTTTTAGTGAGCCAGTGTCAGTAAGTATGACATCAACTACGAAAAAGCTGGAGAGTTCAGGCGAAGATGCTTCATTAGTTGTCGCTGAAACAAGTACAACAAACCTTTCTTCGACTTCAATAATGGAATCTACAAACTCTGGAAAAGACTCCCCCACTTCCATACCAAATGCAGTAACTTCAGTGGCAGAAGGTTTATCAAGTAAATCTGTTGATGATTTGAAGATGCAAGATTCGAGATCGCAGCAAGTAAAGAGGAAAGAATTTTATGGGAAAACTAAAAAGGTAAGACCATTGTTTTTATTTTGTGTTTTTAATTTTAGTGTACCACATTGGCAAAGAGAAAGTTGTAGGCACATTGTAGGCCTACATAGGCCTATATTTGATTGTGATTGGCCAATTCATGTTGGCCTTCTTTTTCTAAATAGTAAATGTTATTTTGCGGGAGGTTCAATCATAATCAAATTAGGCCCCCTATATACTTTGCAGGAATGCTGGTGTTCTGGCAAAATTATTACACTGCCTTGTAAAAAAAAGTATGTGTAACAATAGATGTGAAAAGAATCATGTGTGTGGAGAATATTTGTAAATCGTGAAAAACTTCATCAAGTACAAAAATAGTGAAACTAAATAGCTTTAACGTTTTCATCTGACAGGGCAAGAAACTGGACAAGCACCCAAAGAAAATACAGAAATTTTCCAATGACGAGAAGTTCAACGAAACAAGCAGCTTTATTGATGATGGTGAGTGTACAAGTAAGGTCTGCCCTGCTCCACTTGTAAGGCAGTTAGTACTTGGGTGGGATTCGAACCCACAAGTTTACTCAATGTGATACATTTACTCCCCTGATTTGCATTTGAATGGATAAAGGCATTTTCGAGCAGACCAAAATATGTGAGCTCCAAACACATCTGTGGTGATACCAATTGTGTTCACCTGGAATTTGGGATATTGTCCGCTGGTATTGAACCATTGTCTACTCGCATTGTTTACGCTGAGCTCCCTCCACACATAGCCAGGCTAGGGGCAGATTTTATAAAGCTCCGCGACGCGTCACATTTAGGTCACAACTCGATTTGCGACCCATCATAGCTGCGACGCGTCGCATAGATGCGATGAGTCCATAGAGTAAGGATGCGTCTTCACTCTGCGACGCATCGTAATTTTTATAAAAATCGGCCCCATATGACCTCTTTTTGACCGATGACTGATAATGAAGCCGGTTTGAACTTTGAACAAACAATCCTAGGCTGAAGGGGTTAATATAATGTTTCTGTTTCACCTTTTCAGGTCTTAGGAGGGTAAAGCCCTACATCTATGTCTTTGAGACTCACATTAAGGGCCGTTGGATGGGACGCTCCGTCCTTGACGTTTTCAAAGGAGAATTCCGAATGGAATCACCAGAGTACTACGTAAGTGGATTCTTAAGTCGGAACAAAATCAATATCAAGTTGGGGCATCACTTATATTGATGGTGTCGTTTTGCTTTGCTTCATCCATGGGTAAATGTAATCGGGTCGATTTCACCAAACTCATTGTAACTTACTATCAATCTTAGGACTTATGATACATCGCAGCCCTATGTAGGATACAATAGGTTAGCCTTTGTTACTCGAGTTACGATCGATTGAAGGGCTTCATGAAATCTCTTATCCTTCAGTATGTCTCGCAGTTAAAAAAGCTGTTTGAAGCAGTTTATAACTTGTAAAGCTGTAATTTACTAAAAAGCTTATCAAGCACAAAGCCACATGTGTCTACCCTCACTCCTGCGTGATAAGGAGCAAATATGTTACGAAGCATCTTGCCCAAGGACACAAGCACCACTAGCCCATGGCTTGATTCGAACCTACTATCTGTAGATTGAGCACAAGATCTTGAGTACGACACACCAGACCACTAGGCCACAGTACCCCATGTGTACACATGTGCCCTCTGCCTAGGAAATCAGTATCATTGTGGAAGTTTACCCCTAACCCCTTGTTCATATGTTGTTGTGCATGATTCCGTTATCATTTTTAAAATCGCTATCACTTCTACATGCAGGCAAAGGCCATCCGCACCGGACTGATCACTATCAACGGTCAAAAGGTCACGGCAGACAAGATCCTGCGCCAGAACGAGTTCCTGCGCTCTATGGTGCACCGGCATGAGCCACCGGTCATCGGTCAGCCGCTGGACATCATCACGGCCAACGAGGAGTTTGTGGTCATTAACAAGCCAGCCTCAATACCGGTTCGTTTGCAAATAGCAACACTGTGTTCATGGCTCTGTTTGTTAATGCTTTCTCAGTGATTGCCTTACAATGGAAACTTGGTCTATCCCAGCTTTCTATGACCAGGTATTCTTTATATCTTACATAGGTGCACCCTTGCGGTAAATATCGCCACAACACCATCATCTTTATGCTGGGCAAGGACCATGGAATGACTGGGCTACACAGTAAGTACTAACAGATGTCCTTTTCATTGTACTTTACCTCTCATATGTGTCAAAATTTCAACCCCGTGTCAACTCCGTGAAAATTCAACACGGGTCAATCATGCTCTGCGTTCACACTACACAACGCAAAATGCTTCAAGACGTTGTCTACAAGACGTGCTCTACATGGGTCCACGCCGTGTTAAAATCTTGCAGTGTGAACGGGGTTCGATTTCACCAAACTCATCATAACTTACTGTCAATGGTAGGACTTATGATGCATTGCAGCCCTACGTAGCTTATGATGGGTTATCCTTCGTAACTCGAGTTATGATCGATCGTAGGGCATTGTGAAACCTGATCCCTGGTCAGTCAGCTTTATGTGGGTTTTACCCATGAAGATTTATTTTGTAGTGTGAAAAGGCCTATACATGTAGTTTATCTGTGATTCTATTGTGTATAAAGGCTGCATGTCAGTGATCTGGGGCCTTTTTCACTAACGCTATAAAACAGAACATTGCTACGCACAGAAGCAATCGATTTTCCGTTTAGCTATGGATTTGAGCTTTAGTGATGATCGCAAAGCATTAGTGAAATCCGCTCCTGGTCCGAAGTTAAAATTAAGGTTCTTTAATATGGTTCTTCCTCATAATTTGCCATTTTCTGTTTGTATTTTTGCTTCTAGCTATTCATCGCCTGGATCGGTTAACTTCAGGACTGCTCATGTTTGCAAGGTTAGCACAAATCAATTTTCCTTTGCAAAAATTCATCACTCAAGTCCCCCAAACAAATATGAAATCTTTTGCGATGTCCGTGGAAATTTATTTGTTGCAAGTGATAAACTGCTGCAAACTGCTTGTCAACTGAAATAATGACCTGAAAAATATAAAATGCTTGGAGTTAGAAGGGCCTGACGTTTCAATCCTAGCAGGATCTTTCTTTTGGCTTTTGAGACAGATCCTGCTCGGATCAAAGTATCAGGCCCTCCTTACATGCCTATCTCCAAGAAAAGTAACTGTAACGAAAACCCATTTTATCATCCACTTCTTGTTTTATTCCTCTTTCCAGGACTCGCGAGGTTTCTCAGAGAGTAGATGCCTATGTGCGGGACAGGAAGCTCACCAAGGTGTACGTGTGCAAAGTCAGCGGCAAGTTCCCCAGGTAAAGAGCTTCACTAGCTGGTTCTGCCAAAGTGAGGAATAAGCTGCACAATTCTTCAAGAAACAAGTTTAAGGCTTTGCATCTATAGGGGCTTTGCACCATTGCACAAAGACAGCACTGCCATTGCACAAAGACGGCACCACCATTGCACAAAGACAGCACCACCATTAAACTGCCATTGCACTATTGGGAATCATCCATCTGAAACTCTTTTTTCGCTGTTGCCTTTAATCACAGTGAGCCCCTGGAGTGTTCTCAGCCCATTCACACGGTCTCCCACAAGATCGGGGTGTGTCGAGTCAGCCCAGACGGCAAGCAGTGCAAGACTGCTTTCCAACGCCTTAGCTTCGATGGTCAGACCAGCATTGTGCAGTGTAAGCCAATCAAGAATTTTCATTTAGTATCCTGTCAGAAGAAGATTGTACATTTGTATTAATAAAGTCCTCAGCCATAATACCACTTTATAGGCTCATGGCTTTTGACTGCCAAACAGACAAAGATAATTACTATTAGGGACACTGCCAACATAGGGCTAGATAGCTCAGTAGGGTAGAGCACTGGTATGGTATTTCAGGGGCAAAGTTTGGCTTGAGGATTTATCTTGTTACTGCCATTTTGTATCCTAAATGAAGGGCTTGAGATACATGGCGAAGCTGGAGCCTTTCTTCAGCTTCGTCATGTGGCCCAAGCCCTTTGTTTAGACTTGTGGGCCTCAAATGGCAGTATAGTGAAACAAGTCCGAAGCGTAACCTCAAGCCTGGTTTTGTAAAGGCCCTATATTAAAGTGCTAGCCTCCATTATGCAAAACATGACTTTCATCCAAAGTTGGTTGAGTACCTTATGAAATAGTTAGTCATTGTTTTTCGTTAAACCCACAGGCACGCCTCATACCGGACGCATGCATCAAATCCGCGTTCACCTTCAGTACCTGGGCTATCCCATCGTCAACGACCCTCTCTACAATAACCCTGTCTGGGGTCCAGAGCTGGGCAAAGGTGGTAACGTCCTACACACCAATGAAAATGTAAGATGAGCGTAGACAAAACTTTGCAAATTTTTTTCAAAGAAACCATTTTATTTAATCCTTCCGGACAGGAAGTATCTATAGGAGTTTGCCTCATGGCGTGAGAATATTCATGATTGCTTTGATATTTTCATAGAAATACATTGAATGGGGGTACTGTCTGGAACAAGAGATTTGTCCCCCAAATTTGCTCATTGTGGTACATTTACCCCCTGTTTAGAACTAAGTATGGCTTGCGGATACACCATGTATAACACTCTTTTTGGAAAGGTGTGCACTGTGTGGTCCTCGAGAGATTTTCTCAGTCCTTCTCAGGACCACACACCTTCCAAGAAGAGTGTTAGACATGGTGTCTCCTCAAGCCTTACTTAGTTCTACTTTCTTCTCCATGCAAAACTTCAAATCCTACTTTAATACCCCATTTACCTCTACCATCTTACCATCAATTGTCCCAATCAGGATCTCCTGACCGAGCTGATCAAACAGCACTCTGTTGAGCTCAGGTCTCAGGTCATCGCGGACCCGGATGATTTTGTGGAGACAACGAGACCTCAACCAGTCCAAGACGTGGACCTCAGGGAGGATAAGGGTGCTGCTCAGGAGGACGCAGGACCTAAGGGTGATGGTATCTCCGCTTTGAGTTGTAAAGAAACAAGCAGTGCTGATGATCTGATTGCAGAATCGCAGGACGGTCGGACGATGGCAGACCAGGAGCTTAATGGACTGGAAAGGACTGTGTCATCAGCGCAGCCCTCAGACCAACAGACAACACCTGCCTCATTGGAGATCCAACAGTGCTTGGGACTTCCAGACGCTAGCAAGCTTCCGGATCACGGAAGTCACCCAGCCTCATCTGATGAACAGGGTGGTGAAACGGGGAGAGTTGAGCCACATGACCAGTCCAGATCAACATCAACATCTTTATCTGGAGTACCAGATTCGGCAAGCGGTCTAGGACCGGAGAAGCACCTTCTGGAGGCAGACAGGGACTTGACAGAGGCGGAGCGACATGCACTGGTTCGGAGTCTGTGCCGGGAATGCAAGCTGAAGCTCAGGGATCCCACACCGGAGGAGATGACCATGTATCTGCATGCACTAAGTTACAAGGTCAGTGTCCACTCTCTGTGTCCTTTCATGAAATACCATTAACGGTAAAAACGGCCTGTTCGAAACTCATCATGTCCTGGTTATGGCTCAGTATTACACAGGACCCTATGGAAAGCAGCCATAGCCACTGTCAAAGCCCTAGCCATTCAATGAAGATGAAAATTCTGCTCTTTGGAGAGTATTCATTTAGTACACAAAAACAAAGCCATGTCTCCACAAGGATACAAATTTTGGTACATGTGTGTACACTGTACTTGTACGTTCCTTCTGTGTTTTTATTTGTCCTTCGCAAACTAAAAAAAAAACAGTCACACAATGAAGAAGATAAAAGATTGAGTTTCTTTTCACAGTTTTTGTTTTATTTGCCCCCTTCAGGGACCAGATTTTGAATTCAAGACCCCATTACCTGAATGGGTCGAGGAGCATATTCAACGGTCAGCAGCAATGGAGGTGACCACAAGCTAGCTCACCCGGTCATCATACAAGCCTTTGGTCATTGATGACCAACTGTTGGTAAGACTATATGAACCCTTGGAGGCCTTGCCTGGCCAGACTTTGCTCAGGCCACTTGGAGGAAATGTTACTCTCAACTGGACATCGGGGCCATATAGGTCCCAGCCTACCTCACAGAGTCCTAAGAAGGCACCCTAACCGTTACATTTATTGTTTTTCCCTTTGGTCTACTGTTCTCCAAATGTCCATCAACTTACACAAGATTCTTTGCGGGGCACCAAGTCAACAAAAACCAATGTGTAGGGCACCATTCTTCCCATCATTGTGTAGCTCCCCTATAAGACCATGTTATACACAAACTTTTGTGTTGGTTCCCCGACGCACACAAATTTCTTAAATTTTGTCCGTCAGTGCTGAGACCGATACCACAGGTTCAAATGGAAGACCTGAGCTTTGACCTCATTCATATGCAAAGCAGTTTACTGCCAATCCTTGAAACCAATCGTTCCGGCTTTGCTCTTAAGCTCCGCCCACCCTAGCAACGCCATGTGTTCTACATACAGCATGTGACCGAGTTTGACCGAGGAAATGGACAATGACGACTCCAATTGGTCAATGCACAGTTTGATTGACATGCGGAAGGGTCTGTTGACCGTGATCAGGATTTTGTACCGACAACCCTGCAGCGCACAGCAAGACTTAACGCTTCTTCACCAGTTTCACGATCCATGTATTTGATACTTTTAATAGTTTCTGTGAAAGGTATACTACACAAGAGTTTTTAGTTTGTTCAATTTTTTTGTCCAACGTCATGATCACGTCATCAGCTCGGAACGTCCAGCACAAAATTCACCAATGGAACTTTGGCAGCCACCACGACTCTTCTGATGTTGGCTTGACCTATGACCTCCCGACCTAGGTCACTGTCTAGTATAAGCCTCTGCAGCTCTGCTTCATCCTGCAGCAGTTCAGTCTGGACTCGGATTGTGCCTTTCAACTGGTTGTTGACCTGTAAAAGTGATGAACAATGTGTCAACTTGCTATGCACCGTTTGTTTGTTTGATTTATTTGAATCCCACTCCAGTTAATTTTTCTTTGTTCACTTTTCAATGATTTAAAAGAAATCTGGTCAGTTTCCATTGTGGTTATTTCATTATTATACTGATTAAAAAGCCGCATCCTCTTTGAGTGATCCCCCATGTATTGTTTCTCAGGTTGAAGCATTGCTAATGATGCACGTATCTTAAATGATCATGGGATATAGCGGCATGGTTTCATGGCTTCTGACTGCCAAACCAACAAAGATAAATGACTATTTGGGGCACCACCAACGTAGGGCTGCAAAGCTCAGTTGGTATTACGGTACATTATTCCGGGGGTCGCAGGCTCAATCCAGCTCCAGTAAATTTGTCTTTGTTCACTTTTCAATGACTTATTTCATTTTTATAATTGATTGATTTTTTTAAAAGAAATACAATGTAAATGTTGCTGTATTACGTTGTTGCAATACCAAATCTTTGTCCCAGGTGGAAAAGCAAAAGCAAGAATACAGAGAGAAAAAAAACCTTTGAACTTTTAATTCGTTTGTGATTGGAGTAAAAATCGTTTCTTAAGGACCTCTACTGGAGGTTCATATCTAGAGCTATGGGCAATCGACGGTACCTTGATCATGACGTCTACAGCTGACTGTGTGGTCTCTGGATCAGGCGTTGGCCATGACTGGTGTAATACGTCACTGTCCTGTTTCGGGAAGCATACACACAAATGAGAAAGCGAGGTTTAGCAGGAATTAGTGCCTAAAAAGATCCTTCTTTTTTTCATTTAAGCAGCCTTGCAAATTTTTGTCATGCGGATGGCCTACTGGGGTGAGTCCTACCAGTAGGCTCTCTCATAGGGAGAATTCGCCTGGCAGGATTGATCGCAGGGAATCTAGTCACATGACCGTACAGTCGCATCTGGCGCTCACGTATCATGCAGGTAATAGGTCTCATCTGACTCTCCCCGAGTAACCTCTCGTTAGACACACACAGTCCGACCAGCGGTACCCAAGGATCCTCCTCATCAGAGACCCACTACGTACCGAAGACATTGAGTTGCCTCCCCAGTCCCCCAGTCAAGGTCCATGTCTCACAACCATAGAGTAAAACTAGTAGGCTAGTGTCCCTGCACGGAGATCATACAGTAAGCCCAATTATTGCATCATGCAAACTCCTCTCCCAATGCTCACCCAGCTGTAGTTGGCCAGATGGTAGGGCACCCCCCTGGCGATGCCACGCCACATCTCAGACGTGATCATGGGCGCCATCGGAGCGGTCATGATGCAGAGCGCCCCCAGGGCCTCCTCGTAAGCACGGCTGTCGCGGACGACGTCATCGGGGAAGCCGCGTAGTTCGTTGGTCAGTGTCATCAGTCGAGTGATGGCAACACTGGGCATGTAATCTGTAGTGAACTGCTCGGTCACCTAACGGAGACCAAGAATTGCATCGTAATGCTGGCCTATTCATAAGACATCTCATTTTGATGAGAGTTATTAAAATTAAACACAGTAGGGACTTATTATAGTCACAGAACTGTATCCTTGTGGAGACATGGCTTTGTTCTTGTGTACTAGTGAACAGTCTCCGAAAAGCAGAATTAAAATCGCTCCCATTTGAACCAGAATCACTTTCCTGGGTTGAAATTTTGAGCGCACGTATTTGTAAAATACTGTAAAACATATTTAAGTTAATTCCAAATATCAGTTTTGTGAAAACCTTGTGGAGACCTATACACCTTTATAATTTCCCTGTGGAGACATATTCAACTTATAGTGCTCGGTCTCCACAAGGCACCAGATATGCATACAGCAAGTTGTGTCGTGTGTACAAATGTAAACCCCCACGTATTTTGTGCAAGTTTATAGTTAAAAATGCTGCTCGAAACTAAATAATTGTAATGAATGCGCTCTTTCAAGGAAACGACAAAATGGACAAACATCATTTCGAAAGGTGCTCATGATTATTTCCTTTTTACCTGTTGAATGGTCGTATTCTTCAACCTTCTCAGCTTGGATTCATGCTTTGCCATCTTTCCCTCGGACGTCTCCATTGACTGACGACTCGTTTGATTTCTGAGGTCGATGAACCTCGTCACCAGAGCCCAGAGTCTGTTTTTCCACCGTAGCACTCCAGAAATGGCTACGGAAATTCAGAAAAACAGCCATTTTGTTTCCACTAAAAACATTGGTTTAATTTTTTTTAATCAATTCGTAGCAATACTCAAAATGGAAACTTTCATTTTGTTTTTGTTTCAGTTCACTTTAAAAAATAAAATCAGGGAGTGGAGCAAAGTTCCTTTACATAGGTCAGAGACGCTTCATATATCCCAGTTTTTAAGAAACTTCTTTCTTCTCAAAACTTTCCTCTTTTTACTGCCTTTGTATCCCTGCAAGGCTGCTATCTGTTCCTTTACCAGTTTACTTAGTTACCGTACTTGTACAGCACTTTGATCTTGTGATAGGCACTGTGTAAATTTTAATACCCATTTTTACAAGTAGGGTATTGAGGAGACAGGTTAATAGCATCTGAAAGTGCACATTTGGCAGACATCAGGAATTAGGGAGACATATGTCTCCTTAAGGTATTAGCTACCTTTTAAAGATGGTCCATATTTTATAAGAAGACAGAGAATGCTCTCAATATGAACATAAATAAATTTCAAGTAGATTAATGAATCATTAATAACTATAACATTTGTTTTTACCTGCCATGTTCCATGGCATATCGTGCTCCGGTGGTATGCCACTCAGGATAAACAGCCGGATCGTATCAATCCCATAATGCTTCACTGTCTCCTCGGGATCCACGCCGTTGTGCTTGGATTTGCTCATCTTCTCCCATTTGACGATCAGTTTCTCACCGGTGCCCCGCTGCACAGGTTCCCCGTCACCTGCAGAGCATGGCAAGATGAATGGGTTAATAGATTTGAAGATTTGCGTGGTGATGAGAAGGCAATAATGGAAAAGGAAGTTTGTGGTAGCACTGTGTGATATACATGTGACATATATGTGACAATGTATGTGACGTACATGTAGTCATTTGTGAGTTTGTGTGGTTCTGTTCTAAAAAGAACCAGTGGTAGCTTGAAGTTCCGGCCTGCATGCTCTGATGCTCTGGCCATCTTCAAGAGAATGGTGAGCATGATGAATGAGCTATTGTTTTATGGTATTCTATCATTTCTATGGTGTTCTATGATATTTTATGGTATTCTATGGTGTTCTATGGTATTCTATGACAGCTACAGTGTTCTAAGGGATGAAGGCATCCATTAATATCCTCAACAACCAGGAGTGAAATCTCTAATGCTTGACCTCTCACCTTCGAACTGGACCTCGTCCGGCCTGAGGTACTGCCCAGTAGCCTCCACCCTGTAGCTCTGTCCCATGACCAGCCCTTGGGTCAGCAAACGCTTGAAGGGTTCCTTGTGGGCGACCAACCCTTGCTCATGGAGGAAGTGATTGACAAAACGTGCATACAGGAGATGCATGATGGCTGTAACAAAACAGAAATGACAAAGAATCTTAACACTCAAGATCACAAAATCTTCACGTCTACATTATTTGATCATGATCCAGTAAGCATTTCAGTAGCAAAGCTAGATGGAGGAATAGTGTCTTGCTTGATGATGAGTCCTGGCTTCCAGACCATTTTGATGCTTGATTTCAAAGCCTTAGCCCTGAGGATCGAAGCCTTCCCTCCAACACTGTTCGTAAACAGGGTTGTTGTATAATCTGCTGTACATTTAAGTCTTGAACCTCTTCTATTAACATGCAAGTTCTCTTATAACGCTACCTAGTGAAGGCTTTCAGATTCGGGGTGACATTTTGGAGCAGACCCCTGCTATCCAGGGTTCTTGCTCAACATCTGAAAGCCAGGAGGACATGTCATTGTAAAGTTTCACGTGGTTGATCTCGGTTGACATATAAACCCGTGGTCTGTCTTCTATTTTGGCCTGTGAAATAACTACATATTTGTACCGTGTTCTTTTCCTCCGACGTACAAGTCAACCGGCATCTGCCAGTTGGCCTCCTCCCTCCCGAACGCTGCCTCCCGGTTGCCAGCATCGGTGTATCTCAGGAAGTACCAGGCCGAGTCGACAAACGTATCCATGGTGTCTGTCTCCCTCTTGGCTTTCCCTCCGCACTCCGGACACTCCACGTCCACCCAGTCTGTGGCTTCTACCAGAGGTGACATTCCCTTCCCAGTGAGACTGTCCAGCTTGGGAAGCACGACTGGAAGGTCCCCCTCTGGCACCGTAACAGCCTGAAGAGTTAGTTTTGATGGGTGAAGAAAACATTTCAGAAGCATTCTCCGAAATGTTCCAATAAATTTAGTGTGTTCGTGGCAGAATTCCAATCGGATGTCGACTTATGATTCAAGATTCATTTTGATGGGATTGTTTTCTGTCCTTAAGCAATGCATATTGCTTCATTTTTCGATACCTATAGTTACTAATCTGTAACAACCTGAAAGGTGGACTTAAACCTACAACTAAAAAAAAACTTCAACATTTATACGTACTCCGCACTTGCCACAGTTGATGATGGGTATTGGAGTGCCCCAGTAACGCTGTCGGGAAATCAGCCAATCAAATTGCCTGGGACTCGTCATGTGACCTCCGATGTTCAGAGCCTGAGAGTGCTGCATGATGGCGACTCTGGCTTCTTGCCTTGTCATTCCAGTAAACTACATGATCACAGTAGAATTAAAGTACATTAGAGTAACACCACCTTGATGTAGAGGCTGTGGGAATTGGTCACCCTCTCTTTGTTAACCTTTGCTCTCTCCCCTTCCAAGTAATGGACTTGGTCCAGGATTGTCACATCAGCCTCATTGTTCTTCCAAGCAATGACCATTCCATTATTTATTACAGGGTCACCAATTCAACTGCATGAGCTAACTCTCAATTACATGGGTGTAACAATTAGATATAACATCAGAATAGCATGAATACTAAAAGGAAAAAACTTGTGATAGTCAACCTCAAAATGGTTTCATGCAGTAAGGTATTGAAACTTTGAAACTTCACAGACCTTAAAAAGATCTTGCGGTGTATGATACAAAATGCAAAGGACTGTGTAAGGAGGTGGGAAGCAGTCATATAGCCAACAGCTTCAGTGAATCGAAAAGAAAGAGAAGTTCACAGAAGATCACCCTGAGGCTTCAAAGATTATCTACCGTGTCTAGCAAGACAGCAAAGGGAAGGTTGGTCCGACTCAGAATACCTGATCTGAGTTCACCAGCCTGGCCTCTGAGGCACAGCCTGTGTCATCAAGCACCAGTTTGTACGGAATCCCGTTCCTCCTGGCTAACTCCTCATCCTCCCCGCTGGCAGATGGGATGCCCAACTTGGATTCCACGTCCTCCGGAAACGGGATGCGGCTGGAAGCAAAGATGGGAACGGGGCTGCCAGTCAGGGGATGGATGGCATCCACGCCAAGGTTGACGTCTGAATAAAAAGAGACAAGATTGTGGGAATGAAAATATAAAACAAAACCAACCTGTATCCTCTGAGTCCCTCTCTTTGTGGTTTCCCAGCCTTATTCCATGTTTTCCCTGTTTCCCTGGGTACTCTGTCCCTCTTTGTTATGATCCTCTCATCCATTTATGTGCATCTTTACTTGAATGTTCTTGTCCTGTAGGATCAAAATGTCAGATCCTCCTATGTCCAAGCATTTCTTTTTTGTGCTGCAAATTTGTGCTGTGAATCCGTCAAATCACTACCAGGAAGATACTTTAGCGGTTATGACTCCTGAGAATTCCTGTCTTGCTCCAGGGTCAACTCATTAAAAAACCTTCCCAAGTGCTCTACCATCAAACGTTGCAAGATGCTACCTGTCTGCCTGGACTCCATCTCCTCTAGCTGCTGCCGCACATCCGGCGATAGTCGCTCCAGGAACTGCCTCTTCTTGAGCAGGATGTGACCGGGTGCCAGGACGATGTGGGAGGCGCTGTAGATGAGCTCTGGGTGAGAGGTGTGGACTGGGAGATCGGCATCGAGATGACCATCAGCGGAATCCTGTAGATATGGAGCAAAAAGAAAACCGTCATGGTGGCTGGTGGATACTGAAAGATGCTGATGAAAGGACCCATGGTGGATAGTGGATACTGAAAGGTGCCAATGAGCGGACTCATGGTGGATAGTGGATAATGAAAGATGCTGATGAGCGGACTCATGGTGGATAGTGGATACCAAAGATGATGACTGAGAGACCTTGAATTTATAGACTAGGTGGAGGAAGACTCTTATCTTTTAGTTGATGAGTTCATCATACAAGATCTTCCTAACACACTGAACAGATTCTTGCCGATTTTGTATAAATCAAGTTGATCAGCTGGGGTAAATAGTTGATGTGTTGACTGAACCCAACTCACATAAAGCTGTGTGGACAGTAGTGGATGAAGTGGTCCACCTGCCGAGGATGTGTTGATCACAAGGACCTGATTCCAAAGACTCTGGTTAACTAGTTGATACTTTCTGCATGAAATGAACCCAACTTGCATAAAACTGTGTGGACAGTAGTGGATGAAATGGTCCACTGTTAGTGGATGCGTTGATCGCAAGGACCTGATTTCGGAGACCTTAAACCCTGCCCTACCTTCAGATTGAAGTGAAAGGCACAGCCGCTGCAGTCACCAATCCAGTTAGCCTGCATGCTCTTCACGCTGGCCGGCCAGTGGGGGAGGTCCTCCAATCCGTCCAATAAAGACTGAAAAGGCAACCAGTCCAAACAAAAACTGCATCATGAGGTGAAACCAACTACGCTGCATAAAACTGCATCTGAACTCATAGGTGGCATCCTCTTTGCCTACCTTGGAGTAGTGGGACATCTTCAGGAACCATTGTTTCAGAAGCTTCTCTTCAACTTTGGCCCCCGATCGCCACGAGCACCCGTTCTCATCAACCTTTAGGAGAAACACAGAGGAGAAATTGAACAAAATCTCAAAGAAAACTCAGGAGAGACTGCCAAAAACACTTCAGATACTTCAAAGATTGTTCATTGACCAGTGCTACTGAAAACCCATAGCAACTCTTTGTCGAGTGCATCAAATGTTCGGAGACACTTCTCGACTCTTTGAGAGCTTCGTAGCTATTTCACAAAAAAGAAGACCGATACTTTTAGATGTATCGCAAACCTTGAAGCAGTCTCAGGGAAAGTACAAGGGCTTTACTACTACTACTGGTTAGTATCGTACATATCTGCACATGCTGCCTGACGTGGCAGATACCTCCAAATAACACGATCTCGTGCTGCAACCTCTGCCCCTTCTACAGACCACCCGAGATCCAAGGGCTTGATGGCTTCTTACAATCCTCACCTGTTCTTTGGCTAGCACTGTCTGGTCCACTGGGTCCCAGTTGACGAGAGCCTCCTTCTGGTAGGCTAATCCGGCTTTAAACAACTTCACGAAGATGCTCTGTGTCCAACGATAGTAATCCGGGTTGCACGTGGTTACCTCCTGTGTGAGCCATGAGAATCCAAAGTTACATCAATTCATCAACCCTGTTAATATCTAAAGGTTGCGATACCATTACTCATATGAAGAGTTGTTTTGATTTAGGTTCCAGAAGTGAACAGGGGTCAGCTATTGCTCAGCTATTGTTCAGGTGCTTGTTAGCTACTGGTCAGCTACTGGTCAGCTGCTGGTCAGCAACTGGTCTGCCACTGGTCAGCTACAGGTCAGCTAATGGTCAGCCACTGGTCAGCTACAGGTCAGATGCTGGTCAGCTACAAGCTAGTTCTACACTCACCCTATCCCAACTGAAGCACAGACTTAAGTCCTTCAGTTGTCGCCTCATGTAGTCGATATTGCTGTACACAAAATGGAACACATTCAACACAACAAGAGAGTTTTGGATTATTGCTCATATAAACCCTGAGGTCGATTTCACCAAACTCATCGTAGCTTACTATCAATTGTAGGACTTGTCTCAATGTCTTGTTTCGATACGGATATGCACAGACAGCGCTAATGTGAAATCCCTCTAAACATGTACAGGTAGTGTCTTTGGGATAAATTTCAAGGAATACCCAAGGCATTATTGAATTGACCAATTTATAATGGATGCACATAGATTCACTTGATACTCATTAGTTGCAGATGACGTACCTATAGGTCCAATCGTCAGGTTTGAGTTTTCTTTCGATAGCGGCATTCTCGGCCGGAAGACCGAATGCATCCCAGCCCATCGGATGCAGCACCTGAACATCATGGGTGCCACAAATACAAAGACATAAAAAACAAAAACAGAAAAAGAGCACAAATATATTAACTCACATCATATCGCACACTTTGCTTTTCAATTCAAGAAGGCCTATTTATACACAAACAAATCAAAGATGTTTTTGATAGGCCCTACAGATTCATCTTGGCATTCATTGTTTAATACCTGTTTGCCATTGAGCCGATGGAAGTGAGCAAATGTGTCACTGATGGTGTAGACTCTTACATGTCCCATGTGCAGTCTCCCAGAGGGATATGGAAACATCGAAAGAACATAATACTTGGGTCTCCCATCCTGGACAAAAGAAAAAGAAAATATGGCTAAAAGGTAAGTGAAATACATATATGTTATAAAAAATTATAGTAATAGGGATAAAAAATGTGCATCTTCAATTGTGCATCTTGAGACAGCTCAACTGCAAAGAGAACTTGACTCAAGACAGGTCCACCCATCTCTGCCCTCTGAAACGTGCCTGCTAGGCTCCACTTGACCGTCTGCCACGGCCGACCTGATGCTGCAACCCACTGCTAGTCTGTCTTGTGCAGACCCTTGAACCATCCTTTTGCTTCCTATTACCTACCGTGAGAGTATTATTTTTTGTGCCACTTATTATTCATTATGATATACTTTTAACATTGCTAGGTGCCCATTACTGCGGCAGAGATAGAGTCAACTTGTCTTTGAGTTAAGTTGTCCTGCGGTCAACTTGTCCAGAGCCCTTGTGAGGATCTATTCAAAAAGAATCCAAGAATCCAACCTGGTTGGCAGACACTAGCTGAAGGTTCAAGAAACTCATTTTTTGTCAAAAATTTTTCCTGACCTCTTTCTTGAGAATCTGACTTTTGCTGAATGTCTGCAGCTGATCTTTCCAATACGACTCAACATCCTCACGAACTTCCACAGAGAACTCATTCACCTGAAAAATGAATGTATTGTAAAAATCAAGATATTTGTTTCGATTATTTTGCCTGCAATTTCACAGCACAACTTGCAGTTAAGTTAGCCCTTGAGTGGCTCCATGATCAGGGCTCCAAATGTTTGATATTTTGATGTGAAAACGGCATTATAACATTCTAGAAGCTAGGAAATTCTTTTACAATTGCTAGGCAATGTTTTACAATATTACCCCGTACCTGTTAAAGAGTTCTAAAATTGTTTTGCCTTTCAAAAATGACTTTCTACAACTAAGCAACCGTTCTATTAGAGTTTCCTAGTTTCAGCAATTGTAAACCATCTGTACGCTTTTTATATTTTAATACAGGCCTTATTCAATGTAAGATTTATCAAAACAGTGCAGTGTTAAGCATGGTGAGATCACAGCTAAATCGCCTTCCAATGATAAAAAACATATGCCTACCCATTTTCCCGTTCTGCTGTAGAAACATCGAGCAAAGGTTTTCCAAACGGTTGGTCCCAGCTTGAATTTTGCTTGACTCATGGGAGCTCCACAGCAAAGTCTAGCTCTAAGAGCCATCATCACCAGTTATAAGACTTCAACTTTCTAAACCTGCATGTACTGATTACACTTGACATGACTTGACGTTGTAAAATAAAAATGGAATTGTAATACTTAATAAAATGTAAACATAATCATGATCATGTTAAAACGTGTGTAAAGAGTTAAATTGACAGACTGCACATGCGACACTTTGAACACAATGTCTACTTGTGTATAGTTTCAGTACAAAAAGGATTATGATTCGTATTCCTTCATAGTTCTATCGATTTCTACGCAAAAAAGCCAGTAAAACTCACAGTCACAGCTCAGCGGACGAAATTTACATCATGGGCGCCGCCATATTGTACTCGTTCTAAAATTCAAGAAAGATATATTAGAAATAAATTTAAAAAATGTTAATGTATCACAAAATGGACACATTAATTATTCAGAAATTCATAAGTTGCAACAAATGGATAATTTGTATTCTAATTTGATTATAAATATTACATCATATTGAATTTTGTGAAATTATTTTATATAGTTTTCTTACTACTTTGTGAACGAGACAGTATTTTCCCAGAACTCTTTGCGCGAATATTCTCTATAGTCTGGTTCCTGAATGACCCATGTGGAGCACTCGTTATTTACTACGCAATCGACGAAGTAGCAGTCAAGGTTCCAATCACCCTCTTCGTGGGGTGAGTCGTGATCCGGTGAGTTGAGGGGAATAAAACTCTACCATAATCCGCTAAATTCTCCATCCATCGTATCTTATTTCATGAAAATAAAAATGTTTTATAAATGATGATGAATGTGTTATTTCATTGTTGGGGTTATTTTGCGTTGATATGGCTATTTATGACAAAAATAAAGCATTTTAGTTCATATGTGTGTTTATACAAGAACGAAGTGACATGGGTCATGGGAATGCATGTTTTGGAATGAACCAAAATGCAGGTTATCATTTCAAGGGAACTTAAGACTTTATTTGTTACAGTTTAGGAAAAATGTATTCTCCATGAACATCCCAGGCGGTGTATTTTTCCAATTTAATTGCTCAGTTTTTAATTTTGACGTTGACATGTGTGAGAAATTGTAATTCAGACCTAGGCCTAAACTTGGCAACTGATTTTGTTGATTTTGGAGGTGTTCAGATTCAGGGGCTGCTTAAAAGTTTACCGTAAATAAAGTAAAGTTGCCATTTGTTGTGGTAGCAACTGGTAGGCTTGCACAATTATTGATTGTTTTGATTTTTATGTTATCGGGGAAGGGACCTCCAGACAGTCTCAATTGATTTGCTTTGCCTCCACAAATTTAATGTCATTGACATATAACGTTACTCGTTAGACTTAGAGAGGCTTATTGTATTATGTGGACACTCAGCAATAGGGGGCCCTGCCAGAGTTGTTGACTCGAGTCGGTGACTTGGACTCGAGTCCGACTCGAGTCACTGATTTTAGTGACTTGCGACTTGACTTGACTTGAGCCAAAATGACTTGCGACTTGACTTGACTTGAACCAAAATGACTTGCGACTTGACTTGACTTGAGCCAAAATGACTTGACTATAAAAAAAATGACTTGCAAGTCAACATTAGACCATCGTGTATTTTAAATGATTTGCCTCCCGAAAGAAGAAAAGTTAACTTTTTTTGACGTAAAGCACCGAAACAATGTTCTGTAGCGTAAAACTTACACAGCACGTATACGGGCGACAGAGCTCACACAACGGTCGACATATCACGATCGCACGGTGCCTATACACAGCGACCATGCGGTATACGCTGTGCTGCGAGAAACGATGGGCCTCAGTTTGTTGTGCTCGTAATTATTAGACTTGCCTCAGTCTTCGGATTACTTTAACTACCGGGGTATTTTAAGTACGTATGGCGTAATGATTTGCTCGATAGTTCAGCTCACGTGCATGTGGGGCCTAGCGCCGGCCGTGTACACACGAGAGTCGAGTAATGTTGTTTATTACCGGTGGACGTGGGAAAGCTTTTCGCGTAAAGGTTCCCATGATATATATCGACTGATACAAGTTTACTATGTCTGGTTCTTGACTACTCTTGAGTCTCGTCTCTAGTTTACTATTATGTGATTCCGTAACCAGACTTCCATTGCATCCACGGTATGTTTTGTGCCATGCATGTGTGTAGGGAACACGAAGCGAGTGTTTCTGCTGATCGTAGAGGACATTGATTTCCGACATTAGGACCTATTTTTTTGTTTCGCTGGGTAAGGAAATCTTCCATAACCTACAGTGAATGTTCATTTTGCTTGTGCTTATAAGTTTTATAACTCGCAAATGGCAGGATCATTATGATGTTGGATTATTAAAATGGAACGACAGGAACGCACGTCGTAACAAGTTAGTACTAGCATGGAGCAAGGCCGAAAGCTAACGTCAGCTATCGATTAGTTTTAATATAATTTTTCGCTGAAGTTGAGGTGTTTCAATAAATTATTCTTTATCTAAAATTTAATTCGCGATCACTTTACAATGTGATATTTTTGCTATGATTTTTTTAATGTTTTATATTTATTTATGTGGGGACTCGTAAGTTACTCACCATACCCAACTCCCCAGATACAGTGCTATATTTAGAATGGTCCCTCATGAATATGCATATGTGTACAAGTTTACACACAAATCACTCCGCCTCATACTTTGTAAACAATTAGGCCCAAACTAAATGTCAATGGATATTCTTAATATTCCACTTATATTGTATTTAAAGTACATCCATGTGATGGTGGAAATTGTATTTTATAGTTACTGTTAAATAATGATGATCCCACGACCTTAGTCCATATGCGGGTGTACTAATATTTTAAAGTTGCTTGGTGATGTGTCCACACGAGGTGAGCGCGCGCGGAAAACGGACACTGTTCGTTTTACGATTCGGCGACAACAGTCATGTAATTCTCCTCCGGAGAATTCCGGGGTTAAACCAGCCTCCAACCTGGCTGGTCAGCATGGGCATATGCCGATGTAGGGAGTGCGGACTCCTCCGACCATTTCGGTGAGTTTCTGGTTCCTTTTATTTGCAAGCTTGGCTTGAAACGCGCATTTTGAGTGTTCCTACTTAAAACTTTTTGACCTATGTCGTGTCGCCATTCATGCATTTATAATGCATGCATGCCTTCTGTATGTGCCATATACTTTGTACACAGCACATATTATTGTTGTGTCTGTGCTGGCATTGCGCGTGGTGACCTTTCAACCTCACTGTGTACACATTCACCGTATTTTGACACCCTGCATACTGTTTACTGCTTTGTACTTATAGGTCGATGTACCTGTAGTGTAGCTGTAACCTGCCTTGCATCCGGGGATTTTTTTGTCTGGTGATCTTTTTGTTGGTGATCGTTTTGTTTGGTGATCTTTTTGCTTGGGGATCTTTTCGGTGATCTTTTCGAGGATATCTTTTTGGTGGATCTTTTTGCTTGAAGTAGTCCTACTCATCATTCATCATCGGGTTAACTTATCTACAACCGGGCTAATAATCACTCTCTACAAATTATAGACTGGATTCCATCTTCAATAACTCAACTGTTTGTGATTCGTTGATTGTTTATTAATTAACTTGATTCTTCAACTGATTGGAATAAATTCTACACTTCAACTGATTTTCTGCGATTCAACAAGAACTGGTCTTCCCTTGTTTCTTATTTCACCGAGTGCTTGGGATACACTTATCCTAATTAATTTTAGGGTCTTGCTCCCTTGTTGGCTGCGAAACCGCAGCACCGTAGTGGAACCACTACAGAAAAATGGCGACGAGGATGGGATGAGTGTGTCACCACTACAGAAAAATGGCGACGAGGATGGGATGAGTGTGTCACCACTACAGAAAAATGGCGACGAGGATGGGATGAGTGTGTCACCACTACAGAAAAATGGCGACGAGGATGGGATGAGTGTGTCATTTCTACTGTGCAAGATTTCTTCATGATCTTCAAGCATCAGAACTGTTTTTTTTACTGTCTTCAAAGATCCCCGGGTGCAATAGCCGAATCTGACTGGAGTCCTACACACAATGTCTGGAGCATTGGGATTCCTCATAGTCATAGCCGCGTCGTGAGTCAACTGATCCTGTAAGACATGAGGCAGTCATCTGTACTCGGCAGTAGACGCTAACTCCATTGTTCTTGTACAATTATGTGACTCCAATTTCATGGTACATGTAATGTATTTTGTATTTTATTGTCCTATGTAAATTGTATGTATCAGTGCGTTACCTTGCATATATATGCAAATCATGGTATAGTTAAGTGTCTGTGGACATAGGCCTACATGTTGTTTTGATACATTGTGGCATAGATTGCACATACATACATATACATATCTTTGGTATACACTGACTGGGGGAATCTTCCATCTTTTCAGTGCGTATATACTGGAGCATGTTTGTACGCTTGGGCAATTCATCCAACTTGTGGACGGTTTGGATTGTTTTGTGTTATACAATTATTTGTACATGTACTTTTTCAACATGTCTGTATTTGAGGAAGGTATAATAAGGCCCTTAAAACTTTGGCCAATATATCCTTCAATTTACGCTTTCAAATGGCGTATCAGTGCTAATTATGAAAGTTTTCATTTTGGGAGCACCATAAAAATAGCTAAAGTTAAATTAGCTGTTTATCGAGTTGTAAGACTCTTAACTGGGAAAAAAGCAGGGAAGTGCCTACCCATTCTGGCTCAGCACTTCCTAGTACTACCCCAGAAGTGGTTTTCTGTATGAAGTGACTGGACACTTTGAAATACATGTTCAGCTAGATTGTTGTGATTCCGATTATGTATATCACAATTTTGGATTTTGACTGTACAACAAGTAAGTACTTGTTAGTAACTAGCTTGGTCTAGATGCAACTGGATAATGTAATCTGATCCTTCTCATAGATTGAGACAGAAAGTTATTGTTGGAAAATCTGCTGTTATGGTTTAAACTGGTCTTACAATGCATTCCAAATATTATGCCCATGTACGTTTGTGACGGCTTCTTGTTTGGCTCTCGGTGTGACTGTTGAGTGCTTAACTGTCAGCATTTTTGTTCTCACCATTTTGGGGCATACTGTTATGACCCCGTATGTGAGGCTTTTGGTCTCACCATTAATGGGCATACATGTACTGTTTTGACCCAGTGTGTGAGACGTTTTGTTCTCACCACTAATGGGCATCTTGTTATGACCCTATTTGTGGGACGGTTGTTCCCACCATTAATGGGCATTCATGTACTGTTATGACCCCGTATGTGGGACGTTTGTTCCCACCATTTTTGGGCATACCGTTATGACCCCGTATGTGAGGCTTTTGGTCTCACCATTAATGGGCATACATGTACTGTTTTGACCCAGTGTGTGAGACGTTTTGTTCTCACCACTAATGGGCATCTTGTGATGACCCTGTTAGTGGGACGTTTGTTCCCACCATTAATGGGCATTCATGTACTGTTATGACCCCGTAAGTGAGACGTTTGTCTGATTTGTTCGCTTGGCGGTTTATCGTGATGCCAATTTGTACTTTCTTGGGAAAATGCATATGTACACTCCGTTTACAACAGTTTCTAATAATAGCAATTGTATTGCATGCATAGTGCAGCTGTATTGATTGTGAGGGGTGATGCTCCTCTCAGTTTGTCAGCTTTGTAAGGGATAGTTGATGTTATCTCCTTGTTCCAACGCTGCTCAATCATTGAGAAGGATCCAGGAAATATGTAATGTAGTGGATATGGATAAATCCGTTTCTCTGACTTAACAGCAGTATCCATATTTGGTGAAAACAGGCTGGTTATGCCTCATAATGCCTGTATTACATGTATTTCCCTAGACTGGTTTTTCACTTAGGGATATTGGCGAAATGTTCTGTCAACCGCCTCTGTCCCTGCTGGTTCGACTGCAGTTGCCATAAATCTGAGGATTAGAAGGTAGAGTGTTTGGTCCACCAGAGGTTGCCCCTTCAGGGTGTTGGTAATTCACCGGCCTTTGCGTCCATTCACTCAGGTGGTTTTGTAATCTAATCCTGATTTTCTACTGTAAATAGAGATTTTTCTCTTGCTCAAGCATCTAGCGGTGTTAAACCATTGTTAATGGTTTTATAGATGTAAAATTGTCATTGTTGTTGTTTACTTAAGAATTGGATAGTTCGGCGTGTCCGGACAGACATCTGTCTTCCTTTTTGGTCATTCCTAAATTTCCTGCCCGCTTGATGAGGCAGGCCTTTGAGCATATATGTACAGAGAAGGGTGAATTACCCTAAGTACCTTGTAGATGGATGTCACCTCAATCCTGAAGGGATGCGTAAATATTGCATGGGTATCAAGGAAGCAGTGTATAAGTGCAAATTGTGATTGTTATGATGTTCAGTGGTCATTAAAGTGAGAGTAATTAAAGCGTTCCATTGCCTACATTTGCTGGTGCAAATTTTGATTGTATAAACATTCATTGAGACATCTGTATCTGGTCGTACTTTATTGTTCTACAGTAGCCTGAACAATGACATTATCTGTTGTTCTTTCTGGGCACTTGTTGGTGCATTTACTTGTGCCAAGTCATTATGTTGTCAGGAAATTAGGAAAAGACTACTCTGTGTTATCTGAATGTATAAATTGATTACCATGTGTTTTTGGTTATCAAAAGCTTGTATTTGATTGTTGTAAAAAAACAAACAAACAAACAAACAAACAAACAATGATTGTTGTAAAATTCCATTTGATATTTTGGATAGACGGGTTCCTGTGGCACTAAGTGCAGTGTTACATTTATAAACAGAGCCCTTTAAAAATGCCATGATTTAAATAATTATGGTCAATATGGTAGAAGGCAGGAAGTATTATGTCTTGTATAATTCTTCTGAGAATACTTCATTTGATGGTGTATTGGAAGTATGAGTGTGTTGCGAAAGCAACTTTTTATCTGTTTTTGATGATGATTGTGCAGGAGCCTAATTGCATGGCATGTTCACTTGTATTTACTTAAATTCAAGTGTTGTTAAGAGTTATTGTTAACATTCCAGTACGATCACTGGGATTGTTGGGTTAGATCTTGCCAATTTTGACAATGTGATGTGCTAATTAATGAAACGGGTGAATTCATTTGCATATTAATTATAGACCACTCGGGGCGCGTGGTTTTAAAGCGGGGAAATTGTGGGGACTCGTAAGTTACTCACCATACCCAACTCCCCAGATACAGTGCTATATTTAGAATGGTCCCTCATGAATATGCATATGTGTACAAGTTTACACACAAATCACTCCGCCTCATACTTTGTAAACAATTAGGCCCAAACTAAATGTCAATGGATATTCTTAATATTCCACTTATATTGTATTTAAAGTACATCCATGTGATGGTGGAAATTGTATTTTATAGTTACTGTTAAATAATGATGATCCCACGACCTTAGTCCATATGCGGGTGTACTAATATTTTAAAGTTGCTTGGTGATGTGTCCACACGAGGTGAGCGCGCGCGGAAAACGGACACTGTTCGTTTTACGATTCGGCGACAACAGTCATGTAATTCTCCTCCGGAGAATTCCGGGGTTAAACCAGCCTCCAACCTGGCTGGTCAGCATGGGCATATGCCGATGTAGGGAGTGCGGACTCCTCCGACCATTTCGGTGAGTTTCTGGTTCCTTTTATTTGCAAGCTTGGCTTGAAACGCGCATTTTGAGTGTTCCTACTTAAAAACTTTTTGACCTATGTCGTGTCGCCATTCATGCATTTATAATGCATGCATGCCTTCTGTATGTGCCATATACTTTGTACACAGCACATATTATTGTTGTGTCTGTGCTGGCATTGCGCGTGGTGACCTTTCAACCTCACTGTGTACACATTCACCGTATTTTGACACCCTGCATACTGTTTACTGCTTTGTACTTATAGGTCGATGTACCTGTAGTGTAGCTGTAACCTGCCTTGCATCCGGGGATTTTTTTGTCTGGTGATCTTTTTGTTGGTGATCGTTTTGTTTGGTGATCTTTTTGCTTGGGGATCTTTTCGGTGATCTTTTCGAGGATATCTTTTTGGTGGATCTTTTTGCTTGAAGTAGTCCTACTCATCATTCATCATCGGGTTAACTTATCTACAACCGGGCTAATAATCACTCTCTACAAATTATAGACTGGATTCCATCTTCAATAACTCAACTGTTTGTGATTCGTTGATTGTTTATTAATTAACTTGATTCTTCAACTGATTGGAATAAATTCTACACTTCAACTGATTTTCTGCGATTCAACAAGAACTGGTCTTCCCTTGTTTCTTATTTCACCGAGTGCTTGGGATACACTTATCCTAATTAATTTTAGGGTCTTGCTCCCTTGTTGGCTGCGAAACCGCAGCACCGTAGTGGAACCACTACATTTATATGAATTTTTTGACGATCGAAAAACAAGTTTCAGCCGTGTTGTGTTTATGGGTTTAATCTCTAGGCCTACCAGTAAAATGGAACAGACTCACCGTGTCAACTTCAAGTTGTCGTGGCATGGCGGCTGCCATTTTATTCACAATCACACGCTCCACGCCCAACTTTTGTAACATGAAGCTGGTGTCTTTTTAGTAAACACACAGCGCATATACAACAGGCCGATCTTTAAAAGCTCTTTATTCTTTTTTCATAATTATGCACCCTCTAACGTGTTAGATGTCCCTTCTTTTATTCAACGGCCACCTTTTATTAAATGTTTTCCCATCTGCAGCAAAGACTGTGCCGAGTAGTTTATGTTTTGGGGCAAAATATTTTATGGTTGACTTGTTGACTTGACTTGACTTGCGACGAAATGACTTGTGACTTGACTTGACTTGCGACGAAATGACTTGCGACTTGACTTGACTTGTGACAAAATGACTTGTGACTTGACTTGACTTGAGACAGAATGACTTGCGACTTGACTTGACTTGAGAAAAAATGACTTGGTTACAACTCTGGG
This sequence comes from Astropecten irregularis, assembly GCA_963971285.1. Classification (NCBI taxonomy): domain Eukaryota; kingdom Metazoa; phylum Echinodermata; class Asteroidea; order Paxillosida; family Astropectinidae; genus Astropecten; species Astropecten irregularis. Next base: position 2,255,978 of record OZ020246.1, read on the forward strand.
CCCTGCGATATTCAGAATGATCCATTGACGTGTGTATGTATTTTTCTTGACTGTAGCAGGCTTTAAGATGACAAAACGACGGAATGGGGTTATCCCCAACATCCACTTCCACAAAAACTGGCAGGAGCGTGTGAAGACATGGTTCAACCAGCCCATGCGCAAGGCACGCAGACGAAAGAACCGCATCAAGAAGGCTCTGAAGATCGCCCCGCGTCCTGCCTCTGGTCCTCTGCGCCCAGTCGTCCGCTGTCCAACCTTCAAGTACCACACTAAGGTCAGGGGTGGACGAGGCTTCTCTTTGGAAGAGCTGAAGGTAATTTCTTTTTTCTCCCCACCTAAATTTATTTGGAAGAAGAAGAATGTGTTTTTCATGGTCTGTGGGCTTATATCACAGTGTTGAATTAAAAAATTGTATATTTTGCTGGCACCGTTATTCTTCTGATTGGCCAATTCTCAATTCGTCATGCCGTTTTTCTTTCTCTAAAGGTTATTTTGCTGTAGATACATTCATGCCGGCATAACGTACCGCAAATTGGTCAATCAGAGCAAGGGGACGGCAAAATAGAGTTGCTGGAAGAATTCTGGTTCTGGCAAAAAATGCCCTGCCTTGAAATTAACTGAATGCTTACTATATTGTATGTAGCGTTAACCCTAACCCACATGCATACCACAGTTTACCACACATTGTTTTCCCTGTGGTAAGTGTGGTATTCTGCATACCATAATACACCACGGTGTGGTTTTTGTGGTAATGCATGGTTCTTGAGCCATGCCGCTATAACGAACATGGCGGGATGCACAGATATTGTCCGTTATTAAAGTCGTTTGTTGTAATGATTTAAAGAACCCATATTGGGTTTGTATTGTATGCAAAAATTGGGAGCCAAGGATGATGTTCGGTATAGCCAAATGTTCCATATAGCGGTGTTCATTACAGGCATTGCACTGTATGTGGTCAGGGCTCGACCTTAGCGGTCGCCCGGGTGCCAAATGCGACTCAAAAAAGCGGCGGGCGAGTCAAAACCCTTCTCTCGGTAGTCCGGCGGGCGACTCAAATTTTGTTGAAATAAAGGGTAGAAAACAAAATATTCCTATGCCCGGCCGATTATCTTTTAAACATTGACTAAAAAATACGGGGCCGAAAAGAAAACTTACGCTGCCCGGCCGCGATATACATGTTCCGTACCGTCCAAAAATCCTACCCCGTACGGCAGATCTTCGGAACCGACCGAGCCTGTACAGTGCACACACACAGTACGTACGTATGTAGTCTTTGCCCACACGTGGTTGAGACTGGTGCACGTTGTTTTGATATCGTAGCTTTTACGTGTGGCCGTGTGGGTCGGATACCAGTCGTAGAATATTCGAGATTATGACCATGCTGACTGCACGATGCATCGTGTTTACATCTTCTCTATGCATTCATCGCCCTAGGAATTTTTCTCACGACGTTTGTCTTTAGATCAAGCACATGTACGTGAAAAGTGTGTTTCTTCTTGGACAAAATTACCGACTGAAATTCAAGTAAGAGGTAGCTGATCACGAAAATGCGCTTTACGGTACGGTCAGAATATTTGTAATTGTACGGGGATCTCGCAACGATACAAATAACAATCGTGACAATGCATACATCGTGTTTCATGTCGGTGTTCATGACATTGTCGGAAAAAAAGATCGCGCTAAGATTTGCTTGGTCTGTCATGTCGGTAGAAATAGCGCAAAATAAAATTTGGCACCCTTAAAAATAGCGGAAATCAGCTAAAAGTCGGGGTGTTCTGGAAGGGTCTGGTCAATTCAGTTGTAACTTTTAAGCACGCCACACCTGGCGTGGCGCCCCGGTACGGTACTCATCAACAGCCATAACGCAGCATACTTCCGGGTTCTTGATTTCTTATAATATTAAATGGCAGGTATTATATCCGGCAATGTTATACTCGTTTTACAAGTAATCTTCTAATATTTCCAATAAACTGATTTGTATTAATTAAACCAAAATAAACATATAATTAATGTTTTTAAATAATTTTTTTTAAGTGCAAGAAAACATTTGCTAGCGCAAAACTGAAGCTGATGTGCACTTTTGTTTATATATAAGTGTTGACTTCCAACTTTAGTTGTGATTGTGTAATATATTTGCAATTAGCGTACATTTTTATCAATTTAAACAAATACTGACATTTGGTTGAATGATTCAACTAGATATGAACTCTGAAGTATAACGTAGTTACCAGTAACACTTGTTTGCCGAAATTGGAAATAACAATGTATTTTTATCAATTTTAAGTTTGATTAAAAAATAGCATAAAACATATGCGGGCGACTTAAAAAACTGGCGGACTACCCAAAACTCTGGCTGGGTAGTCCGGCTGGCGACTGAAAAAAAAAAGTTAAGGGAGAGCCCTGGTGGTAAGCAGCTCTTGTCTTGTATAGTAAGTGTAGAGGGTTAGGGTTAAGTTGCCCTGTGGATACTGTGGCAATGTGTTGTTAACAGTCCTTGTCTTGTGTGGTAGGAGCCGAGGGTTAGAGTAAACAAGGTTTTCAGTGCCATTTTCTATTTGAATTGCTTCATGTTGCGTCAAACACCTGCTCTCAAATCATTGATGTTACCTGATTCATTTTTTAATTCCACAGGCTGCCGGGATCTTCAAGAGGTACGCCCCGACCATCGGCATTTCTGTTGACCACAGGAGGAGGAACCGGTCAGTGGAGGGCCTCCAGACCAACGTCCAGCGGCTGAAGGAGTACAAGTCCAAGTTGATCCTATTCCCCAAGAAGGCTACCCTGCCCAAGAAGGGTGATGCTGAGGTATGCTGTTAAATTGTTGGTTCATCCCCCAATCTTGGGCATTTCAGTGAGAAATTGCCCAGAATCCACTCGAAATCCAGTGCTTGTGCTTTTCTTATTTTATTTAAATTGCAGTAGGCTACCTATAGACCTTGCTTTTGTTTACAAACAATTGGTGGTTGTTGGCATGAGCGGCCAAATGTTGGGAAATATTTCATTTTCTTGACAGAATATGTGACTAAAATGAAACCAAACTTTCCATAGCTGTTCAAAATACATACCACCATTGTTTGTGTTTTGTTCATTTCATTCAGCAATATCTTTGAATGTTTATTAAACGTGTACAAATTGTCGTTTATGGTTTTGCTTTGCTTGGATGGCTCGCCATAGTTTCCACGATTTTGGTTGGCATAAACGTGGGCCCTGACGTTGCACAAGAAAGGTCTATATACAGTTCCATGGCCTGGTCATTTCTGAGAAACCATATATGTGAGCCTACTGAAGCTCATACATAAGAAAGAAGCAGCAGCACTTTTCTAGTGCTATTTATCTATTTCCTGCCCCTGAGCAAGCTGAGCCATCCAGCCCTATTTAAAGCAGTACCGTACCTTTCGTTCTTACTTTGTGTTACTTCACGTCAGTCCTAGTATGTTAGTGAGTTGGCCAACATTGCTGTAGGATTCATATCCCTCGTGTGGCCAAATGTTCCCGGACAACCCCTCTGCATAAACCACCAAAATGCTTCTACAGAACCATCATTTACGCTTATTTGACGAGGCTGCTGCTGTCTTCTGTAACTGCAACCTCTTCCCTACAATACACCCCCTCCCCATTGTTATCAATCCATCCACTGTTGGTTTGTGCTGACCAATGCAACAGAATTTAATATTAATAGTGAGATCTTGTCCCTGTGATTAATTTCTGCAGGAGGCTGAGCTGAAGCTGGCCAAGCAGAACAAGGGTGTCATCATGCCCATCAAGACGGTGTTCAAGAAGGACAAGGCCCGGGCCATCACTGAGGAAGAGAAGAAGCACTGCGTGTTCCAGGCTCTTCGCATGGCCAGAAGCGGGGCCAGGCTGGAGGGCATCCGCGCCAAGAGACGCCGGGAGAAGGAAGAGGAAGAACGAGAGAAGGCCACTCGCAAGAAGTAAACTCCGTCAGGGCTAGGAGGGAGACTTCCCTCCGACAGATAACAACCGACCTCAACCGTCGTCATTTCAAGACTCACACCTCTGATTTATTATTTTCTGTTGTCTCCAGTTGTTATGGGTGTCTGAAGCGTTCATCCCATGGCAGACACGCTCACCCAGTAAAACATGTTTCATGAATAAAGAATCTAAGCCTCAAAAGCTATGTGAACTGTGCCAATGTTGCTGATCATTCTTGAGGTCATTATGCTTTGTGTATCCGTATTATCTAGGTACCCCTTCCCGCTAACCCCACTCCTTGTACTACCAGACCCCACAGTCGCAAGATGGCCAAGCGACTGTGGTGAAGCTCTTGACAACCGACCAGCTGGTAGAGCACTGTATCTCCCATCACCTAGAGGGCGGATGGACTGCTCTTACACCAAGCGCCAGGACCACCTGATTGAGAGACGGGGATTTCCCCTCGTGGAACAGAATGATCAGAACCACCACAAGCAGCAAGAAGACCTCCCAGTCCTAACCTGCCCCCTTGATGTGGTATTACACCCACCTGGGGTAATGCATCGGCTTTACATACAGGGGAAGGTACCTGTTGTAGTAGGCGAGCTGAGAAGCTGTACGAGTGTAACGACCGTCTGGCGGGCTGTCCGGCTGTCCATCCATCTGTTTGGCAGTTCAGTCCGCATGGAATTGTTAACTTTTTTTTAGTATGTTACCCAGTACCGGTTTATGCTTTTTTGAATTGCTATCATGTTGGTAATACATGTAAGGCTGCAGCAAGCCGTGACGTTTTGCTGTTCTAGTTAATCCTTCTTTTTTGCAGAGAGCATGAAGCAAGGCATACGCTACTTATGAATGTGCACGGTACATCTGGGACCAGAAAGAGATCACCCAAGCAGAGAGGCCACTAAAACATCATCTTGTTCATTATAACTTTGCCATTTAGACAATTGTTTATTGATTATCACTTGCGATATTAACTAAGGAAACTTGTCCACATCCCCCACATACTTCAGTTAACCATGCTTGGTTTTTCTGTGGTTAGTGTGGTATCCTGAATACCACAGTACACCACAGTGTGGTTTGTGTAGTACATGTATTGCTTTGGTTTAAGATCTGGTATGTTGAGACTGGTAATGTTTGGTAAGCAGTTCTTGTCTTGTGTGGTAAGATCACAGGTTTAGGGCTAAAAACAGGAAGAGGAAATCACCGCAGAGAACAAGTATTAGTAAAGGACAGTTCTTCAGAACATGTTTTATTTTGCAAAACGAAAAAGTACAACATCTATTTTCCAAAAACAAGAAAATACTGTGAAGCCGACACACCACACTAACAATAGTGAAGTGTTTTCTGCAAAACTTGTTATTTTCTCTTTACAAAACTAAGATCCCAGATCCCGTGCATTATTCTAAACAAGAAACTCGGAAGTCGAGGAATGATCAGCTGCTTGCTTGTACCGTCGCTATTTTCAGCCAAAGTTTGGAGTGAGAAAAGTAATGACAAAAGCTGTCTTTATATTTGTTCTCTCAGGATTCGCACAAGCTACATCGCCCAAATGTTAAGAGCCGCGGCGGCACAATGTATCTAGGGAAAAACGTGTCCATGGCAAATCAATTTGAAATTGGAATCTTCTTGATTTCGTTTGTTAATTGGATTTCCAATAACTTCAACTGTACAGCTACCCTTGCCCCCCCCCCCCCCCCCTTCCCCATACAGGGCTCGAAATATTCACTAGACCGTGGACCGAGTCTCAAGAGTGATTTCAGTGTCGGTCTAGTAGTGCACCGCACTAGTACGGCTGTCTAGTGACTTTGTTTTCCTTGCATAATTAATATGGTGTCTAAATTGAGTATTTGTGAACTCTGGAATCTCCCAACTCTTGTGGTGAAAAGTAGGCCTGTTGTACTTTGTGAAAATTGTTTTTTTTTGTTTTTTTACACTTGGAGCCAAAGGTATAGTTGAGCCTATCGAGCCCCGTTAATATAATAAGGAACAATGTCGGGTCCCAATCCTGTTCTTTATTGTTTTCATTCCTGATAAAAATACAAGGGTCCAAATTACCTCTTAAAGAGGTACGACTGTACTATTAAACATTTAGGAGTTATTTTGTGTAATACCTCCAATGGGACCAACATTAAATCCCTTTTTCGCCACAGTTACATGCATTGCATTTTAGTCGACGGTATTTCTTCAGCAACCCAGACTGTAACACCAGTACTTATTGTCAGTCATCGAGTCTACTCTGAACATCTGATGCAGCGTTTCGGCTATTATCGTGATCTTTGTCTTTTATCTTCGAATGACAAAGCTCCCTTATAGAAGAATACATGTAATGTGGTCTGGTCTACAGGCTTGTCATTAGCGACTATCTTTCAACACAGGCATAATACATTATTACGATGTACTGCCTAGCTGCGTTTGACTTCATCTCGCCAAAATGCCGCCCTCCGGTGGGCAAAAACGACGATTCATCGACTTCACCCTCTACGAAGATTTACCGCCCTTAGGCCTGCACCTGCCGTTTTACAGGAGGGTAGTCCATGTTTGCCGATGACAATTTGTTTTCTAATTACCCCTAGAAAAAAAAGCAACGTCGAAAATGTGAGGTTTTCCATACCCGTTAGTTTTCCAAAGCCAAAATAGAGCCAACTTCAGAGCCACAATGTAGGCCAACCGTGTATGGTGTATCCACAAAATTCACGGACTCCCCCAGTTTGTTAAACTTGTACGTAATAATGACGCAATATGTTCGACCCCTCCCAATAAGCATCCGAGCGTATCTTAAAGCAGCCGCAATCTACTAGGGAACGCCCCTCCCCCAGTTTTGTGTAACCACTGTGATTATGTCAAGAATTAACGTCAATTTCGACTGGCGAGACCCACATTATCATCTTAGATGCCCACACCGCCATTAGGACTGCTTAAAGAACCATTTCAACAGAACACCTATGCCACATGCGAGGCACATTCCCTACTTGTAATGCTGATTCATAATAATTGTGCAGTGTATGTTGTCCGTATCCCTGAAGTGGAAATTTGATGTCCGTGCCGCGAGGTGCACACACATCACGCTCTGCGTGCCACACGGGACTTTGGGAACGATTTCTCCGTAGCCCTAGTTGCTGCAATTAGATCGTGCGACCCAGTTTAAACAGACAGGAGTGCTCATTTAATGGCAGTGGAAATACTCTCATAACTTTCATCATGACTTTCATTGTGCCAGTTATATCAATTGCAGTACGATAAAAACAAAATACGAACAAAATTAAAGACTCAAGTTCCCCTCTTCCATTTTACGTGTATAATTATATCTGTATACATCGAGGCCCTGCATACTGCAACCATGTGAGTAATTTCGGCGAAAGGCTTGCGTTTTAAAAAAATTTTTTTACTGCAAACCCTTCATTAAATCGACTAAACAACAATACATTAATTGGACAATATTTCCGTTATAACAAATTATTTTGTTAGAAATAGAATTTAGTACAAATATACATTTTTTTTTACGGTTGAAAAACATCAAAAGTTTGTAACTCAAAGGTGATAATTCTGCCATTCATTGCGTACTTGTTGTTTTATAATTTCGTTTATGAAGTATATTTACCATTACCTTTAATTAATCATTCTTTAACTTGTGCACAATTTGATCTACCGTATGGAGTGAATAATTATGGCCAAAAATTATATAAACAATGTTGGTCTAATGAGGGCGCTATAACGATCGCCATCTTTGCTGCTGTGGTACAAGTACAACCATAGATAAGCATTTCTCATGAAAATCCCTTTTACAAAGTAGATTAATTTTATAAATGAAATAAATTAAAACCCTTTGAGACGGTTCATATTGCATGAATTATATGGGGCACTGTTATTTGGACATCCAATGTGTACCCCCAAAATGGCCGTGAAAGGGCGCCCTCATTAGGTCTAATAAGTTATATGTGCATAAATAAAAGCATGCACGCCTATACAAACGTAAGCTAGATATGCATACTAGTTACCATGGAATGTAGTGAATTCACTGAGTTCAGTTTGTGATGATTATTATACTAAAAGCATTCAACTCAGTGACCGGTTTCGATATGAAAAACAAAACAAGTTATAAACTGCTCATCAACCGAAATAATTATATAAAAAATATATTAGCCTTTGAGAAAGATCCTGCTATAGGATCGAAACATCTTGCCCTCATAGCTCCAAGCAATAACAAAGAGAGTCAATAATATACCACAAGTAGGTATAATATTATTATTTCACATGAATACCAAGGACATGGCGCGCTCCTGACCTCTGTGCAACCCTCTACTGTCATAATGTATGCATTAATAAAATGAAAATTGCTTTCGTTCGACGCCACCAGCTTCCATAAATAAATACAATAAGATTGTATGTACATGTATTTCGGCCTTTGTACGAAACCACGCCTTGGGTTTGGGATTCTTGAGTCTTTGGGTAGATTTCACAAAGCCTTACGACCAATCGTAATTCAACTTACGAATTTTAACTCATCGCATACGACGTAGGGCTGCAATGCATCATTACGATTGATAGTTTGGTGAACTTTGAAATCGACCCCTGCTCTGGGACTCGACTCCCCACGCTTGTTTGAAACGTTTTTCTAATCCAGTTTTTGCAGCTATCACTCCTTCAACTTGAGCCTGTTTTGAGTCAAAGGTTCATACTAAGTTTGTCAACGAAATGCAGATTCATATGCAAAAATATCAAGAAAGTTACAGTAACTGTCATCTGTGATATTTCCAGCCCCATACGGTGCCCACTTTTGAGAAAACGGTTAAAACGCTCTCGGTGTTTTCAAATCTCTTCACAGGAGTTTTGATATCATCCGAGATTAAATTTGTTTTTGGTCTTTGGTTGTACACTTTGTAGGATAAATACAGCATTTCAGGTAGAAAAATGTAGATAATTATGCTTCTACCATCATTATCCTTATGCCCTGTAAGTTATAGGTAATTATGTGAAGATTTCTGTTTTGGTATGCTACCTAAGTATGATAGAAACTTTTAACTCACTTGCTTCGTTCTTGTTATCTTACTCGGTGTTCACTCTTCTGTTTTCTAATATTCGTGTTATATTATTCATTTTAATTAATCTCAAGAACATACTTAATTGATTCGTGCACTGTGTGTGGTGCATGTGCTGCAATACTGTGTGATAAAACTGCTGCAAACTACCCATCAACCGAACTACCTGAAATAATGGTCGTTCTCGAATCTCGAAGGAACCCTGTTATAGTATTGAAACGTCAGACCCTTCTAACACTGAGAATTTTTAAAAACATTTAACACCAGCCCAGCCCGTGTAGTGGTTTCCTATTAATATATGCTCTTCAATTTATATAATGTAGGATGTTAATATTAAATTAAGCTAGGTTGGTCGGAGGAGGGGCGGGGGTTATTTGGGTGAGCCCATTGAATGGAACAGCCTGGTCTGTACCACCTCTCTGTTCACTTTATGAGCGAAGCGCGTCTTGACCGACATGGCTTTCACCAAGGCACTCTGGCTGTCGGCCATCACGATGTCATCGATAAAAGTCCCCATGCATTCCAGACCTCGTAGTCCCATGTTGACCTCGAACCCTGCAGGTCATGGAAAACAAACAAACAAACAAACAAACAAACAAAATATTAGTCCGTGTAATGCAGATTGTGATTTTGTGTGTACTTAACGCAAGATATACATGTTTTTGCACCTTCTCGGAACGCTATTTGTCCCGATACAGCCTCCGTACCTTTCCTTCTTTCAAGAACAAACGAACAAAAGATTAGTCGGTATATAATGCGGGTTGTGATTTTGTGTGTATCTAACGCAAGATATACACATTTGTGCACCTTCTCTGAACCCTATTTGTCCCAGTACTGCCTCCGTACCCTTCCTTCTTTCAAACTGGGATTATGTTGATGCGGAGTGCGGAAACACCATGTAAGAATCGTTCATACTTTCGCACTTCTATTTCGTTCGCACTTCTCGTACGGTCTCAACGTTTCGACTAGCCTGCTCTAGTCATCATCAGGATACCTCATAAGGAGGACTAGAGCAGGCTAGTCGAAACGTTGAGACCTTACGAGAATTGCGAACGATATAGATGTACGAAGGTACGAACGATTCAACATGGTGTTTCCGCAAACCGATCCACATAGCCTACCGATTGTCACAATGCAAAGCCTCAACTCTTTCTTGGAATAATATACATCATGCATGACAACTGTTGAGACAGCATCTAAATTGAATTTGTTTTCGGAAGAGAAACTTGATAACATTGTACGTTGAGTTAATGATTAAAAATCAATGAATGATCATTAAGCAATGACCAAATTTATGCTTGTACAGTACATGTACAAACACTGTATACATGACTGTATACAAATAGGCAGGAATATTGCATATCAAATAATTGTAATATTCGATATCATACGTTTCTGCCTGTGTCTATAACTCTATCTTCATATATCGAGGGTTTTTTATACGAAATTGATGCAAGGCTTGGAATTCATTTGCCATTGTGTGTCCTTATTTAATCAGGCTGAAGGGCTTGAGATACATGGCGAAGCTGGAGCCTTTCTTCGGCTTCGACATGTGGCCCAATCCCTTCGTTTCGTTTTGTGGGCCTCAAATGGCGGTAGGGAAATAAATTCCAAGTCTCGCCTCGTAAATGTCTTACGAGAGTCTTAAGTGGACATCAAAGGGACGGTGTAGGCGAACAATTTTTCACTTGATCGACAACGTTATATTCCCCCGTCAGTTTGCCCTGTTAGCCAGGGGTATGACAGGCTAGCACGCCGGCCCTTTAAAGGATTCCAATTCAATCATCATCTACACATCAGCACCTCTTTAGGCGATTCAGAGGCAGCCGCTCTGGGCAGGATTTGTAAAATATATTTGTTTTCAATCCATCGCGAATTGCCTGCCGTTGTTTATTTAAGGCGCGATTAAAAACAATGTAGGCCTACGCAAAATGCCAATTGGCTGTCTTGGCAGGGGGGCTCGGTTGCTAGGCAAAGTTGAGGCATCTTTCGTCACTATGGCACCATGCAGCATCAACAGCTCTCACCGCTGACGGGAAAATGTGCTTATGATTTTTAGACTGTAGAGCTCGATAACGGACTCAGTCCTGCCAATGCGCCCTCTCGTGACTTCATTGTAATGCGAGCAGCTGGGTTACATGAAGTCACGATTGGGCGCATTGGCAGGACTGAGTCCGTTATCGAGCTTTACAGTCTTGGACCAAGACTAAGCCATTATGCAGCTCTCATAATAAGTATCAGGCTTATCGTAACGAACCGAGGAAACGGTCTTTTAGCTGGTCCAATCGGATTGCACGACAGATCCCCACGGCGCGCTAGCGTCAATAAAAGCCTCACTGTGATTGGTCGAGCCCAGCTGCCCTTTACGAGGCACACCCGTAAAGCAAATTTCAACGAGTTGCTCTTAAAAAAGTCATTCACTTAAAGTGAGCTTTAAATACGTGATTTTTTCTTGCTTTTTTATCTTCTTTCAATACCCTTTCGTGAATTACCCGCCTAAATGTCACGCCACTTCAAAAAGCCCTTGCGTATATTTGCAATTCCGTTTTAGAATGGTTGACAAAATAACCCCGTAACATTCAAAGGTCTTTACTCGGTAAAATATCACCATAAAGTAAAGGGAGATCACGAACTTTGCTCATGTGTGATGTGGAAAACCCCGCCTAAGGCATAGGTATTTTTGTATTCTCCTTCAACTCATTTTTTTTCACTGCTCGCACTACGAGAAAATTCACATGTATCTCAATTTTCCAACTGAACTTTAAAGGTGAGTCCTTTAAAGTACGGTGCGTCCTGTACAACGTTGATAAAGGTGACAGAACAGCACTCACAATTTAAGCGAAAACCTGACTCAATTTTTCTTATAAAACATTTAAAGAATGGTTTAAACCCAGAGATAAACTGTTTTCGTCTTTGTTTGCCTATTTCTGGTTAAACACACCATTTAAGGCCGTCTACTAGCACCCAGTGGCGTAGCTACGGGGGGGCCTGGGGGGGCACGTGCCCCCCCACAAATTCGGCGTGCCCCCCCAGGTGCCCCCCCACCAAAAATCGTGGGTTTAAACAAAAATAAGCGTTATCTGTAGGGTATGATAGCTATAAAGGAAATAAAAACAACTTAACAGCTTTTACTGTTCCAAAATGATATTTTTTACTTTCAGCAAATGTTCCTGAGTCCTTAAAACCGTACAGTGAAGAAATCTGTGCAACATTTCAGTGTAAAAATGCAATTTTCTTACGCGCTTACGGTTGCGAACTTCAAAACAGCCCATCTGCCATTTTGTCTGGTTTGGCTAGTTAGTCTGGTCCCCAGATTGAATTTCTCCCGCTCAAGAGTGTTGGATTAAAAAGAAATAATGAAGTAATAATATAAATAAAAAATTCGAGCAATTACAATAGGTGTTCGGCTTGAACCCGAACACCTAATGAATAAATTTATCGGAACAATTGCTTCCAAAATAAGGCTCAGATTACACCAAAGAATATCTAGAACCCCTGAGCTTCCAGGGCCCTTAAGCGGGCCCTGGACCCCGGCCGCAAGGCCTTCGCGCTTATCCATGATTTTCCAGGGAGCGTGGAAATAAAAAACTCCAATTCAATAGCGACGGATGCGTTTCGGGGCGATCAAAGCTAGCTAGTTTTGTCTGTTCCCTCTTTTTCAGCTCTTTTGGAGTCTATCTGTTTCCCTTTTATTGTATTTTTTTTTTTTTTTTTTTTTTTTTTTTTTTGCTTGAAGAAAAGGTTGCCCCAAGCCCGCTGGATCCGCCCCCCCCCCGCCGCATTTCTCATATTTTGCAAATCTCCAGTTTTGAAAAAATTCCGGGTGCCCCCCCACAAAATTCAAAGGCCCCCCCAGTGCCCCCCTGCTGAAAAAATCCTAGCTACGCCGCTGCTAGCACCATCTTCATATCCTGATAGTTATACGTAAATCTGGGAACATTTCTGTTGGGTATGTTACCAATCCTGTATTTTTCATCCCCAAGGTAGAAAATAAGTGTAGGCCAATTCCACCTCTCAAGGTGTTCAAACGTCACGAACAGGTTTATGATATTCAAACAGGTCAATGGTTCCAACATGACGAATGGGACAGTATGCTGCAAGATAGAGTTCTCCAGCAGAATATTCCATGTGCAAATAATACCAACGACCGACATATAAAATGTGCCACCTATACATTCGCATTGCAATCTGTCTCGTTGCGACTTTACGTATACACGTACATACATAATTCCTCACACGATGTTCTTGTAGAAATATTTGTCGAGCCTACACGCTATTTTCTCGCTCGCTGACTTGCTGTGGCTTTATTTACCGAGTCAAGCCGAGGCGTGACCTACAACTTTAATCAAATTCCCCTTTGTTTCTTGTTCTTTTCCCCGATCGTTTCTGATTTTGTTTTGGTTGTCGACTTGTAGTTTTGCTTGCTTAGTGCAAAACGTTAACGGGCCACACGACTGGCACTGACTGTAATAGTGTTTAATACACGTGTCCACTTTTAGATAATCAGAGAAACATATGGATATTATGCGCGAGATTTTGGTTTCAATGGGCTCTGAGTCGATTTCATGAAGCCATACGATCAATCGTAACTCAAGGTACGAAGGATAACCCGTCGTATCATACGACTTCTATACATGTTCGTACGTGGGGATGCAATGCATCATAAGTCCTACGATTGATGAAGTGAGTTACGATGAGTTTGGTGAAATCGAACCCTGCATACATATCGGACTTTGCATCCTTGTGGAGACATGGCTTTATTCTCATGAACACTCTCCGAAGAGCAGAATTGAAATCACTCCCATTCATCAGAATCACTTTCCTGGGTTGAAATGTCTAGCGAATGTCCATTACATAAAATACTCCTCTTTACGACGGATAAGTATTCCTTGGAAATTCCTCCTTAAGTATGGTTTTGATCTTACTCCGAGATCAAAACTGTTTTCGGTCTCTGTTTTGTAATAATTATCTGGAATACACCGTTTCAGCCAGAAATATCTTAATGGTACGTTTCTACCAGCACCATCTTTATAACCTTGAAATGTATATGTAAATCTGTGAATATTTCTGTTCGGGTATGTAACCAATCCTGTACTGTACCTTAAATCTATTGTATTCTCCATCTCCACAAAATGGGTTCAGGATAGCATAATACCTTGCGTGTTATACGTTCGTGGTTGCTGATTTACTGGCTGCGTTATAATTATACCGCGCACAGCTGCCATTTCAGCTTTCCAGAGATAGAGTTAGCATTTTTATGTTGGGGGCGTATAGGCTATCTACTTATGACCAAGCAGCCGCTTGAACGTGCTCGCTGTCGTTATATACAATGCTCTTCACCGGATATTGAAACACGAATTGAAGGATGGCAGACTTTAAACCCCCTCCTACACGTCCACTTAACCCCGCCCCCTCCTTACACTGAATATGCAGCCGTAATAATTATCTTCCCATGCATAAACCTCAAGGATTCACAGTAGGCAGTATATCTTCCTTTTTTCCATGCTTTTTTTCGAAGGCAATTACGGAGCAAATAGGAAAGGTTGGGAAACATTATAAGCCGAGGTAAGGAGCGTCTGCCCAGCGAGAGGTTCGTGGGGGCTCAAGGGCTTTTAGACGGGTCTTTCTTCGGCCCTGAAGCCCTACAGTTCGAAATTGCCTTCTTCCGTGCACTTAAAGGTATACAGTATACAATGAGTGCATCACTGATCGTGTTGTATGTTTTGGAAGAGGCCATTCATGAATATCGCAACTTATTGTGGAAATTTGTTATCAAAATACGCAGAACAAAAGGCTTTCGAGAAAGAAACGGTTTCTGTTTTCTGAAATCGAAACCAACTTGTTTTTTTGTTTGTTTTCACAAAATTTAACTTTATTTCTGACATTGTTTTATGTTTTTTAATCTCCCATTATACTCTCTTACTCGAACCGCAGCCAAAAACCTATAATTTGATACCCTATGATTTATAATGGATTCACGAAATGGAGTCGGAACCTGAGCCGGAGCCGAGGTTTGGAAAAGGCCTCAAACGCGCGTTGTGTCGACAAATTCCGTTCATTGTGATTGGCCAACGCGTTGCAAACTCTTGGTGGCACACCAACGGAACACGAAGCCGCTCTCAGTATTATACGTTATAAAATTCAAGGCCTTTCTCGTTGCATATCCCTCCTTTCTCTTGCATGCAAATCACCCGAATTCTTAAATAATTATAGGCCTACCCAGGTTGAAGTTCAGACTCCGTACGGCGTCCCCTTCCACCGTAACCACCAGGTTTTCCTCCTGGATAAAGAGCACATTCTCCCGTCGGTAGGACAGCTTCACCTCGCTCAGTCGCTGATTGCAGCGGATGTTGAACGCCTCCGAGTCCGAGATCTTGGGCTCTCGTTTCGTCCTGTACGAGTTGAACGACTCCTGGAAAATGTTTCGCATGATCTATAGAGAAAAAGACAGAAACTATAATGTTACTTAGGCTGGGCATTCTAGTGTACGGTGATGCTTTAGGAGAAATGTAGGCATATCAAGTGCTATTACATTCCCTCCACTATTGTATGAGTTCATTGCCATTTAGCCTGTCTATATCTTGCTCTGTCTCTGTTCTATCCTGTCAATCCCTGTTCATTATTATGTTTCAGGCTGTTTCCTGCAAGTCTTGGCTTACTAACAACCTTATACTTTTCTATGTACCATTATTATCATACATAGTAGATATCACCGCATACCGGTATCATTTACTTATTTCATTATTCATTGATGTTGTTCTCTAACGTTGAGTATGAAATAGACTACTATGTGAATACGGGCGATGTCAAATAGTGCGCCGCCAGAATTTGCAACGTTGGCCATTCACAACCAGTCTTTAGATAAAGGTCCTGCTATAGGGTCGAAACGCGTCAAGCCCAAGCACAATAAATTCACGAAATTTGTCGACCCAAGTCTGAAAAGTCGACAGATTCCGCGCGTTGTGATTGGCCCAACGCTGTGCAACGCTGTGCGCACCGTCGCCCGTATTGAATTGAAAAACGAGTTTAAGGGGGTTTACGAATTGAAACGGAGGTTCAGGCCCAGGCTCAGGCTACATTTCATGAATCCATTCTACAATAACGGGTATCAAAATAGAGGTTTTTGGCTCCGGTTCGGAAGTATAGATTATCTGGTTTGAACAAGAAAACAGAGCTTCAGCTTCAATGAAAAACCACAACCTATATTTTCATTATGAATGACAGAGCCTGAGCCTGAGCCTGAGCCTGAGCCTGAGCCTGAGCCTGAGCCTGAGCCTGAGCCTGAGCCTGAGCCTGAGCCTGAGCCTGAGCCTGAGCCTGAGCCTGAGCCTGAGCCTGAGCCTGAGCCTGAGCCTGAGCCTGAGCCTGAGCATGAGCCTGAGCCTGAGCCTTAGCCTGAGCCTGAGCCTGAGCCTGAGCCTCCGTTTCGTAAACCCCCTATGTTGCACGACAGTGAACAAAGCTCAGCTTCGCCTTCTACCAGACAATACCCTTCCAACTAAATTACCATCGCGGCCATGAATACCTATGGGACAGGAAATTAAAAAATAAAGTACATGCGCTGCGACCGGCCTCGATCAAAATCGATCTCATTCAAAGCTCTCGGAGACGAAAAGTTCAGCTTCAAATTTCGGCGTGTAACTATTTCTCTCTCCTTTTTGAAGGGGGTGGGCCTCCTTGTGAAATTATAGAAGCAGTTTATTTCAAGTGGCCGTCAAATAAAAACGCATTTTTTCGGACCTTTTTGGGAGGGTTTGTGTGAAATTAGTATTCTCGTCTACGTGGGAAATTGTGACGGAACCAATGTAATACGTTTTGACAATAGCAACATCCGTGAGAAACATCCGAGTCCCGAGAAAAAAAGCGAAAACCCGACTCAATTTTGCTAATAAAAGATAAAGAATGGTTTTGATCTTACCCTGAGATCAAAACTGTTTTCGGTCTTTGTTTTACTAAAGTTTCTGGATAAATACACCATTTCAGACGGAAATAATTTAACGGTGCGTTTCTGCCAGCACCATCTTCATATCATGAAAGTTATACGTAAATCTGTGAACACTCTGTTTGGGTGTGTTACCAATCCTGTACTGGAGCTTTAATGATTGGGCATTTCTAATTGGCTTTTCTACACGAACTGCTTCTTCAGTGCCAGTCTGGTACTAAGTTTTTCTAGCTGCTTTGTATCTTTGTCCGCCAGTCGAGTTTGGACGTCCAAAATTGTTTTAACGCTTGTGCCGCTCTCTCAATAAGCACACATTATAAGCACCTCATAATTTTGTTTTTATAAAGAAGACAAGTAAAGGACAACTCCTGTGTTTATTGAAAACCAAAATGAGGCTCGGTCATTTGTTTTGTATTTTTGAGATCTTCCCAGCGTACAAAAATAATTAAATTGAATGAAATAGTCACCCAATTTACACTGGTAAATACAAAGTCAGTGCTTGCGCTTTTCAAACTCTATAGCGCGAAAACAGATCTTAGTAAGGTCATTACGAAATGAGGCTTGAGACTATAGACTTGGGATTGATTTCGCTACCGCCATTTTGTGTCCTAAATGAAATGAAGGGTTTGAGATACATGGCGAAGCTGGAGCCTTTCTTTGGCTTCGTCATGTGGCCCAATCCCTTCATTTCGTTTTCTGGGCCTCAAATGGCGATAGCGAAATAAGTCCCAAGCCTATATAACATCAAACCTGGTTTCATAAAGGCGCCTTTAAACATGGATTGACTCGCGTGCCGAATGAAAACTGACGTGAAAAACACAAAAATATGGAGCACTACAATTTTAATCTTGCTACTCTTCGATACCCCATTCGGAAAGCTCTTATGTGGGGAACTATGACAGGCTGCCTATCTATCATTTACTGTAAAACGCATTGTGCACCCTAGGGGACGGAAACCGCTATCCTGCGGCTCACCCCATTACGGTCTGTTACACTAATGTAGCTATCAATCTTCCCTTGGCCGTGCTCAATAACATGCAAAGTGTGTTCCATGAAGATGTTATGTAGTGTTACCCCCTCCTCCACCTCCCCGGGGTTGGGGTCAATAAATGACACAGGGAAACATTATTTATAAGGTTACCAGTTTTTTCAGTGAAATGTTTTGTCCCTAAAATATTGTAATCATCAAGAAAACCGAACATGCACACATTTTATAGGCACAGAGAAAAAAGAACTTCGGCTTAAAGTAACTTCATACTTTGTCAAAGTTTTTGGTCAAAGTAATACAGATTCATGGGCACAGATATCGAGGAAGATATAGTAAAGGTCATCTGTGAAATTCCCAGTCCCATACGGTTCTCACTTTTTGAGAAAACACGGAAAAATTGCCGCTGTATTTTTAAATCGTTCTACGGGATTTTTGATCTTCCGAAGATCAAAATTGTTTTTGGTCAATTGGTTTTATTCTTTTCCGGATAAATACAGCATTTCAGACAGAAAAACGTTAAAGGTATGTTTCGACCATCACCATCTTTGTGTAACTAAAACTATGACAATTTCTTTACGGGATGCTTTCAAAGTATGATACTACCTTTAAGTTCATAAGACCGGTTCTTTCACAGGCTAACAACTATAACTTCAAGATTTCTCCTAAAGAGCTACCCACATGGTGCAACGTGATTCCAATTATGCGAAAAATACCAAATACTATTTGGTCCTTAAAAATCTGTCCACGTTGACTAAATTTAGCTTTGTTATAACTTATTTGTGTATGATTGAAATCATAGCAAAGTATTCAGCAAAAGTTATCACAAGAAATAAATCATAGACCTACGTGTGTATTAATTATTGTTCCGCAAATACACCAAAGATGCCAGTAAGCCCCTATTCACGATGTACTTGACCTTAATATGGATACTATCGAGTGGAAATGTCCCGATCGCAGTCCTAGAGTCACGGAACATAGGGGAAAGAAATTAAAAAAGACCGGCGGCCGTTCACGATAAGCCCTGGCAATCAGAGGCAGCTTACGGGTAAATCAGCGATGAAATCCCCCACGAGCTTTTTCATTCCTGCCCGCTGTTCACTCATTCTCCGTGATCGTGATCCGATCATTCATCCCCACAACTATACGCCATTTTCCCAAATGCCCTGGATAAAAGTCGGCATGTGAACAATTTTGAAATAATCACTGCCATATTTTTTCCTGACATTTGTTTTTCAGAGGGTGGAAGTGCGATGTTTGTTTTACCCTGTAGCGTATTGGTTTAATTTGGTGGTTCCAAAATAGTGCGCCACCAAGAGTTTGCAACCCGTTGGCCAATCAAAATGCGCGGAATCTGTCGGCAAATTCCTTGAATTGTGATTGGCCAACGCATTGCAAACTCTTGGTGGCGCATTTATTGAAATTCGATATGATAGTGGTTTAAATTATGTGTTTCTAATTTCTGTTTTGAGTTGCGTTGAAAAGGTCACCAATGTTTATTTATTGTCCAATCAGCCCAAAATTCGTTTAAGATAATTGTACTGAGTCCTACGGATGATACCTTTTGGACAGTCACCCCAAACGTCGTGTGCACGTTTGGTAATAGTTATTAATTTTTATCGCCATAATATTCAGTTGCAGCGCCCTCTGTTGGGCATTTTGTACATACGGGTACTTCGATTTTGTATGTTGGCAGGAGAACATGTTTTTGCCGGCTCCCGTGGTTAATGTATGTTAAGCATGAACAATAGGGAGCCATATAATATGCATTGGAAATGTCAAGACTCCAGATGTGGTGTACGTGCAGCCCATTACACGATGTGCCAACACATAAATTAATAACATGGGACTGTCTGTGTTGAAATTAATTCAGCATGGATGCGAGGTATACTGTACATTATTTGATGAACAATCCCCCATACTGGTTCATTACAGACATGCCACTAGCCGAAGGTTGTAGCTATTACATAAGGCGCTACACGAGTGCTATTCCACTTATTCAGATCATTTACAAAATTCATCTCGCCAAGTCGACTTATAAGACGGCTGATTTATCGAGATAATGTATCCTACAAGACGACTTAGTGAAAACTAAGAAGTCGACATGTTCTGATAATTATTACACCAAGATGACTTACTGAAAGAAGGAAGTCGACTTGTCCTGATAATTTATCTTGCAAAGTCGACTCACTTAAATTGAGAGTAATCATACAGGATAAGACGACTTTTTAGATGCACATCATTGGTTTGGCCAGATACATTTTCGGAATGTCAACTTTTTGTTTTCAACTATAAATCATCTTTTTAAAGGTAATATCATACTTTGGTTTTTATCAAAGAAATGCAGATTCATGGGCACAAATATCAAGACAGATACAGTAACAGTCATCTGTGAAAATTGCAGAAACAAAAGTGAAAAACAGCCACAGTATTTCTTAAGTCTTTTCTCTTTTATTTTTGATCTTTTAAAAGATCAAAAAGATGTTCGGTCGTTGTTTTACTAATTTCTGGATAAATACACTATTTCAGGCGGAAAAATTGTAACAGTATGTTTCTACCACCATCTCCATACCCTGTAAGTTATACTTAAATCTGAACATTTCTGTTTTTGTTTCTTACCAAAGTATGATACTACCTTTAAAACTAAAATGTTGACTTGAGATAAATGATGTGGTTATCTGGATAAGTGGAATGGCACTCATGGAGCACCGTAATTATAAACTCTATGGCCTACTGAGGCAGTATGTAATGTTGAACTGACACTGTATCAGATTTGCATGCTGAGGAGATGGTCATGTTCATATACTGGATCAGTTAAGTTGACATGGTCCACCTGTTTTATTACATGCCAACATATCAAAGACTACAACACTTGCCCTGCGGCAAATCTGTCTGCGATTTTTGAAAGGTAAACAAAGGAAATTGACTGAAGCGGAATTCGAACCCGCGACCTCTGGAATGCCTACCAGTGTCTCTATACTGAGCTATCCAGCCCTATGTTGAGGGTGTCCCCAATTGTCAGTTATATTTGTTCATTTGGCAGTCAGAAGCCATGAAACCACTCAGAGGTCTAAAGCTATATTTCCGAGAATTATTTAAATGTACAGTACAGTACAGGATTTGTAACATACCCAAACAGAAATGTTCACAGATTTACGTATAACTTCCAGGGTATGAAGATGGTGCTGGTAGAAACATACCGTTAAAATATTTTTGCCTGAAATTGTGCATTAAAATCCATAAATTAGTAAAACAAAGACCGAAAACAGTTTTGATTTTAGAGCAAGATCCAAACCATGCTTTATGTTTTATAAGAAAAAATTAGTCGTGTTTTCGCTATTTCCTCGTGACTCGGATGTCCGATTGAGCTCAAATTTTCACAGGTGTATTATCTTATTTACATTGTTTGATCAGACAAACTGTAAAATACTGTTCCGTGACCTTTACCAATCGTATTAGGCCTATATCTCTGATGCATGTATCATTAGCAATGCTGCAAACCTGATATACAATGTACGGGGGATCACTCAAAGAGGCTTTTTAATCGCTATGAAAATTATCGAACAGGTTTTGTGTTCGATAATTCCAAACATCGCCGACATTATTTTGTCGAAATCCCAACCTCAGCCTCCCTGCAGCTGTCCCGAGAGTAGGCACCAATTGATGAGCTGTCGACGAATCATCATGATTCGAAAAAGCAAAGTTCAAAACGGTGCGCTTATACTCTCAAATCAAACTCCCCGAGACAACACGAGAGTCGCCCAAGACAAACAGAATCCAATATGGCGCCTAATGTAGCGTAGCGAGCGAAAAGCCAACCGTCAATTTGTAAATGTCAACAGTCAGCTCAGTGAGACGAGCAGAAAAGGACTGTTTATCTAACCGATATTAAACAGCCATGTGTTTGGAATACTGATTCTCTAGTCTTCTTCCCTACCAAAGGAGAAAAGGCTAAGAATCTTAGTTTCTTCTTGCGGCCTATCTCGTGATTACATGCGAAGTAACTTTGGAGTAAGTTTACAATGTTCGCGAAAGCTTCCTCGTAGACTTGATTCCAGTCTGTTGTTAACTTGTTACAACTTGCAGTTTGAAACCATGCATTTCGATTTCTTCACCCTCCCCCAAATGTATGTCTTTATGAAATGAGGCTTGAGATTAGGCTTGGGGCTTAGTTCGCTACCGCCATTTTGAAGCCCACAAAATGAAACGAAGGGATTGGACCACGTGACAAAGCTTGAGCCCGTTTTGGGCTCTCTTCTATTGTCCATTCCCCGTGTGACGTGACGTCAAAATAAATAGCGCCCTCTTCAGGTAGCCAAAACGCAGAAAGGAAGACTAAACTACCAAAGAAACACATTCCCTTTAGTTCTACGTGCTAGATTTCCCGTATGTGTTTTGGTTATAAAACATGCTTGGACCTAGGGGGCCTGACGTTTCGATCCTTGCAGGATCTTTCTGACAAGGCTAAATGACAAAAGTACTAGAATATGCAAGTAAAGATACACATAAATGGACAAGAGAATCTTAACATGACTTTATGACGGTTTCCCTTTTAATAATTTGGACTTGCATTTACCCTTTAAGCAAACTCGCGTCATGTACGGGCAATGTTTGCACGCGTCGGCTGTGAGAGGCTTGGCGCTGTACGAAAAATGTCCTCAATTACATGGGCGATTGAGCACTTGGAGAGTTTATGTCAATTTGCGCTAGTTAGAAGAACACATGTCTGCAATGGCCAACCCTACGGCCGACAGATACGGTCTGTTTGTAGCATTTCGTCGCGTACTGTACACTTCCAACGTCTAGCTCTGCTTTTAATTGACGCGTGCCATTTTATACCGGCCCACTGACGTATGTTTACTCGACGAATGGGGTTGAGATCTGAAGTAGGTACAGCGTAAAGAGCGCCTGTTAGTGGATATCGGAGTAAACGCTTTGCAAATTTGGTTTATTTGACGCTCGCTTTTTAGATTCAGAATGCAAAACCGGGTCTGAGTAATGGCTTGGTTTTGTATTTGGTTTGGGTTTGGGTTTTTTGGTAAGTTTAGCGTCAAATTCATTCGGACTACCCAATGCTCCTTGAATAATGAATGTAGTAAGATTATACTTTCACATTAAGCCTCAGGATTACAAGAACAACAACAAAAAGGAAAACAACAACAGCGATGACGACGACAACAACAACAAGAATAAGAGCTACAAGAACAAGAAAAACAACAACAACACCAAGACAGATTAGACTTGGGGCCAAGTCTTTTTTAGTCCGCGCGGTGATTGTCTCTTTTTTTCCCGCAACTCTCGCGAAACCGCGCGAGACTCATGGCTACGGCGAGAGATCAGCTCTCGGCCTGGGACCGCTCAAAAAGAAAGACTTGGGAAACCTGTTTTCACTTTGTACACGGCCTATGGCTCTTTAGCCGAAATCGTACGGACGCGTCTGATTGGCCAATCTTTATTAAATATATGAATATTCATTATGTAGGCCTACGCTACATCCTGCACGTGTACACATGGCTGATTCACGTTGAATACACAACCACAGCCGTCGCACGTATTTAGCTATAAAGCTGCAGTGTGACCTTGATAATGAGACTTTTAACCCGTGGGTCGTGAAATTAATATGTGCATGTTTGTTTTTATCTTCTTTGTGCAGAATAGGAATATCTTATAAGTCCGTCTTACTAACTGTAGCTATAGTGTAGACCTACGTACATCAGGTAAATGTTAACCTACACACTCTTGCTAAAAAAATTTATTGACATATTTCACCGTGGGTATTATTCATTTCCATGAACTAATGCACGTATGTTAAACTAATAGATTAAGTTCCAGCTTAATACAAAATGATTTATTAAATCATTCAACTGATGAAGTAATTGAATATAAACCATAATTTGAAAATGCTGTCCAATGTAAGTAGTAAGTACACCACTGCTGCCTTATTTGAAATTGTATACACCCTCAAATAAAATGGACTCGTCTTAACGGCCGTCTCTACGGCAACCGTAATGCAAAGCACGCCCATACGTGAATAAATGAATATGCGTCTAAAACAGGTTTCCCAAGTCTTTCTTTTTGAGCGGTCCCGGGCCGAGAGCTGAACTCTCGCCGTAGCCATGAGTCTCGCGCGGTTTCGCGAGAGTTGCGGGGAAAAAAAAGAGACAATCACCGCGCGGACTAAGAAAGACTTGGCCCCAAGTCTAAGACAGATTTGAGGCTTGATGATTAGAGCAGGCTAGTCGAAACGTTGAGATCTTAATACGAGAAGTGCGAACGAAATAGAAGTGCGAAATTCAGTAACGAACGATTCTTATTTGATGTTTCTGCAAACCGATCCACAAACAACAACAAGATCAGCAAGAAGAAGAACAACAACATAACAACAAGATCAGCAACAGCAACAACAACAACAACAACGACGACATCAACCACAAGATCAGCAACAAGAAGACGAAGAACAACAACAACAACAATATCAGCAGCAACAATCACAACACCAGGACGACGTGGAAATAGCACCATGTGTTACAGCCCATGATCGCTGAGAGAGGGCGCAATATTCTTATACACGTAATCAAGATGTACTTGTATCACTTCTTCATCATTTCTTTTACATTATCTTTCTCTGGTCATCCAAGTGGATGCGATCTTATGCCCTTATCTCCATGGAGACACTATCCTCTGCTATAGTGTTAAGCAGCCTCAGGGTCTTCACACTCCTACTGTCCTCCCACTCCATCATCTTGCCCGGTCATCTCCTGGCCTAGTGTGTCTCAGGTTTCACTGGCGATCTCTTCCACCAGCTCACCGTAAAGCACCGGACAGTATCGGTAGTTGTACCCGGAGGGTATCGTAAACGAGATGGAGTCATGGTGCGAGTGGGAGTCGTCCTATATCCTCCTTAATACCCATGCAAGGAGAGTATCTAGCCCTACAATCTTCACTGAGTGTCGAGTTCCAGAAATTGAAAACCGATTCTCCACTTTGGTATTCATTTTTCTCTCTCCTGAGGACGACCACTAGAGTACAATGGTCGAAACGTCGAGAATTTACTCTCATCGGCCCTTCTCATGACCGCACACCTTCCAAAGAAGAGTTTTATACATGGTGTCTCCGCAAGTCTTACTCATTCTAGTCTCTCCACCATGCAAAACTTCAAATCCTACTTTATTCATTTTCCGGTTCAAACAGGCTACTTGAGGAACACACTGTAGAATCTTTGCTGGACGCCGAGTTCCAGAATTGGAATTGATTTCTCACATCTTTATTAATTTTTCAGGCTTTGACTTGGGGAACCGGTTGGTGGGTGCTGGGGTAGGTTGGCTGGTTGATGGCCTGGCCAGGTTGGTTTGGGCAAGGAGCTAGGTACTAGGCCTCTTCATAGAAAGTCCTAGCTCCATGGCTAGGGTCTGGAGGGAACTTGGGTCGATTTCACCAAACTCTTCGTATTAAACTTACTATCAATCGTAGGACGTTTTATGCATTGAATCCCTACGTGGGAGAGGCCCTCCTACGATGGGCTATCCTTGATGCATACTACCTCTGGTCTTCACACAAATGGAAGTGGATACCATGAACATCACGAATCTTGCATCAAAATCCTCTTTGAACTTAAGTCTCATACCGATTCAGACTGACAGTCTAAATGTCAGACCCCTTCCCCTCCACCCACCCTGCTAATCCAGTCTTCACTGCCAGTACCCAAGCCACCAATCAGAAGCATGCTGTCTCCAGATTGGACAAGACATACACCAATCAAGGACCAAGACCCAACACAGCCAAAACCAAGCATGGATAAAAATTGATACTGTGCAAGTGTCTTCTTCAGCTTGGCAAAGGCTAGCAGCCGAAACGTCGCTACCTTCCAGCCAACATGGCCATCGAACACTGAGCTTCAAGTCTGAGTCTCTCTCCAGCTTTTTCCGAATTGCAACATCTGAGTGTATGACAAAGCTCCCTGTGTGATTGTAAAAGTGACCAAGATGCCAGATGAACCCACAAAGTGGTAGGCCGGCCGTCCAAGTTCGGCTACATTAAATATATCCCGTGATGTTGGCACTTGGAAGTCCTTTCGTGGCGTAGTCCTTTTGTGGTGTTGGTAGGATGACCGACCGGTTGCCCACAAGCTAGTGAACTTAGACCGTGTCCCAAATCTCTGGCTGTAGCAGCAAATTACACACACATGACAACCACTAGCCAATGACTTTTGAATAATGCCATTAATGAATGTCCCTCATATTTCTTCTACAAAAAAACTCAAGTATTGACGGGGCTCTCCAGTCATATATCGCTTCACTGTAAACTAGGGAAGGGGCACAGATGAACCTCAAGCCAAGTCAGTGTTACAGTGGAGCTAGGAAGAGATTACCCGTCATCAATCTCGAGCCCCTCCCAATGAACCGACATCATCGACGTAGTACGTGCCGTGCTCCAAGCTTCCCATACGCGGAACTCCATTGACCATCACGGTGAATTTTCCTCATTGACATTAATTCGCAGACGTGAGGCCTCAAGAATTGCCCAGCTTAAAATATAACTTCCCCTTTATTGAAGAGTCCGAATGCTCGTCATTCGATTACCGCTCAAAAAGAGAGCAACACTCAGGCACGTTTCTCATTTTCAAAGAGGATGAGATGAAAGGGGACCGAGGGGGACTAGTGCTGCCCCCGGGAGGGGTAATTTGTCTGAGAGGGAGGGGGCTCTTATAGTGAGGAGTTTACATCGTGCGGGAGCTTCTTGAAGGTTCATATAGTAGAAAGGCAGCTAGAGGGGAAACAGCGTCCAGATATAAGAACTCTGGTCGTTCACGTTCACGTATGGCTTTAATACTGATGTATTTCTTATGCGCTGAAGTAGTATAGGCTTGCTCCATCCATGAATTTGGATCGATCGTTCTGAACACTGCTTGCCTTATGTCGATAAGCATACATACTCATAGGCCTAACTCATAGGCCTACATGTATGAGAAATTCCAGTGGTAATTATACTTCAGATACGTTCAAAGTTTGAGCACTCATGTCAAATGTTCGCGAGGTGCTGTGGCCTAGTGGTCTTGGGTGTCGTACTCAATGTTTTGTGGTCAGTCTACAGATTGTGGGTTCGAATCCAGCCATGGGTTTGTGGTGCTTGCATCCTTGGGCAAGATGCTTTGTCACATATTGCTCCTCTTCACCCAGGAGTAAATGTGGACCTGTGAGGGTAGAGATGGCTTTGCGAATGATTAGCCTTCATGCGTGTACAGCAGCCAGGCCTGTTTACTCGTTTTATACTCTCCAACGAGTTGGTTTCAGAAATTGTATTTAGCTCAATGACCAAGTGGCCCAGTGGTCTGGTGTGTCGTACTCAACAACGTCTTGTTGTCCATCTACAGATTGTGGGTTCGAATCCAGCCATGTGCGAGTGGTGCTTGTGTCCTTGGGCAAGATGCTTTGTCATATATTGCTGCTTTTCACTCAGGAGTAAATGGATACCTTTGAGAGTAGAGATGGCTTTGTGCTTGATTAGCCTTTGAGAGCTAACAGCAACAGGGAGTTGTTTTCCTGATAAATGTTAATGTAGCCCGATGAACAGGGATGATTTGCGCTTAAAAACACAGCATTTAAGGTATAATACATTATTGTTAAAGGTCACAGAACAACACTCACACTTTGTTTAATCCAACATGTACATGAAATAACATACCTCTAAAAGTCTCAGCTCAATCGGACATCTGAGTCCCGAGAAAATAGCGAAAACCTGACTCAATTGTTCTTATAAAACATAAAGAATTGTTTTGATCTTACCCCGAGACCAAAACTGTTTTCGGTATTTTGTTTGACTAATTCCTGGATAAATACAGCAATTCAGGAAAAATGTTTCACAGTATATTTTCAACCATCTTCATACCCTAAAGGTTATACGTAAATCTGTGAACATTTCTGTTTGGGTATGTTTCAAATCCTGTACTGTACCTTTAAGCGTTATATAAATGAAATTTGTTATTGTTATTATAAATAGATGGCGGCGCGAACAATGGAAAAATGTGGCATACATCTTTAATATAAATGGAAGGGGAGCCTAAATCATTCATGAGTGATAACTCAGAATGAGAAAAACATCCCTAAAGAACAAACAAGCTGAAATAAAGGAGGTTCTCCAGGGAAGCCGGTTCAAGTTATAATACCTCCGGGTACCTGGGTGATTAGGATCGGCACCCCGCAGCGTGCCCAGCCCCGTCTACCACCGGGGCGGTTGGGCTAATAACACGGCCTTCCGGAGGCACTGAGACACGCTCTCTGATTATACACCACTAGTAATAACGCTCAGCAGAGCTAGAAAGAGAAGCTAGATGATAAATATCTAGCCGGTGTGTGTAAATTCATTTTCTTTCAGATAAACCAATCCCAGAAAGATGACAGTCTATGCGTCTTCATAAACCAATAATAATAAACTTTGTATTTTCTTCGTATATTATGACCTTTAGGTCTGAACACCCCCAGGTCAGCCCCGCCCCCTCCCTGCTGTGAATAGAAATTCATTCTCAATACAGATCAAGAAACATACAAACAGACAGTCAGTGGCACAGATAAACAAACTAGCGAACAGAAATTAATGAATTAATAAATAAATGGACGTTCTATCCTGTCTTTGTGGTTTTTTAGCCTTATCGGCTAGGCTTGATTTCACGAAACTTTAGATTAATCTTAAGATGAGTTGTCAATATCACCATATAGTGATTGTGACATCACACTTTGCTTATATAGCAATAAAGATCGTAACTGACTATTAATAGTAGGACTTGTGATGCATTGCAGCCCCACGTAAAAGTCTTATGATACGATGGGTCATCCTTCGTATCTCGAGTTACGATCGATCGTTCGTGAAATCGAACCCACTGTGTCGTCCCCCTTTATTCTGATTCTCTCACCCATTTATGTGTATCTTTACTTGCACGTTCTTGTCCTCTTGTCATTTAGCCTTCGAGAAAGATCCTGCTATGATCGAAACGTTAGACCCTCCTAACTCCAAGCATTAATATACTATTTCAGGTTATTATTTTGATTGATGAACAGTTTGCAGCAGTTTATTACTTGTATTGGTCATAACTTTTTTTTAATAGATAAATGAATACATAAAAAAATACATTTAAATAAATACATTTAAATAAAATAAAATAACAGGTGCATCCGCTTCCCAAAAAGTGGAATCATACCCTAAATGTCACGATGCATGTTGATTTCATTTTTCAAAATGTCATTTATAATTCTGAAAGCGGATTTTGTCTAATCCCCGATTCACGGAAACTTAAACATCTGCAATTTGACCCGGGTCGAGACTGAGCCGGTCTTCACTGCGAGATCAACGGGGGACGTATGTGGGTTTCCACGGCAGTGAACTTTGCCAATTAACCTCGCTTTATACCGGGACAAGGCTTAATTTTAAAACAACTAAAAACAGCATGAGATGGCTAGTTGATTCGGTTTTAATGGTAATATCATAATGTGGGTTTTTGTCAAAGAAAAACAGATTCATGGGCAAAAATATCAAGGAAACACAGTGACAGTCATCTGTGAAAATTGCGGTCCCATACGGTGTCCACTTTTTGAGAAAACATTGAGTCTTTTCTCTTTTATTTTTGATCCATAAAAGATCAAAAATAATTTTGGTCATTGGTTTTACTCTTTTCTTGATAAATACAGCATTTCATGCAGAGAAATTTTAACGGTATGTTTCTACCATCACCATCTTCATACCCTGTAAGTTATATGTAAATCTGTAAAGATTTCTGTTTCGGTTTCTTATCAAAGTATGACGGTACCTTTAAAAACCAAAGAAAGTGGTCCTTCTTATCCGTTCGTATGAAGCAGTGTACACTGTCAACGTTTTCGGTAACAATCTCGGTAACACGTTGCCCAGGTACCTTGTTGCTGAAAATGTTGTCGGTGTACACGTCCGAAAACAGTTTTGATTTTACCCCGAGATCAAAACTGTTTTCGAACGTTGTTTGACTAATTTCTGGATAGATACATGCACATTTCAGGCGGAAATATTGTAAAGGTTTGTTTCTACAAGCACCATTTTCACATCCTGAAAAGTATACGTATACATGTATATCTGTAAACATTTCTGTTTGGGTATGTTACCAAACACTGTACTGCACCTTTAATATACGAAGTACATGTATATGAAATCAATTAACTCACAGGATTCTCTCGCTCTAGGCTTTCATTAATTTCCCCTCTCCTATAGCTAGCTATTTTAGTATTCCCGTAGCATTTTCAAGTCACTTGCAAAAAGAACAAACGAACGAAGATTAAAAAAAAAAAACCAGAGATTGGAGGTCGTTGCTCCCGTAAAAATTTTATTAATTTTTTCCCCACAAAATCTCGATTTCAATAATTCTTCCCGTCGTCTGATACTCAATCCAGTGCGATTGAATGCATAAACTGCATCTTCGATTTGGTCTTTAGATCGTTCACTGTGGTGTTATCAAAAGCTTATCGATCTCTCTAGGCGAGGCATATTATAGCTACCGGGAGAATCCACTGAAAGTCAGCGGCCAGCCTCGGGCGACTCTGCCGTCCCCACCGGGGGTTCTCCCACGACGACCCGCTATACCACCGGGCCAATCTCCTCAAGATCCCATACAAATCGCTTATATTCACTGATAGTTATCAAGTCTTTGTGCAAGTTATTCCCTAAGTAGAGATACTTGATGCTAAGTGAATCTCCATTAAGGATATTTATCAGTGGCCGTTTTAATTTCCACGCTCGGGGCCGAGTTGGAATATTAAAAAGCGTGGGTTCAAGTCCCTAATGTATAAAAAGCATGAAAAACAAAATTATACGAGTTGGGTAAAATGTCACGAAGGGCATTTCTAAAGCCGTTCGATCGGATTTCCTGCTACAACACTATTGTATAGCCGTCACCTTTTCACTCGACCGAACCGCATGGGACCGTAAGAAGTGGCTTGCGAGATGAAAGCTTTCAAAATGTCATCTGCCTTACCAATTTGTCAAGTGACTTGAATATATCTTTATATATAGAAGAACCGCAGCACAAAAAGAGAAAAAATGGCTGCAATAAATGGTGACAGGGTTGTAATATTTATAGACATTGGAAGTGAATGTAGTCAATACGAACCGTATAGGCGAAAGACCGGATCCGATACCTTGAATTTGCACGCGACATATTGTAACATCGTCGACAAGCTGCTTAGTTTTTGATACACACATCACACTGTTATTCAGCCTTTTCTTAAATTGTCGTGTTTTGTTTTCCTTTCTCAAAATAATGCTGTTATAGCGCCCTCTTGCGATGTTATACCACCCTCTTGCGGTGATATACTGCCCTCTTGTGTCTTCGACACAGCGGCCTAACCAATCTTCAGATTTGGAGAGATTTGTGTTTGAGACTCACCATTGTGTCCGGCGTTACCCGGAGCTGTCGGACCAAATGAGTATCGCATTTATGACAGAGAAGGCTGATGTAACGATGGCGGAAAGTGCCGAAGATCTTGAGGTAGAAGGCCGCCCGGCTCAGGTCGGGGAACCGGTACTCGTTGCCGAACCCGGACAGGTCTAACTTCAGCTTGTTCACCTGTACTTCCGGGGAGGGTACCTGGGGAGGAGGTCAAAAAAAGTGCCACAAATTATGCAAAACGGGTCCAGAAACGTCACAGCACGCTATTCCACGTGTCTTCACTCGTGCGCACTACGTCAGACCACGCAAGCGCACAGCAAGTGATTTGTCATGTGACACAAATTATGCAAATAAGATCTAAATACGTCACACCGCGCACTACATCAAAATATGTCAGACCACGCACGCGCACAACAAACGAATTTTTCATGTGACACGAAAATTATGCAACTAGGGCTTCATCCGAATCTGTTGTCTAGAGCTAGGTCTAGGTCTTAGCTCCATTGAAAATACACGGAGACACCAAGACAATAGAACTAGCCGTAGCTATGGAAGCCCGTTTTAGACGGGGCATATACGATCGAAATACGCCGCACCGCTTGACGTGCACTACAGCAAAATTTGTGAGACCACGCTCGCGCACTGCAAACGAATTTGTCACGTAACACAATTATGCAAATAAGATCTAATTGCGTCACACCGCACACGCGCACAGCAAATGTTTTTGTCCCTGAAAAATGGCTTTTCTATCACGGATTAGATGCAACACAGAGAGCCCATTTC
Source organism: Astropecten irregularis (assembly GCA_963971285.1). Taxonomy (NCBI): domain Eukaryota; kingdom Metazoa; phylum Echinodermata; class Asteroidea; order Paxillosida; family Astropectinidae; genus Astropecten; species Astropecten irregularis. The sequence continues at coordinate 2,288,065 of OZ020246.1, forward strand.
GAATAGAAAAAGTCTGTAACGTTGATATATCGTAAATGGAATGACAAAAAACAACCACGGGTAGGTCAGTGACTTCTGATTGAAAGCGCTAATCAGTGTCCCACTGCGGTTATAATGCCATGTCGTCCTGCCTTGACGGTCTGTGCAATTAGATATCTCGAAGGTATTCATCCCACGTATACTGCTATTTCCTGATACTCATCCTTATTGTTTGCGCCGGGTACATGCAGCAAAATAAACCAATGCATTATGCATGTTAAGATGCAGAGCGCAATCTTAAGCTGATCTGAAGGTCGCAAACTGATTTTAAAAAATACACTGTTCATTTTTATGAAGCAGCTTGAAAGGTATAGCTTAAGAAAGCTTGTTTTTGTCACCTTCCCCGAAGGTTAATATTCCGTTAATTTTTAACAGTTCTTCACCCTTTAAAAAAGCACATGAAGTAAACAGTAATTTTGTTTAGAATGCATGTATAGTTCCTTTAATCAGAAATCTATAGGTTTTTAGATTGAAATGTTTCATATTTTTGTCGATGTGCAACTTTTCTATATTCTTGTGACTTTTCCAAATCCTCTCGCCAAGGCAGAACGATGCGTCTATATCTGTCATCCGTCCTGAGATGACACACAGAAAGTAAAGGTCCACGTACTGTAATTCCATGCACAGGTATAGAGTATGCAAAACCAGGCCTTGGAATTTATTTTGTTACCGTCATTTTGTGTTCTAAATTCAATGAAGGGCTTGAGATACATGGCGAAGCTGCAGCTTTTCTTCGGCTCCATCATGAGGCCCAATCCCTTCTTTTCGTTTTGTGGGCCTCAAATGGCGGTAGCGAAATAAGTCCCAAGCCTAGCCTCAAGCCTAGCTCGTAAAGGCACTTTGTCTCCAGCATTGAGGATGGCAGACTTCCACAAGCCTGAACCGATGTTTGGGTCTAATTTATCTCGCCTATGTACCTGTGGTTGGTCACTCCTCTCCAACGAGCAGGCAGCACCAAACGACTTGCAAGAGTCCACGATAAACTCATCACTGACACCGAGTAGGTTGCAGCTCTGACCGTGTAGCCCGTCTGCTATGATGACCAACGTACGATTCGTTTGAGAGCCACAAGACGCTGCTATCTCCTCCTTGAACTGCAATGAATAAAATAATAATATAACATCAGTTTGCGTCTTCTAGTACTTGACTTAACGTTTCTTCCACCTCGCCCTTATGTCAAATACCATAATAGTGATTTTCCACTGTACAATGAAATAATCAAAACCATCGTCACGCTTAATTCTTATTCAAGGGGTTTACGAAACCGAGGCTCAGAATTAGGCTCAGAATTAGGCTCAGAATTAGGCTCAGGCTCAGGCTCAGGCTCAGGCTCAGGCTCAGGCTCGGGCTCGGGCTCGGGCTCGGGCTCGGGCTCGGGCTAAGGCTCAGGTTCAGGCTCCAACGAAGGGTCAGGCGCAGGTTCAGGCTCAGGCTCAGGCTCAGGCTCAGGTTCTGGCTCAGACTCAGGCGCAGGCTCAGGTTCAGGCTCAGGCCCGAGCTCAGGCTCTGGCTCAGACTCAGGCGCATGATCAGGATCAAGCTCAGACCGCTGCTCCAATTCGTGAATCCATTTTAAAGTAACATATATATCAAATAGAGGTTTTGAGTTACGGCTTCGAAGTAGATGCTCTGTTTCGAACAAGAAAACGGAAAATCAATCTCAGAGTAGAGCTACATCCTATTTTCAGCTTTTAGATAACGGAGCCCAAGCACAAGTCCAATCCGTTGTTTCATAAAGGGCACTAGTCTCGCCGAAGTTAACCAGCCCCAAGCGCATCGACAAGCAAATCCAACCCGTGCCGACTCATTTCTACACATTTTCTTTCGGTGGATCAGAGAGAAACTGAATCCTCCTTGAAAGATCCAATATTACACGCCAGTGAAACCAAAGTATACCTCGGGCTACAGTGATTTTAAGAAGCATAGGTGCCGCTGCTTTGTAGAACCGCTGAATGTTTTATAGCATAAAATACACAACCTCCAAGCTTTTATACACACTGCCTTAAGATGTTCACATTTTATTTCGAGGGTAGACCTGTTCGAATTTCAGCAGGCCTAATTTTATTTAAAAAGCAAATTTACATATTGCATATGTCGTACATTCTTTTAAATCAGAATTCCTAAAACTATGAATAATGCATTTCATTATTGCTGGACCCTTGATGAATAAAATAATTCATATTATGTATTTGTGATCTGCTCTGTCAAATTGAGTCACAAGTCACCAATGGGACAAAATGCATGAGTTTCTACATGAATAGAAAGAGTGCATGTTGTGCTTTGAAATAGTGAATGTCTCTAGAATGCTGCATTATGAACGTACATAAATTCCAAAGATTAAACCTTAATATTACTTAGGCATTCTCTGCATGTCTAATTGCATAGAATATGAAAACACGTTGTGGGATATGTGACTCATTTTCACATTCACATATATCGTTGAAGAGTATTGTCACAGTGTTATCACTGGATTATTTTATAACATTACTCTTCTTTCCCACGTTGTCTAAGCTTGTCTATGGCTTTCACGAAATTAGGCTTGAGGCTAAGATTGCACGTCTTCGGTAATATAGGTTTGTGTACATGCTTTATGCCAATAGCGTTCCGCACTAATGACGTCACAAATTTCCCGGATGTCAGACAAACATTAACTCACACGCGTAGTGTACATGCACGAGCAAACCCGTTTGCATGGTTGCAATGTTTTTCTGAGATCCGGTGCTATTTTTAGCATCAGTGCGGAGCGCTATTTTTCTTGCTGAGCAATTTTTGGTCTTTCGGGTTAGAGTAGAAAAACTAGATAGGGAAGGGAGTGTATTATTTGGTTATTAGGCCGTGTCCCAAATCTCTGGCTGCGGCTGCAAATTACACAGGTACCTATGGCAGCCACTAGCCAGTGACTAGCCATTTCCATAGACTTGTATGTTATTAATTTGGGACGAAGCCATAGTATCTGACTAGCGGATTGCCGTATTTGAACAATAGTGCAGTTCCATCCGTTTGTTTGCTGCGGTCTGGATAACTCCTCCTTAATGTAACGTTAGTCACTCAACACACGATTGTTCAAGAGCAACCTTCTTCCCTATTTTAACTCCCTGCACTATTAAAAAAAAGTGCAGTGCTGATTCTTTACACACCGGTCGACGGTAAAATGGAGTGCGATGGGTTTGGGTTACCGGGGCTGGCGAGCCGTTTCCCCGGCAGGTGCGGCACGAAGACCCCGATCGATTTTCGTGCCGATCGGCGCCCAAACCTGAATAGTTTCTGATGTAAGAGGAACTCTAGATACTATTCAAGATGCATGTCGGTGGGATGGACCGGTATATCATCGGTCAGGGAATCCTCGGTAATGCTGGAGTGGGGTCAGGGCATGGTCACGGTCGGCCTGAAGGAAACTGACCATTGGTCAGATCGATGTTTCATGGGCTTGCTTTAGCCAAGGCATGAAGACAACACTCTCACGGTATAACCATGACGGATATTATTTCAAGCCCAAACAACGTTTGACATTCCCCCACATAAGTCGTGAGTCCGGCCGTTAACACAATCCCTAACATACATGATATATAAGGTTGAAGGAACCTTGGAATAACACGAACCTTGGAATGAAACAGGAACCTAGGAATGAAACGGGAACCTTGGAATGGAACAGGAACCTTGGAATGGCACAGGAACCTTGGAATGGCACAGGAACCTTGGAATGACACAGGAACCTTGAAATGGAACAGGAACCTTGGAATGAAACAGGAACCTTGGAATGAAACAGTAACCTTGGAATGAAACAGTAACCTTGGAATGAATCAAGAACCCTGGAATGAAACAGGAATCTTGGAATGAAACAGGAATCTTAGAATGAAACAGGAACTGTGTAATGAGACAGGAACCTTGAAATGAAACAGGAACTGTGTAATGAAACAGGAACCTTGGAATGAAACAGGAACCTTGGAATGAAACAGGAACCTTGGAATGAAACAGAAACCATGGAATGAAACAGGAACCTTGGAATGAACCAGGAACCTTGGAACGAAACATGAATCTTGGAATGAACCAGGAACCATGGAATGAAACAGGAACCTTGGGATGAAACAGGACCCTTGGAATGAAACAGGAACCTTGGAATGAAACAGGAACCTTGAAATGAAACAGGAACCTTGGAATAAAACATAAACCTTGGAATGAAACAGGGACCTTGGAATGAAACAGGAACCTTGGAATAAAACATAAACCTTGGAATGAAACAGGAACCTTGGAATGAAACATAAACCTTGGAATGAAACAGGAACCTTGGAATGAAACATAAACCTTGGCATGAAACAGGAACCTTGGAATAAAACATAAACCTTGGAATGAAACAGGAACCTTAGAATGAAACAGGAACCTTGGAATGAAACAGCCAAACAGGAACCTTGGAATGAAACAGGAACCTTGGAATGGAACATGAACCTTGGAATGAAACAGGAACCTTAGAATGAAACAGGAACCTTGGAATGAAACAGGAACCTTGGAATGAAACAGGAACCTTGGAATGAAACAGGAACCTTGGAATGAAACAGAAACCTTGGAATGAAACAGAAACATTGGAATGAAGCAGGAACCTTGGAATGAAACATGAACCTTGGAATGAAACATGAACCTTGGAATGAAACATGAACCTTGGAATGAAACATGAACCTTGGAATGAAACAGGATTGAAAACAACAGAGAACAAAGGATTTTACCTTAACCTTTTCTTGTTATTAGCCTAATATTGTATTAATAGTTCTCGTATTAAAGTTGATTGGAAATTTCTAACGACTTAATATTTTAAATGACGCTGTGGCATTTACCCTCTCTCGACTTTGTCAAACAAAAAGATGCAAGTTTTTCAAGTCTGTCAACGCTGAGGTTTTTTTTTACGGCCGTCATCTTTCCCCTCTTAGAAACAACACCAGAACAATTCTCTCGAATTGTGGCGTTGAAGCTGGCAATATTTTGTCCCAATTAACTTTCACCGTGTTTTCAATCGCACAGCCGCAGTCGTCCCAACAGTGACAGAGTTGTATACCGTCAATATAAAAGCTTCACAATGGTACAACTTGATTTATAGGAGTCTAGTTAATGGCTTAAAAGGATTCCTGTTTTCGTCGAAACTCAAGAAGCTTCGTGGAGCTCCGGCCTGTTTGTAGGACATCAATCACGGGAAGAAAAATGAGAGGCGACCGGAGTGGGAGGCCTGACGGATTGACGACAAATCCGTTACCGAAGGTTCTTCCGATCGTTGTTAATTAATAATGCATGCCTTTATGGACCTAATGCTCAGGCTAATGGTTGTCTAGAGTTGTCCTTCGTATGGGGTTAGATAATAATGGAGAAAAGGACGAAAACATCGGTGAGAAATCACAGAAATTGTCTATCGCTAAATACCACCACGAGCTTTCTATTCAAATTCCCCATTGTGATGTGCACTTCCAGTAAACTGTTCACACCTTTCGCTGAAAAACGGATAAGCACGGTGCGATAATGAAGCAGTGTTGTAGTGGAGTACTTTTTTATGAGTATGAGTAATCTTCCATGATCACGAGAACTCTTCCGTGAGCACGAGTACGACTATGAATATGAGTACTCTTCCATCAGCGCGAGTACGACCATGTGTATGAGTACTTTTCCATGAGTACGGGTACTGTGAGCATGAGCACTCTTCCATGAGTGTGAGTACTCTTCCACGAGTACGAGTATCAAATCGTGAGTACGAGTATACTCTTCCATACGAGTACTCTTCCGTGAGTACAAGTACTCTTTCAATGAGTATGAGTACTCTTCCACACTAGTACTCTTCCGTGAGTACGAGTACTCTTCCACACGAGTACTCTTCCGTGAGTACGAGTACTCTTCCATGAGTATAAGTACTCTTCCATGAGTATGAGTACTCTTCCACACGAATACTCTTCCGAGAGTACGAGTACTCTTCCATGAGTACGAGTACTCTTACGGGAGCACGAGTTATCTTCCGTGAGTACGAATACGCTTCCATGAGTACGAGTACTACAACACTGTTATGAAGGCGCATTAATGTTACGAAGAAGACTAAAGATTTTACCTAAAATTTAATAATTGCTCCTAAAGTGGATAATATGCCTATGAGGCTATTGACAAAAGTAGGGCCCACGTGAAAGAAGGTCTTTAAAAATAAAATAGACCGAAATAATAGACAAATACAAAGATTATTCAAAGAGGGCCGGATTTTGTATCCAAGCATTACAACATGTATTAAAACCACAATTTTGTAATAGGGAGACATGTTAGCGTCTGAAAGTTAACATTTAAAGAAACACCTGTCATTAGGGAGACGTTTTGATGTCTCCTTAAGGTATCAACTACCTTTCAAAGACATTATTTTTGTTGTCCATATTTTGATATAATACAGAGAATGCTCTCAATATGAACATATGTCAATTTCAAGTTCATTGCTTTAGAGGATGTTTAGAAATAGCTAAGTCAAGTTTTGTGCACGATTATTAATTATCATTATCATAATCATCTCGGTTCGTTCCGTAAATAGACTGCCCAGCATTGCACGTTCGACCTTAATATTCCTTGATCAAGCTGTCCTCGCGCTGACCGTGGTAAATGGTTAATGAAATGGCTTCCCGCTAAATAGATTTTGACAGTCCACAAATATTATTACGGTGACAACAAATTTGTTTGTGCTTCGTGTGTAACGCAGCGAGTTGCAGTGATAAAATGTATGATCATATACTGCAGTGTACGTGCAAAGTGGGTATGATGCCGGCCATACTATCCAACCTATACGTACCATTCATGAGTTTCTATACGTTACCAACGGCGCATTGCGTTTGACTGGTGTCCAGTTTGAACGAGGAAACTCAGCAGACCTTGCTACTCAAAAAGAGGGCGCTGTCTATAGGCCGCCATCTTTAAGTACAATCAGAAACAAAACACATCGCATGGATGTATACTTTGAATTAAAGGTACTATCATACTTTGGTAGCATACCGAAATAGAAATCTGTACAGATTTACCTATAACTCACATGTTATAAAGATGGTGATGGTTGAAACATATCGTTACAATTGTTCTGCCTGAAATCCAGAAAAGAGTAAAAATCAATGACCAAAACAATTTTGATCTTCCAAAGATTAAAAAAAAACGGTTGAAAGATTTAAAAAATGTTTTCTCAAAAAGTGGGCATCGTATGGGACTGGAAATTTCACAGATGACTGTTACTGCAACTTTCTTGATATTTTACCCATGAATCTTTATTTCTTTGACAAAAATCATAATATTTAGTATTCAGATAAGTGCAAAGTTTTATTCAACCACAGATGAATCGTATATGACCACAACTCAATGCATTATGTACCTTAAACGACGGCGTAAATGTAGCATGATGTAATCATAATATAATCGTAAACATAATATAATTGTAAAAATAATATTAAATGTATATGACACATGTAATATTTTTACAACGAGTAGAGGGCATAGAAAATACCGGTACTATAGGGTTTTTGCGAAATGAGGCTTGAGGCTAGGCTTGGGATTGATTATGTTCCACCATTTTGTGTCCTAAATGAAATGAAGGGCTTGAGATTCATGACGAAGCTGGAGCCTTTCTTCGGCTTCGCCATGTGGCCCAATCCCTTCATTTCGTTTTGTGGGTCTCAAATGGCGGTATAAATGAAAAAAAAATTCCAAAGTCTAGCCTCAAGCCTGGTTTCGTAAAGGCCTTTAGTCTGCCCCGAGGAAGGTTGGAAATAACCGACCGGGCCTCCCGGCAAATCATCGCCGTGAATTTTTCCTTTTCTCCCCGATCCTTTCCTGCTAGAGACGCTTCAAATCTCCATTTCTGTTTGCAATTCGTCCAAATTCATTTTTAGTCATCTCGTGCACATACATTGTAATTTGTACCCTCGGGGCTTCGGAACATTGATCTTATAATGGACAACAGCTACATACACGGGAATGAATTATAGTAATACATGCAGGGGTGGATTTCACCAAAGTCATCGTAACTTCCTATCATTCGTAGGACTAAAAATGCATTGCAAGTCGTAGGATACGATGGGTTATCCTTCGTAACTCGAGTTACGATCGATCGTAAGGCTTCGTGAAATCCACCCCAGGATACTTAACAATGTGTCGGTATAGGATTACAATAATGGCTTCATCAACAGGCCTATGCTTTCAATCTTCTCAATGACTTTAATTTCGTCTCGTGAAAATGCAATCTGGGGTCGATTTCACGAAGCCCTACGATCGATCTTAACTTTCGTTACGATGGATAACCCATCGAATCCTATATGGAGAGGGCTGCATTGCATCATAACTGTGCCCTACGTAAGTTACGATGAGTTTAATGTTATCTGAACGGCCATTGCGATCCCATGAAATATTCATATGGAACATGCATGATTTGCTTCTCTCAGTGCATTAAGCAAATACCACATTGAAAGCTTTCGCTCCTTCAAATACACTTGGCGATGCCTAGTGTTGACTCTGCCGCGTAACATCAATACTGAAAAATGAGGAAAAAAGTTTAGGGGGAGAGTCGGTCTTTCTTTCTCCTCAAAGGTACAGTACAGGATTTGTAACATACCCAAACAGAAATGTTCACAGAAATACGTTTAACTTTCAGGGTATAAGATGGTGGTGGTAGCCTGAAACATATCGGTAAAATTTTTTCGCCTCAAATTGTGTATTTATCCAGAAATTAGTAAAACAACGACCGAAATCTTTTTTAAAAGATCAAAAATAAACTAAAGAGAAAAGACTTAAGAAATACCGTGGTTGTTTTTCACTGTTTTCTCAAAAAGTGTGCAAAAAGTGTGTAACAGATGACTGTTACTGTATCTTCCTTGATATTTTTGCCCATAAATATGTATTTCTTTGATAGAAACCAAAGTATGATACTACACTGTTAGAAATTTTCTCCTTAAAAAAACAGAAAAGTGCCTGCAGCAGAGTCTCGAGAACAACTGTAATTTTACTGCACAATTCTTAACACAATTAACAGTTTATCTGTTTTTAACAGACAATCTGTGTGTGATAAATAAATAATCTTCTTAAAAAAACAGAAATGTGCTTGCAGAAGTCTCAATAACTCCTGTAATTTCACTGCATAATTCTTATCACAATTTACAGTGCATCTGTTTTATAGCAGACTTTTCTGTTAGTGACAATTGAAATTTCTCTTGAAGAAAAAACACAGAAAAGTGCCTGCAGCAGAGTCTCGAGAACAACTGTAATTTTACTGCACAATTCGTAACACAATTAACAGTTTATCTGTTTTTAACAGACAATCTGTGTGTGATAAATAAATAATCTTCTTAAAAAAACCCAGAATGATTTCATAAATATTATTTTGCAGTAAACTGGAACAAAAGTAAAATCTATCAATTTAAAATGTGTTCATTAGTTCATAAAAGTGAATAATGCCCATGGCAAATGCATGTAAATGATTTCTCTAAGTGGTACATGTAGGTATACACTATAACTACAGTTAGTAAGATGGACTTATAACTTATTCCTTTATTTATGCACGAAGAAGATAAAAAGAAACATGCACATAAATTCACAACGCACTAGATATAAAAGTATCACTGTCAAGGTCATATCATGGCTAGCTAGACGTGCGATGCCTGTGGTTGTCTATTCAACGTGAAGTAGTACATGTGCAGCTGTGCTGCGATGCACGATGTAGCATGTGTAGCGTAGGCCTACATAGGCCTATTGAATATTCATTGTTTAATAGAAAATTGGCCAATCACTGGGTATGACAGAAAACAGATTCTGAAAATAAATTCCTTTCTCTTTTGAATCTGCTGTGATTAAAAAAAGTAGGCCTAGACCTACCCTCTTTTTTATGTAGGGCCTACTGAAAAAATAATTGATAAAAAGAAAGGTCTATCTGAAATTAACAAAATAATTTCCCGATTAGGCCCCTAACATAAATATTGCATTTCGAGTGAAATCTTTGGTTGAAATCAGTCATTTCGTTCTTTTCATGATTTTTGCTGTAAAATTACAGATGGTCTGCGGTTAAAATGCTGCACAAATCAATCTTCATTAAAAAAACGTAAAAAAGAGGAAGCTTCTTCTAATCTACGAAACACTGTTAAATTACAGGAAAAAAATATTTTAGGAGAAAATAAAAAATATTCTGTAACAATAAATTGTTCTTTCTTTTTTGGATACTATTCTGTTAAATTGCAAGAGCAAAATTACTGACTGTTTAAACAGCATTTACTGAAAAGAAAGAACAGTCTGAAATCCACAAAATGTTCTATTAAATAACAGAATATGCGGCATTTCAAGTAAAATAAGTGAAAACTTCTGTTGAAAAAACACTATTTCGTTTCTTTTAGGAATATTTCTGTCAAATTACAGATGGTCTGAGGCTACAATGTTTCACAAAACAATTTGTAAGAAAACAGATCTTTCATCGGAAATGAGGATTACTTTATATTCACATAGTACTCTGTGAAATTACAGAAAATCGGTATATGTGGTCTAAAAGCATTAACATTTCCTGTAAAAATACATTTTTCATTATTTCTTTGGGAATCTGTTCTGTTAAATTGCAAAAGAAAAATCAATGACCGTTTAAAGAGCATTCATGAAAAAGAAAGAACTGTCTGAAAGAAACAAAATGTTCTCTTAAATTACAGTAAATGCGACATTTCAAGTAAAATTAATGGAAAATTCTGTTGTTAAACACTTATTTCGTTTCTTTTGGGATTTTTTCTATAAAATTACAGATGGTCTGCGGCTACAATGTTTCACAAAACAATTTGTAAGAAAACAGATCTTTCATTGAAAATGGGGATTACTTTATATTCACAAAGTGTTCTGTGAAATTACAGGAAATCGGTAAATGCGGTCTGAAAGCATAAACAGTTCCTGTAAAAAAACAAATTCTCTTTCTTTTTGGAAATCTGTTCTGTTAAATTGCAGAAAATTCTCTGTTACAACAATTTACAGAAAGACTCTGTAATGTTTTCTCTGTAAAATCTTCTGTTTTTTTTAACAGTGTACCTTTAAAGGTAATGTTCACAGAATTACGTATAACTTTCAGGATATGAAGATGGTACTGGTACAAACATACAGCAAAAATATTTCCGCCTGAAATGCTGTATTTATCCAGAAATGTGTAAAACAAAGATCGAATACAGTTTTGATCTTAGGGTAAGATCAAAACCATTCTTCATGTTTTGTAAGAAAAACTGAGTCGGGTTTTCGCTATTGTCTTGCGATCGGATGTCCGATTGAGCTCAAATCTTCACAGGTTTATTATTTCATGTACATGTTTGATCAGACAAAGTGTAAGTGCTGTTCTGTGACCTTTACCAATCACGTACCTTTAAATACTGCAGTGAATTCATATAATTCAGAATTCTTTGAACCAGTATCCCTCAAAGAACGTATTGAATTCAAATGATCTGCTAATTAACCAGACGAATAAACGGGGCAAAGGTCACACAATATGAAAGCCAAAGATCCAACCAACTCAATTTATACACTGTTTCTTTACGATCGTAAGATCTGTCGTAATAAAATGCCAGATTTAACCCATTGATAATACATGTAACTAGAAAGGTTCGTGCATATAAACTACTATTAATGATGTCTACGCCAAACCGACAATCGCACAATACAGATATATCAATTTTTCACTAGCGCAACATCACTCGAGCGCGAAGCCAATATTACTAGCATTTTCAAAGAAAGAAACAAAGAATAATACATGACGGGTCAATTTATTTTTTGTTTCCACGGCTGAAATTACCAATCGGGGATTTCACATCATCGGCAATCTGACGCCAATGAAAAATCCCTAAAGTGCGAGCTAGTTGCTCAATCTAGAAACATCTTTACTTCATGAACAGCTCGCTGTGACAGTCCTGCTAGGCTGATTAATTCTATACTATGTGCTCACGACGTGGAAAATGTTAAAGGGGGATAGCGTGTGATATTGAGCAGAAGCGTTGTATGAATATTACATGCCTGTTTCATTTCGTGTATGATATATTTTCGTGTATGTGCAATGACACATAGTTTCAACAATATGACATGTACGGTGCTCCATGGGTGCCATTTCTCATATCCAGGGCCTAGTCTGGTTCCCAGACCAAGAATCTCCCGACTATTCTTTGTCAATGCTTATTTTTGTAATAAGATTCGCCAGGGAATCTTTAAACAGGGAACCAGACTATAACCCAGTACCAAATTTCATGGAATCCGTTACCGTAAGCAAAAATTTTTGCCGTTACGATAGCAGACTTTTTTGCTTACGGTTAGCGTACTTCACGGGAGAGTTATGTCGACTTGGCTATAGATGGTGATCTAACTTCTCACTAGTTCTTTTCAGAACCACACATCTATAAAAGAGTTTGTCTTCGCAAACATTTCTTTATTAGCTCGATGTGGTTATCTGGATATGTGGAATGGCACTCTTGGAGCACCGTAGACATAATCTAGACATAATATAAGTCAAAGACTATCATGGGAGTTACATACACACGCCCTATCCAGCCCCTTTTACAAACGAACATCTGGATATTGGTTAAAGCCTCATTGGCTCGGGTCCATGGAATGACTTTTTCAATTCAGTCCATCTTGTATCCATCAAAATTGATTGAAAAGCCAGTCCACCTATAGCTATAGTCCACGGTTGATGAAGATGACAGAACAGCAGCTGCAGTCTGTTCATAATTTGATTTGTCATGGAATTAAAACAGACCTGTGAATTTTGCAGCTCAATTAATCATTGGAAACAGTCGAAAACAGCAAAAACCCGTTGCAGTACGCGAAATTGTGATGTAAATATTTCCATTGTAACTGGTTTTGATTTCGGAGATTTAAAATGTTTTCGGTCTTAAGTTTTACTCATTTCTGGATAAATACATCATTTCAGGCAGAACAATTTTAACGGTATGTTTGTACCAGGTCTATCTCTATACTCTGTAGGTTTTACATAAATCTGTGAACATTTCTGTTTTGGTCATGTTTAGATTTAGGCTCAGGCTCCGGCTCGGGCTCAGGCTCAGGCTCAAGCTCAGGCTCAGGCTCAGGCTCAGGCTCAGGCTCAGGCTCAGGCTCAGGCTCAGGCTCAGGCTCAGGCTCAGGCTCAGGCTCAGGCTCAGGCTCAGGCTCAGGCTCAGGCTCAGGCTCAGGCTCAGGCTCAGGCTCAGGCTCAGGCTCAGGCTCTGGCTCAGTCTCAGGCTCAGGCTCAGGCTCAGGTTCGGGCTCAGGCTCAGGCTCAGGCTCACCATTTCATGAATCCATTCTAAAATAATGGGTATCAAAATAGAGGCTTTTAGCTGCCATTCGGAAGTATATTCTCTGGTTTGAAAAAGAAACAGAGCTTCAGCTTCAATACAAAAAGAAACACAACCTAAACTTTTGGTATATGGATGACACAGACGAAGCCTGAGCCGGAGCCGAACTTTGAGAAAGACCCTAACTATCCTCGTTTATCCGAGGGGAAATGAGAAGCAATTGCCCCGTCAGTAGTTCGCCAACACCTGGTGTAATTATTCAGCTACATCGGTGACAACTCGTCTCCTTTTTTAATCTTGTTTTACGGCAGCTATTGAAAAGGGACGACAAAGCTATAATGCGAATGACCATAATTGGGATATGCGAAAGCCCGTGCTAATTTACTGGCCACTGTGTTGAATGTCACTCTTGACCTTATAAAGTTTCACGTTTGATGATTGTAACGCCCTTGTGTCTGCCGAAATTATGGCGAGAAAACAACCATTCAAGTAATAAATTGCTCGTTATTTATAGGATTTCCAAAAAAGTTATGAGCATTCGCGAGAAAATCAATCCGGACCCTTGAATATACATACACTGAGTATACTAGCTTTGTAACTCAAATTTACACAATATAGGACGGAAGATAACGCACATAATAGTTGTGAACAAACGTGTAATAAAACCGAGGCTTGCATTCAAAATAGTCTGGTATGAATTTGCACCAAAATGCACCACGCATATCTTTTTGAAGTCCAATTCAGGAAAAAAATTCCAGCAAAAAGTTTCTTGCCAAAGTCAATGTAGATAACACATTATCATGGTTTAAAGGTGATATCATTATAGTTTTTGCCAACGCAGATTCATGAGCAAAAACATGAAGTAAAATACAGTAACAGTCATCTGTGAAATGTCCAGTCCCACACGGTGCCCACTTTTTTGAGAAAAACAGTGAAAAACGCCAACGGTATTTTTTTACAATCTTTTAAAGATCAAAATTGTTTTTGGTCATTGGTTTGACTCTTTTCTGGATAAATACAGGCATGCAGACAAATTTTAACGGTATTTTTCTACCATCACCATCTTATAAGTCATAGGTAAATCTGTGAAGATTTCTGTTTCGGTACGCTACCAAAGTATAATACTACCTAAGTATGAAACCATCCTAGTTACCACTTGTGATATAGTATTGCCTTAACAAAAGAAGACAACCTTGCAAGAGCAGACGATATAACGAAGTCGTATTTTTTGGCGGCAGAGCAGCTGTTTTTCCAAGCACTGTCATCCTTGATATCAATTTGTCGCCATTCATATCATCAAAATGCCTCATAATTACACGAGCGCCAATTTCTCTCCCCCTTATTAAGGAGGAGGAGCCAAATCAAAAACGAGTGTCCGATTTCAGGCCGACATACGCAATTTGCATTATAAATCACTTATTATACGAAACGGAAGATGTCATAAGAGGTCAGATTTAACGAACCTGGCCAAAAAACAGAAATATTCGTCAATGTATCAGCGGTGGGTATATACTCGAGAATCAGACATTAATGCAAAATCAATGAAGCCTTTCGTTTAAGGTACAGTACAGATTATACCCAAACAGAAATGTCCACATATTTACGTATAACTTTCAGGGTATGAAGATGGTGCTGGTAGAAACATACCGTTGAAATATTTCAGCCTGAAATGGTAAAATGGTGATTCAGATGTCCGATTGAGCTCAAAATGTTCACAGGCTTATTATTTCATGCACATATTGGATTAGACAAAGTGCGAGTGCTGCATTGTAACCTTTATCAATCATGTGTTGTACCTTTAACCTGTCAGTAGAAATCTGAATCACATATTGTACTAACTGCGTTTCGACGAGCTTAATTTGCAGAATGGTGCTCTCAAAGATTGACAGTCTCTTTGCTAGGAGAATGTTCCCATGTTCCCTTGTGGTTATTTGATGATTAGATTAATTTCACATTGTCATGTATAACCGCTTCACAATTTAACAATAATAACACCGACTCTGTTGCCCCCTCCAAATTCCCAATGATAATCGGCTCGGGCTGCCACACCGGACATGACTCACTTGCATACACGTATGTGCATGGCTACGGCTAGTTGCTCTGATTCGAAGCCGTGTTATTTTCAGGCTTGTTAGATGACGTTAGACGAAGCCTAAGCCCGAGCCCGAATCGCGACTTGAAAACAAACGGCTATAATTTATTCAGAAGCCGTATATTATATCATTAGCACGCATGCAATAGTTCTATGCAAACTACACCGAGTCTCGTACCATAACAAAACTTGATCCAAAGTCACCATATGGTTTTCGTATTAGCTCAGTTTTTGCAACAGTCAAGTCTAGTCACGCACTCATGCAGTGACGAACTAAATATTCGTTTGTGAGAACAATCTTCTAATTGAATCCGAAGCCTGCAATGAAGCCATAATAAGAGATGGTAATGAAATGAGCTGCCATTATGGTCTAATGACAGGAAACTGGAGAGAGATTGTGTGCCCCCCCCCCCCTCCAGCCCCGCCCCCTCCACCCGTGAAAGCCAATTCACTAATGAAAATCCGCTTCAATATCACGATACGAGATCCGGCTATATTAACATACACGCCGCGCGCTATGACTCTCACAATAGGTCGGCGGCCTCCAACTTGGCTGTCATGCAAGTTCCAATATTCATAGAGCTGCTTAAGCACCAAAATTTGCTTAAGCATGAATAGTCTTCCTTGATCAAACAGGATTGCCATGCAAATGTTCATGTGATGTTTACTGCTTTTGATTTGCATTCGGCCATTGTTTGCTGAGCATAACATTCATAACGAGTTTTGGCTGGCATACTGATTTTATTTACCAAGGTTTTTGGTGATTACGCAGTATTTGGTATACCTGTAATAAAATTTGGGTAAAGGATGAAAGTGCTTTAGTATTATTGCTTAATGCATAATTAATGACTAGATAAATTAAAACTTTAACGTAAGTGCTTCATTTTGACCCCAAAAGTAAAAAAAAAAAGAAATCAGTACATGTATGCCCCGCTCCCCCCAAAAAAACCCTTGAACCGATCCATGCAACAATGCGTGTGACGACATCGGCAGAACAAGTAGGCTTGCACCGCAGTAGCTCTTGCTGGCTCGCGCACATTGTAAGTAGGATTTTGCTCTTCGATTTGAACAAAAACGCGTGGTCGGCAGGTTTGCGACTTGTATACTGCGTGGCGTTCTGCAAGTGACGTAGCAGGGTTTTTCGTGGCTAAAAGTGGCGTGCCAAATTTCAAACGTAAATTGTTTACGCACAATATTTTTTACCACAACTATGATAGACATGTTGATTTCTTTTTACAATACAAATGTATTAAACTTCATATGAGATTTGATTTCAGGTAACCTTTAAGTATCTCTATAAAACTGGTGGGCTTCCTACCTATACTGTCTTACATGAATATATTATTCATTTGTAAATGCTGTGTATATCCATAAATGTGTATTCATCAATGGTATATTTTGCAATGTCAGCGAAAAAAAATCCCACTGCTGCCACCATTCTAAGAGCTTTGGACGTTAAGCTTGACGAACAAATTGAGAGCTTCTCGCTGCTGAGCCCGGCTAGCAGCCGATAATGTCGGTCGTTTTTTCTCTCTGGCGTTTCTTGTCACATCTAATTTGAAGAACCGACAAGACACAAATCACGTTACTCAAATACTAAGACCCAGTTCACAGAACTGAAAGAAAATAGCCATTTATTCGAGCTATATTGCTTAATGGTGCAAGAGTGGTGATATACACCATCAAAGATAAACACAAAATCCCAAACCTGCCGGTCTTTTAGCTCATATAACTTCGTAATTTCGACGGAACGCAACATTAATGTCACTCAAAATTTTCCTCCATTAAAGTGGCCCTTTTTCTCGATGGAGAAATTAAGTCTCTTTTTCATAATGGACACGATGCGCCATTTTGAACCCGTAATACCACTCAAGTATCATGCCGAGTCAATAGTGCTCATAAGCATGTTGTATTCTGTCTGATAGGCGATTTAATGACGTTGAGGGCGTTCTACCGGCGCCATTTTAACTGGACCTTATCGATAACTTAAAAAAAAAAAAAAAAAACAGGCCCAAATAAAGCACTCTGGGTAAAATTGTTGCTATATAGGGCTGGCGCTGAGTGAGTAGACATTGATCTCGATTATATAATGGAGATCAATGTATACAATTGCCAAAAGATTACCCACTGTCCTTTGCGTGCGCATGCGTAGTGCCCAAAACAGACTGTCTTCGATAAGGTCTATGAACATCATGATAACCATGCATGTCAACCCCATTGGTATGCCCATACTGTCAACGGATAAATGAACTTGTAATATTAAACATAACTTAAAGGTAATATCATACTTTGTTTCATGTCAATGAAATGTAGTTCCATGCGCACAAAATATCAAGGAGTATACAGTAACAGTCATCTGTGAAAATTTCAGTCCCATACGATGCCCACTTTTTGAGAAAACGGTGAAAACGCCCACAGTATCGTTTAAATCTCTTCACCTTTTTTTTATCTGTGAAAGATCAAAACTGTTTTTGGTCATTCGTTTTACTCTTTTCTGGATAAATACATGCATTTCGGACAGAAATACTTTAACGGTATATTTCTACCGTCACCATCTTTATACCCTGTAAGTTAAAGGTAAATCTGTGAAGATTCCTGTTTCGGTATGCTACCAAAGTATGAAAATGTTTTACATTCTTTGGTTGAAACTTGTTGATGAAACGGACTGATATTTGTTGCCAAACGGACTCTTTTTTGAAGGAGGGTTTCTAAAAACAAATAATGTTGAGATTGGCCTCAATAAGACAGGATGTTTGCTGAAATGTATTTTGTCCATCCACGCCAAGCAATGCAATCTCTTCGTCGTCAAAAGATGTCTACATGATCTATTGTGCAAACGAGATATATTGAATTCAGGCTGGAAATTAATAATAGACAACGTCTAATTAAAACAAAATGCTTATAATAGACATGTCACTATAGCCTGGCGCGCGTGACTTTGTGATGATATTAAATCCTGTTGTTCATATTGCGGTATATGCTTTGATTTCATTTCATTATAGAAGAGGCCATCAGTTACACTGGGTCTTGTTACAGGCGATACGGTTCGTGGGCGTTGTGAATCCATCCGCAGCATCAGTGAAAAAAGTCTCATCGGTCATAATTTTTGCTCACACTCGATAGCCCCAAGCGTATACCATCAAACGCCACTTGCGCACCGTGAATTACGGGAGGGTCTCAAGGGGAGGATCGGAGCAAATCACCCCGATACAATCACTCTTTTGCCTGGTCAATCGGCTCGAACACACCCCTGTTTACCAAGCTCAGGCGATATTGCACTAACAGTATAGACATGTAATCAGCCTTGGCAGTTTCCGTTGAGGCTCTGGCTATAAACTTAGGTTGTTTTTCGCTTTTATTAAGCTTTATTTCCATACATGGCCGTCTGCTGTCACCGTTTATTAATAAAAAGGCAAAACGGCAATCACCTATGACATCGCTATGGCAACAGAGGACGCCCTCTGTCCCCAGGGATATCACACACGACCGATTTCATTTAGGAGTCGGGTATAAATGAAATCTTTTGCAGCAATCAGAGACGCACAGCCATATGCCGCACTTTAATTCTATAACGCAAGCGAAAGACCTATACCGATCTTACGAGTTTTTGTTTCGTTAAAGGGTATAAAAGGTCACAAAACAGCACTCACACTTTGTCTGATCCAGCACGTACATGAAATGACAAATTAAACCCGTGAAAATTTGAGCTCAATCGGACGTCTGAGTCACGAGAAAATAGCAAAAAGCCCTACTCAATATTTGTTTAAGACATAAAGAATAGTTTTGATCTTACCCCGAGATCAAAACTGTTTTCTGTCTTTGTTTGACTAATTTCTGGTTAAATACACAATTTCAGGCGGAAATATTTTAACGGTATGTTTCTACCAGCACCATCTTCATATCCTGAAAGTTCTACGTAAATCTGTGGACATTTCTGTGCTACCAATCCTGTATACCTTTAAGACTATATAGCGGTGTAAAAAAGGAAATTTATTGATCTCGCGTGGACAATCAGTGGCCGTAATTTGATTTTGTCCAGTCAGAAAAACCAGGCTAACCAATGAAGCGAAGCTGGCCTACATAATTATACTGATAATTCGACTCTGCAAGTTGCACGGACGATGTTCTCAAGGAGTCCCCAAGGGGGTAACTCGGCCCGATGGTTGCTCGCTTATAAAGTCCGGCGAGGGAGATCTGTTTTCCCTTCAGCGGGCAGAGGGAGATGATGTACCGGGGCCCTGTCCCACTTCAGACGGTACTAAATACCTCCCAAAAGGTACCTCAAGTCACCGTGCCCTGGCACGCTGTTCGATTTCTGTCTATCTTCCTGATGTTGGGGACATGGACTACGGGACGACTTGTTCCTCAGTACTGACTTCCCCTTTCCCGTCAGAATTCATTAAAGCCTTTAAGGTATACAGTACAGGACCGGTAACATACCCAAACAGAAATGTTTACAGATTTACGTTTAATATTCAGGGTATGAAGATGGTGCTGGTAGAATCATAACGTTACAAATATTTCCGCCTGAAATGTTGTATTTATCCAGAAATTAGTCAAACAAAGACCGAACACAGTTTTGATCTCGGGGTAAGATCAAACCATTCTTTATGTTTTAATAATTTTTTATGCGAAATATTGAGTCGGTTTTCGCTATTATCTCACCGCTCAGATGTCCGATTGAGCTCAAATTTTCACAGGCTTATTTTTTTCATGTACATGCTGGATTAAACAAAGTGTGAGTGCTGTTCTGTGACCTTTACCAATCATGTATTATACCTTTAAAGCTCGTATACTTATGTGTCTGCACAACGCGCGGCGTTTATCGAACTCGCCGTGTATTGCCGACCTACACAGTCGATTATAGGCAAATATATCAGATGTCTCCGCTCAGTTCAATGTGCAGCAATTTGATCAGACAAGACCCGAGACAAAGACGTCTCAGACGGGGCCCGGAAAGAAATAAAATGGGAAGATTCTTCCCAGAATTTGATGCATTCGGGTCACTGTTTCAATAAATTGATGACGGCACTTTGCAGCAATTTAAATTAACTTGCATTGACAATACATGTAATTATAGGAATGTATACAGTACGTGTCGACTACACAGTAGCACAAAGAACGATTTCTACGGCTACTGCATGACAATGTTTAACAAAGTACATTTTGAAAACAAGACCATTGAAAACAATATGGCTGCCGACTCCCTTAAATTTCCCTACAAAACTCAACACGACTATTGACGTGCGCCACCTTTAAAGATTCAAGATTTCAAGGATTGACTAACTCCAAGTTAATGCCCTTTCTTGCGCACAATCTCTCTCGTGTTGGCTTTTAGTTTACTCAGCTCGAAACTTGGAATCCACTTCAGTATGAGAAGTGTCTTCAGGACTACACTGATGGAAAGCGAATCCCGTGCAAATATCACCAGAGCAATGAACTGTGTATATTCAGTGTGTGAGCTTCGTACGTCGTGCAGAAAAATCTATCTGTATCCCATGTCATTATGTGATGGAGTGGAAAAGGCACTCGATTGCAGCGCAATGCCTTGTCACTATGGCGGTGCAAAGTACGGTGCAGACATTTCGCATGTACACGAAAAATAAAAATTTGAGCGCAATCGGACATTTGAGTCACGAGAAAATAGCGAAAACCCGACTCAGTTTTTCTTATAAAGCATAAAGGATGGTTTTTATCTTACCCCGAGATCAAAACTGTTTTAGGTCTTGTTTTGACTAATTTCTGGATAAATACACCATTCCAGTCAGAAATATTTTAACGGTATGTTTCTACCAGCACCATCTTCATACACTGAAAGTTATATGTGAATCTGTGAACATTTCTGTTTGGGTATTTACCAATCCTGTACTGTACCTTTAAATAATACTTTGACTTCCGCAGTGGAGCGATCGAAGCACGATGAACGGTTTGACAAGAGGGAAGGAAAAGTCGCGCGTGCGCCTTTCGAGAAATATTTATTTTTCCGCATGAGGTCGCTAGATAATCAGACGCCATCTTTGCTGTTAGACGCGAGACAAACAAATCCCAACTGAAATATACTTCTAATAAAGACTATTTGCAGATTTTTTTTGTCAAACAAAATCATTGCAAATATTAAAAATCGACAGAACATTAATACATGTACTTCAATGCGATATTTTCATATTTTGTGTCTTAAACATAATGGATGGCGCCATTGGTACAGTTGAGGGCCATTATGGGGCCTCTTTATGAGTAATAATGTCAGTATATAAAACCATAAACCCGTAATGGTTATAGTTTGAATGAATGGGCAATAATTTTGTTCAAACATCTGCTACTGAGTTACATTCTGTAGACCTATACATCTGAGATGCTGCAATAGCGTTAAAACAGCATCTAGCATTAAACATGTACACCATTATAACGAACACGTTGGGATGCACTGCAATCGTTCGTTATAGTGGTCGTTCGTTATATTGAACAATATTCAGCAGGCCTATCCAATGCACACAATATTTGCGCCACATTAGCAAATTGCAGGATAAACTACGAGCTTGAAGCTTGACACAGCGTTCGTAATGCAGAACTACTAGCACGTTAAGTAATTCTCTGTGAACCACGCAGTGGAACAAGAAAATATTGTAGAAAGCGAAGAAACTACATTAACATGCTGTAGAGGGACACTGGCTTAGACAGTATCAAGGAGCTAAGGACTGTCCTGTTGGATAGAGTGGCCTGGAGGGGATATGTTCATGGTGACCGAGCAGGCATTGGCTAAATCATGCCTAATGTCTTCATGTCTAACAGAAGCGCAGCGGATGTCGTAGACTTGTTTGTTTCAAAAATGCAATTACCAACCTACAGAGTGGGCCTGTAGAGACCAACCTAACGAGGTGTTTCACAACTTACGTCACAAATACTGCAGGATTACCATGGTGATTCTGCAGAGATGAAACCATTATAAGATTACAATTTCACATAATGTACTATCGAAAGACTTTGTTTTTATTTCTGGTTTTTATTTTTTATGTCACAAGGGGAATCTTCTCTGCGGAATTAAAGGCATAATGCGCAGGATAATCTATAATTATTTACTTCGGTGTGATTAAAACTTGCTAAATATTTGGAGGACCATCGAATAAAAAAATACACGACGGCTCTTTCATGCGATTCAGACCCGCAGCCTATACACGGGTTTACACCATGGCGGCCATCTTGGATTTTCATCGCAACTTCGAAACGAGGAACTACCACGCGTGCGCACTTTTCTAAGTGTAAGCCCGTCCATTGTCGAAGACAGTACACGGGTTTACGCTTCGGCAGTTTTGATCGCGACTTCGAAACGAGGCACTATATCACGCATGCGCTTTTTTAGAAGTGTAAACCCGTGTATTATCTAGTAGGCCATATTGTAATCGCAGACCATTCCGAAACGGGCTCCTATAGACCTACGGCTAGGTCTATTGTCTTGGTGTCTCCGCGTATTTCCAATGGAGCGAAGACCTAGACCTAGCTCTAGACAACAGATTCAGATGAAGCCTGAAAATGTGTTCACAGCTGGCTATTTCCTGGCTCGCGAGGGCGCTGTTGTATAGGACGCCCTCTTTCGGTATACAACTTGGTAGAACAACAAATCGCACTGGTTGGGACATTAACTGCTAACAAAATATTCAATCCCTTTTCCTTGTTTCAGCATTTCTTTTCAGCTTAAGCCCATGACGGCTTGTTTCGATTCCAGCAAATTCGACATGAATGTTTCTGTAACATTTTGTATGAATATTTGTGTTTTACTCTTCACTAAAGGTTGTCCATAGTTTCTTAGTTTCCAACTTAGGTTGGAAATTCGCCAGG
This sequence comes from Astropecten irregularis, assembly GCA_963971285.1. Lineage (NCBI taxonomy): Eukaryota > Metazoa > Echinodermata > Asteroidea > Paxillosida > Astropectinidae > Astropecten > Astropecten irregularis. The sequence continues at coordinate 2,311,306 of OZ020246.1, forward strand.
GCTGTGACGTTGCGAAAGAAGGATCTAAATTGATTTGCTTTTCCTGGTGGGAAGTTAATAAACGTCTGTTAAAAAGTTGATAAGTTATTTCTGTACAGTTTAGGCATAGTTTATTTAAGGGAGACCGTTTAAGGCCATGCAATGCAAGGCAATGTTAAAATGAAACTTGTGTGCAACAACTACACCACACACATAAAGGAAAGTTTCAGTAACACAAAAGTCATTTTGACGTTTCGACCCAAGCAGGATCTTTCTCAAAGTCATTTGGTAGTTTCTCAGTATCCTATTATTATGCGAAGATTTAAATATAAATGTTATTTCTTCTTGGAGATTGCCTGAGCTGGATTTCACCAAACACTAAGATTAATCTTAAGTTGAGTTGTCAGTATCACCATATGTATTGTGATATCACAAACTGCTTAGCAGTTTAAAGGAATCACGCTTAAGAGCAATCTTAATCAATAAGATCAGTGCTTTGTAAATTGACCTAAGGAAGAATAACATTGGATTTAAAGTGTATTGTTGTTCATTTCCTTTATGTGCATGGACTATCTAACTTCTTTACACGGATTCCTGCTGAAATAATAAAAAACAAAGACCAAAGGTCGTCGTTTTGTGAGGATGGCAGTTTCACGAGGTGGATGTCACTGATATTTGAAGCTTTTAAAACTGACAGATCTGCCTATGCTCACTGAGCGTAAATAACCGAAGATACACATAAATATAACCCTGAAGGACATATAAATACATCTGTATAAAGATTGAAGTGTTTTGATCTAAATTTATCCGAACTCAAAACCAGGCAGAACAGCCCGGGCTGTTCGTGGGTCATCCGACGCTTCAAGCCCCTTGCAGTCGACTGCGTTTTACGGCGAGACAGAAAAAAATATAAGAAGTCGCAAAATAACACGCCTGTCACATATCGTGAAGCATCGATTTCCAATTGACAGACTGAGTTTTTGCAAGCTGCGGTGAAACAGAGTCAGGCCAGTACCTGTCAAATAAATGTCTGTAAGCTAAAATATACTTTTATGACAAAGTGGCCGCCACCATGATCTATATCATGGCTTGATGCTATTTTTCTTTTAAAACTTGACGATTTCTTGTTTTGCTTACAGGTTGCCTCTAAAGCTATTTGTGTTGTGACATATTACTTTGCTTGACTTTTTAAGATGGATGCGTATTTAAAGGTAACTTCATACTTTTTGTAAAAAAAATGCAAATTCATAGGCAAAATATCAAGAAAGATAGGGTAACAGTCATCTGTGAAATGTCTAGTCCCATACGGTGCCCAATTTTTGAGAAAACAGTGAAAACGCTTACGGTATTTTTAAATTTATTCACAGACGTTTTGATCCCATCCCGAGATCAAAACTGTTTTTGGTCTTTTGTTGTACTCTTTTCTTGATAAATGTATTACGGACACATTTTAACGTTAGTGTATTTCTACAATCACCATATTTATATCCTGTAAGTTATAGGTAAATCTGTGGAGATTTCTGTTTTGGTAGGCTACCAAAGTATGATAGTACCTTTAAGATCAGTCGCAGCTGCATGCACTCTGTGTACTAGAGTTGACTGATTACGAGAAATTGTATCAGTTCAGATAATGCTCCTGCAGCCGATTTACCCAAACTCGTCGTAGCTTAAGTTACCATAAATAGTAGGACGTGTGTTGCATTGCAGCCTTACGCATGATACGATAGGTTATCCCGTTCGTAACACGAGTTACGATGAATCGTAAGGATTCGTGAAATCGACTCCAGATAATTGGTTTTCCTGTAGTCGATTTCGCCAAGCTCATTATAACTTGTACTATTGTAGGACTCATAATACATCGCAGCCCTATAGGATACGATGGGTTATCTTTAATTCGAGTTACGATCGATCGCAGGGCTTCGTGAAATCGACCCCAGGAGTGGGTCTGCGTGATATTGATCCGAACTAACTTCTGATTTTTCCAAAAATGAATTATCTTGGCCTTCAATGAATAATTGAATATCTATACATTTTTTCTGCGTATTCCCGGGCCTCTCGTATCCATGGCAACAGTAATACAGATTATCCTTTCAAAAATATACAAGTCAGATGGCACGACAAATATGAAAGCTACAAATATAATTACGTAGCTCAGTAATAAGCTTAATTTAACAATTAAGTTTTCAGACGAATGTCGATGAAAAAAGTAAAATTCTCTAAGGGGATGCTTAACAGGGGTTGATTTCACTAAACTCATCGTAACTTACTATCAATCGTAGGACTTATGATGCATTGCAGCCCTACATAGGATAGACCCTCTGCGATGGGTTATCCATCGTAACTCGAGCTACGATCGATCGTATAGAGCTTCTTGAAAATTGAAATCGATCTATACCAAAAGCAATAATTGGATTTCACGTGAAAACAACTTCTAATATATTTCCCATAAGGATCTGGGTGTTGTATACACTCCCTATGGAGGACCTAGTGCCTACCTTACTGTCTGACTTTACCGTCACAACGATTATTGGGAAACTAGCGAAATCCCTTATTCTTTAAGCATCTCACGTGCAAAGCTTGGCACGATGCTAGATCATATTCCTGCTTACCGACCGTGCTTCTTCTACAAGCAATTCCAGTATTTCAGTCCCGAGGAAAAACCTCTCATATTGACAGTTGGGAAGACGTGTCTCACAGTCTTTGATCAAGGAGGAATGAAGAGGTATAGATTTTAGCAGGTACGGTCAATTCAAGTCACCCAAGCTGAGCGAGTATATATACCGGGCGATGGGCTCATTTCTCCCACGATAGATCGAGCTCGATGCGGTGAAGTCTTTTTTGATTTCTTCCCTTGCAAAGTCATGTTTGACTTTAATTCCTCTATATACATGTAAGAGGATATCTTTCAATCTGTAGGTGAATTTTTGGTCGGCTGGGCAGCAGTGGGATGTCTGTTGGCAAAGTTTAATTTAACACAAATCCACATCCTCTAGGCCTATATTGGTAGGTACATGTAAATAAGAATACAAAATTAAAATTGGGTACGTGCGTTGCGTGCGTCCACTCTGAACCACGTTTATAATTATTTCCACGTTTTCTTAGTTCAAACAAGACTGCGGTGTTCGTGCAGTGAACGAACACCGCAGTGATGAATATGGGCGATTCACATTACTGATAGCGCCTCCAAGAGTTTGTAACGCGTTGGCCAATCACAGCGCACAGAATGAGTAGACTGGTTCCCGTTCCCTACAGTAGTCTCCTGACGTCTATACTGGGACGGGAACCAGTCTAACGGAATGTGTCGACATGGGGCCTTTCTCAAAGCTCGGCTCAGGCTCCGGCTCTGGCTTTATTTTGTGAATCCATTCTAAAATAGGTATCAAAATAGACGCTTTGGCTGCGGTTCTGAAGTCGATTCTCTGTTTTGAAAAAGAAAACAGAGCTTCAGCTTCAATGAAAAACCACAACCTATGTTTTCAGCTATATGGTTGAAAGAGACGAAGACGGAGCCTGAGCCTGAGCCGAGCTTTGAGAAAGGCTTCCTGTGTGCATTTGGAAAAGGTCGACCAATTGCGCGCAGCGATTGGCCAACGCGTTGTAAACTCTTGGTGGCGCATTTAGAATCGACCATAATGTGGAAATTTAGGCTAACATTTTGTACACAAACTCTCATAGGCCGCCCATCCGCATAAGATTCTGAGCGAGTTTGATAGCATGCATAATAAGGATTATTTCCTTTCATTAATTTGTGCAATTGATACAGTAATATGTCTGGGTAATATTTATTTTGCCTCGTGGAAAACGAAAGCTTGGGAAATGCTCCGCATGATCTATTCCAGCTTTTGTACTCGCAGAAACCCAATATGTGTACATAGCTCTCAGATCAGCCTTTGCTAAACTGTTTGTGTCATATCACATTTCAAATAACCCAGCCCTTATAGGATATATCGTTGCGATTCATTGAAATTAGTTTCCACTCCTCCCCTAAAAAACAAATTCGACAAAAGCACACAAGAGCGTGAAGTTCTCAATAGGCCAATCGCGGTGTTGTATTTCTGGGTTGCTAGGAAAGGGTCAAGCTATTAAATGATGTAAAACCAAAATGGCGCGGAGCTTCGTTTGATTAAAACTGTTTGGTAGATTCGTCAAATTCCAACTCTTGACCACGCCCCTCCCCTCGTTAAAAAATCGTTAAAAAATGCTCTAAATGTTTCTCGCCACGAGCAATGTCATAAAAATTCTGTAAAGATCACAGAGTTAACTAGTGTCATCTTTATACGTCACGGCACAAATGTCTTAAAACATGCTGCCCTTTTGGGGCCTTCTCGAACTGAGGATTGAGGTTTGGGGGATTAATTTTGTTACCGTTATTTTGTGTCCTAAATGAAATGAAGGGCTTGAGATATATGGCAAAGCTGGAGCCTTTCTTCGGCTTCGTGGCCCAATCCCCTCATTTCGTTTAGTGGGCCTCAAATAGCGAAAATAGCAAGATAGGTCCAAAGCCTAGCCTCAAGCCTGGTTTCGTATTTAGACCCTTAGACCACGTTTATCTCTGCGCCGCGTCATGCGCGTTGGGACAATGGCACAGTTTGGCCTAATGGTGGCGTTATCGACGCCATTTTGATTTGATTTAAATAATTGCCAACATTTGCAAATGTACTTCCTTCAAAATGCATTCAACTGTGTTGCTTGTGTGTGTTTGATTGTTTTTGGTTTTCCTAACTTGTACCCCAAATATGGCGCCCTATAGTATACAGCGCCACCACGAGATATTAACAAGGTTTACGAGTGCGAGTTATTATGGACGGTAAACTGCGTCAGCTACACACGGGGTAGTCTGGTTCCCTGCCCAAAGATTCCCTGACGACTCTTATCAAAAATATTAGAATTGACAGACATAAGTCGAGAGATTCTCAGGTCTGGGAACCAGACTACTTATGGGGTTTCTCTAATTGCGACCGGCGCAATAAAATCAACGGACAAATGTGGAGAACTTGGCAAATAGTCCTCCTCATTTCGTACCTTGCGCACTTATGGGTAGACCTACAACGTGTGGACCGAGCAATTGAACTTTACTTGCCAAAAGGGCGCCATTTTATAAGTTAGTTTGGCAAAGCATGGCAGGGCGTAGGAAATGCTATAATTACACGTAGACGTGAGTCCAGGCAATTGATACGGGACATGCGACTCCAGCGCACGCCGGCCAGAAAATTGACGGCTTCATTTTAATCGAGCCCCCCGGCAAATGAACGGAAAAAATACGCCACTTCGAGGAACTTCAGTCTCACTTGTTTCTATGCAGGAATAAAAAAAAGGACTCGGGTGTATATAGTCTTATAAAACAGCCCACATTGAGCTAGATCATGGTATTGACACATCCTGCTTTGAAAAGTGCCATTAGCTTTTATTGCTGTACCTTAATGGACCGCACAATTCCGCCTCGAGGGCAAGTCTACGTTTAAAAGCCTTTTTTTAATGGATGCATGGTGAGCACAGTAACTAAAGATGTCCATGTAGGCCTCTTCATATTGTTTTCTTTGCTTTCTTCTTGCAAATGAACATACAACAATGATGTGCTTAAAGGAAGAATAGTTTAAACAGGGTGTCCCCCCCAAAAAAAAACCCGCAACACTTGTGTCGAGAGCTATGAAAATTAAACTGTTTTAATATCACTTCAAGATTCAGATATGTGATACAGCTAGGCCCTATGTATTGGCTATCACCATGTAGAATTTGAGCAAAATTGAACTTAAATTGAGTGAAAAAACTAGACTGAATTACCCATATAACCTCAAAATCCGATTTTCATCTTTCTTTCATACATTGTGTGTATTGACCACTATGCGTGTTATCCTTGTAATTTTGTTTTAGGGAGTACTCTTTCAATTGGTCATAGTTATTTTCGCCAATTTCAGCACCAATATGTTTAAATTCTACATGGTGATAGCCAAGACATGGCTGTATATCACATATCTGAATCTTGAAGTGATAAACAGTTAAATTTTAACATTATGGGTCCTGACACATTGTTGCGTTTTTTCTGGGACACCCTGTATAGAACTGACCGTGTCTGAACTGAGAGCCATGGGGGGATACGGCGATTTGCACGGCGGCCGTTTCACCGGTCAGACGTTGACGTCAAATGCCCTCGCACTTGGGTAAAATACGGCAGTGACTGATGTGTAATGTAATGGGTTTCATAGTATAAATGACAGGATCACACGTATATTACTGTAGGCGTGTGGATCAAGATATAATAGGCTTCACCTGCATTTAATGCCGCCCATAAACCGTTCCATCGTATAGACCGTCGTTTTCTTTCAACAGCTGCATGCTTAAAGGTAGCCTCTTTATAGTTTGATGATTCATCTGAAATATGAATTTGTTCTTATGTAAAAGCCTATTAAAAGAAAATACCGGTAATTATATCATAATGAAAACATTTCGTCAAAAATATACTCATTCATCAGAAATCAATTGAAATCGGACAAAGGTGTAAATGGGTTCCTGCTACGGTAGAGATGGCTTTGTGGTTTGATTTAATAGCATCTGCAGTGCGTTAAAGGTAATATCATACTTTAGTAAGAAACCAAAACAGAAATGTTTACAGATTTACGTATAACTTACAGGGTATGAAGATGGTGGTGGTAGAAACATACCGTTAAAATTGTTCCGCCTGAATTTATGTATTTATCCAGAAATTAGCAAAACAACAACCGAAAATCTTTTTGATCTTTTAAAAGATCAAAAATAAATAGAAAAGGCTTAAGAAATACTGTTGTCGTTTTCTCCTGTTTTCTCAAAAAGTCGGCACCGAGTGGGACTGAAATGTTTACAGATGACTGCTTCTGAATCGCCATTGATATTTTTGCCCGTGAATCTGTATTTCTTTGACAAAAACCAAAGTATGATATTACCTTTAAAGTAGCCGGGGCTGTATACTCCCCAGGGAGTTGAGATGGTTTCAGGAATGTAAATAATGGGTCAATGACCAGGGATAATAATATGTGCGCCACGAGTGTCTTTGGATGTGTGCGCGGAATAAATTCAGAATTATTATTTATTATTATAAAGAAAAAATCAAATTTCCCAAAAGTGACTAGCAGGACTGCCATTACTAGTTGGTTTAATCGCTATGAATGATAATGCGCTTTTAAAATCACGTAGTGCTTTATCTCCTATAGCTGACTGTGAATGGATTTGACGATGTTTCACTGTTTTCTCAAAAAGTAAAGGCACTGCATGGGACTAGAAATTTAACAGATGACTGTTACTGTATCTTTCTTGATATTTTTGCCAAGAATCTGCAAATTTTCTTTGACAAAAAAAACCGAATCCACCTTTAATACGCATCCATATTTAAAAGCCATGTCGCTTTACAAAGTATGAAATTACCTTTCAATTTTGGCTAGTTTTCTCTCAACATACAAAGACTTTTATTCCATTTGTGGTGAAGATTTTTATTCGTAGAAAAAAGACACGGCTCAGGAACTTGTGTCTAAGATGTCGTTTAAGAAAAACAAAATCACATACGTGTAGGCCATAGGCATACATGCATGAAAAGCCAGTGCGATGCGCTCTAAATTGTTTAAAAGCTTCTGACCCAGTTTCAGTTCCTGCCCTGGCGTTTCCATTACTTTCTGAGCTGCGCTCGCTGACACTAAATTGCCATTTACGCAAGACAAATGTAGAGATCCAGTTCCCGTTTACACTTCTAAAATGGGGGATCGCGCTACTGCTACACAATTAGATAGGATAGTGACGGCATCATCCTAAGAACCAAATTTGACCCCAGATTTTCCGTTGCCATTTAAAATTATCAAAACATGTTAGCTTTTAAGGCCCGAGTACGAATTGGGTTAATATGGAAATAGTCCAAGTGAAGATAACCTTTAAAATGTTCGGTGTATAAGTCTGTCAGCATCTATATTAATGAAAAGACGCTTCTAGCTAGAAATCGTCCTGACACAAATTTCCCGTGGGGTGGGGAGGTGTAGACACAGAAATCAAATCCACCTTGCCCTATGTACAGCGCAGTTTAATATTTCACCATAAAGTGTGATTATGTTATGCTTTGCAGTCTAAAATGGTATTTTATATAACTACTTATTGCGTTATAGGGCGACATTCCCATAGGGTTGTGCGCACAACTTTACTTACCTATTTCTAAACATCCTCCAAACCAATGAACTTGAAATTGACATATGTTCATATTGAGGGCATTCTCTGTCTACTAAAGTAATTTGGACAGTAAAAGTGTCTTTAAAATGTAGCTAGGACGTTAAGGCGACCTCCAAATGTCTTCCTAAGTACCATTGTCACCCTAACCTTGGCTGACATACGGAAACCGGTCTCCCTGTGTATTAAATATTGTGTAATGCTTTATATTGATATGAAGAGGGAAAATATAATGATTGCATATAAGTGGATGAGTGAATTTTAGCGCCCTCTATTGATGGGAACTGGAACCACGAGTAGACTGGTTCCCGTTCCCTCCATTGATCTTTTTTTATGGAAATCAATGGTTCCCTCCTTTGTCTCCTGACGTCTACGTCACTCGAATACAGTAGCTATGGCCTTTACGAAATGAGGCTTGAGAATTTATTTTGCTACCGCCATTTTGGATCCTTAATGAAATGAAGGGCTTGAGATACATGGCGAAGCTGGAGCCTTTCTGCGGCTTCGTCATGTGGCCCAATCCCTACGTTTCGTTTTGTATGCCTCAATAGCAGTAGCGAAACAAATCCCAAGCCTAGCCTTAAGTCTGGTTTCGTTAAAGCCCTGTGTATTTTACTTACTGGGACGGAAACCAGTGTAGAACCATGAGACGACTTTGTACTATATAGCCCGCCAAATAATGAACCATTTGGAGAATAAACAGTGAACATTATCGATTCTGCTTTGTTGAGTTAGGCGACACGCATAAATTAGGATTGATCGCCATATTGTACAGACGGTAAGAGAGCCAGTGTTAATACCGGCTGTGCACATTTCATTAAAACATTTTACAGCGTAATTATGAAACTCGCATATGTCCTACGCTTGTCAAAATAACCTGCAACCTCGACCCCAACCCTTGCAAGGATATCTCAATACGAAAATCGATCGAAATAATAACCATATGGTCGCCCTTAAAGGTAGCTCCATATTATTTTTGCCTTTGTCAAAGAAATGCAGATTCATGGGCAAAAATATCACGAAACATACAGTAACAATCATCTGTGAAATTTCCAGTCCCATACGGTGCCTACCTTTTAGGAAAATACTGAAAAATGCTCACGGTATTTTCATCCTGATCGTGAAATCTATTCAGTCAGCTAGCGGATAAAGAACAATGATTGTTATCTTGATAGAGCACCCTGGTTCACGTACAGCGGGTACCAACTGCTGGCTGATCGTTATTTAATTCAGGTTTTTTGATCCGATTTCTTAATTCTTAATTCTTTTGATTTCTAATCAGCGGTGAAATTTTTGAGGAAATGCTTTCACATAATACCACTTTACGGTAGCATACCGAAACAGAATACGAACATCTATTTCCTTTTTTGGGACAAAAATATGATTTAATCATCAAGTAACCACAAGGGAAACTGCCTGGATTAATTTTAAGGCATTGATATGTAAATGTTGATAAAATGACTGGAGCGCGCGGGATTCGAACCAGCGACCACCATCACAGCACTTTTACCAACTGAGCCACTCAGCCCTATATGTTGGTGGTGTCCCTAAAAGTCAATTATCTTTGTTCGTTTGGCAGTCAGAAGCCATGAAACCACTCACATACCGCTATTTTTACCAAGGGGACGATTTCACGATATCCTACGATCGATCGTAACTCGAGATACGACGAATAACCTATCGTATCCTACGACTTTTACGTGCAAATGCATCATAAGTCCTACGATTAATAGTAGTTAGTTACGATAAGTTTGGTGAAATCGGCCCAATGATCATTTAAGATACGCACAACATTATATCAAAGTTTCAACCCGAGAAACAGTACATGGGGAATTTGATTTGATAGCGATGCATAAGGCGCTGTATCATATTCGATAATCACATAATTATTATCATTGCAACTACCAGCGATCCAGCCAGAGGGGGAGGGGCCACGAGAAAAAAAGGGGGCAAGAAGGTCATTCTTCCTTTTCTCCTATACTTCTTTCTATTCCTATTTGCTTATACAGACATTTTTAAGAGTTCTTACAGGTAGTATCATATATTGGTAACATACCCAAACAGAAATCTTCACAGATTTACCTATAACCTACAGGGTATAAAGATGGTGATGGTAGAAACATACCGTTAAAATTTGTCTGCCTGAAATGCTGTATTTATCCAGAACAGAGTAAAACCAGTGACCAAAATTATTTTTGATCTTTAAAAGATAACGACTAAAAGAAAAAAGACTGTGGTCGTTTTTCACTGTTTTCTCAAAAAGTGGGCACCGTATGGGACTGAAATTTTCACAGATGACTGTTACTGTATCTTCCTTGATATTTTTGCCCATGAATCTGTATGTCTTTGATAAAAAGCAAAGTATGATATTACCTTTAACGCTCAAAGTTCAACGTGATTATCTCCGCACATGATTTCACGTCGTCGTGTTGACAGCATCATAGATAGTAATTGAATCTCTGTGCTATTCTGGGGACTACGGAGACGAAGATCGTTCAACTCTGCATAGAGCCTACGTGATCTGAACAGAGATTCTGATATTATCATTACGTGGTATCCAGTACGATGGAGCATTGTACGACAGCAATGAATTAGACCGGGGTGTGATCTGCTCTGTTGAATTGAGGCATATGTCGTTTTCTGCATCATAAGAAAGAGTGCATTTTGAGCTTTGATATAGCATATGTTTTAAAGGTAATATCATACTTTGGTCAAAGAAATGCAGATTCATGGGCAAAATTTCAAAACAGGTACAGTTACAGTCATCTGTGAAATTTTCAGTCCCATACGGTGCCCACTTTTGAAAGAAAAATGTGAAAAACGCCCACTGTGTTTTTAAACGTTTTCACCGTTATTTTTGATCTGTAAAAGATCCAAATTGTTTTTGCACATTGGTTTTACTCTTTTGTGGATAAATACAGCATTTCTGACAGAAACAGTATGTTTCTACCATCACCATCTTTACATCATGTAAGTTACATCCTGTGTACATTTCTGTTTTGGTATGTTACCAATCCTGTACTGTGTACCAATTACAGTGGAACACCGCTACACCGAACATTTGGCTATATCGAACATCATCCTTGGGTCCCAATTTGTATGTAAAATGTAAGCATGCTGAACATTGTTCACTATAACGAACGACCACTACATGTATAACGAATATTATTTGCATCCCGGTGTGTACGGCATAGTGTTTCATCAAATAATTTCACAGGAGTTTTCCCTGAGATCAGAACTGTTTTTAGTCTCTGGTTTGACTCTTTTCTGGATAAATACAGCATTTCAGGCACACAAAATGTTAACGGTATATGTTTCTACCATCACCATCTTTATACCCTGTAGGTTATAGGTAAATCTGTGAGGAATTCTGTTTTGACATGCTACCAAAGTATAATAGTACCTTGGTACCTTAATGTAGTATCATACTTTGGTTTTTGTCAAAGAAGTACAGATTCATGGGTAAAAATATCAAAGAAGATACAGTCACAGTCATCTGTGAAAATTTCAGTCCCATACGGTACCCACTTTTTGAGAAAATCGTGAAAAACGGCCACAGTATTTGTTAAGTCTTTTCTCTTTTATTTTTGATCTTTCAAAAGATCAAACAGATTTTTGGTCGTTGTTTTACTAATTTCTGGATAAATACACCATTTCAGGCGGAAACAAATTTAACGGTGGGTTTCCGTCAGTACCGTCTTCATACCCTGAAAGTTATACGTAAATCTGTGAACATTTCTGTTTTGGTTTCTTACCAAAGTATGAAACTACCTTTAAACGTCGTCACAAACTACTTGCTGGAATTATGGAGCTATAAAACAGATATAGCTCCGTGCTGGGATATAGGCCCACATAATGTGTACGAAATCACATATAACAGATAGTCCCAGCCCTAACATCAAATCCATGTCTAAAATACGGCACAGTGACTCAAACGCTACATTAAGATGCAGCCTACATTATATGGAGAGTGTAAAAATACATTTCTAGAAAACCATACGGACATTTCACATACACTACATGGGAATAATAACTATATAATGTTCCCATTGGCTCCACAAAGTCCAGGAATATAGGCCTATACTTGCCAGCTGCAATATGCTCTATGGTAGTGACGAATACGTCATTGATATCAAGAGGCCCTTAAAAACCAAGAAAAAAATCTCAACATCTGAAAATTTAGATCAAGACAAATGAGCGGCCAGTCCAAAAACAACCTTATGACCGGCTCGCTCTATCTACATGAGTCATGTTTCCCACAATGTGTTCACATAATATTATGCAGTTTAAAATGTAGATAAAGCATAAGTAATATTAATGTTTTTGTCTTTGTAATGTGTACCTTTACAATACAGCATGCTGGTGACTTAGAACATACACTATATCGAAGCTCAAAACGCACTCTTTCTATTTTTTTTTTATATAAAAAACGCATTTTGTCAAATTGGTGACATGTGACTCAATTTGACAGAGCAGATCACTGCGTGTAGCTATAGCAACTGAGATTATTGACCGGGCATAGAAAAATCAAATACAATTTATGACTTCTTGACCCGGCCACGTTATAGAAAACATACGGACCGCATTACAATGTACAATCTTAAGGTTATTATATTCATGAAATTCTCAGAATGCATCCATTTATTTATTCATTTATAGTGGTATTTATCAAAACAGCAGGCTTGTTGTTTTACATTTGAATAAAAATAGGCCTTAAAATGTGTTTCATATGAGATACATCAATAAAATATGAATAATATTTTTAAGTTTAGCCTATTGTCCATCATTGTAGGGAGCATATAGGATTTGCTAAGATGTGCGTTTTGGCTGAATTTGGTACTTAAACAGAAGTGAAGGTCTTAAACCTCCTTAAAGACGTTGTTTCATGGATACCTTTTTATGCTTTGTTCATCTGGATAGCAGAAATACGGCCAAAATACCCCCCTCCAAATCCTTCACAGTTAGACCACGCTTTCGAAATGCTACTAAATCGTTCGGACGAACGATCTTTTTAAACGACACTAAATCTTGATTTCCTTGAAAACCCCAGCATCTGATGAACCAATATTTCCCATGGTGACTGTTTGCACTGTTTGCGAACTGTTCAGTCCATTTTCTGTCTCAAGCGTATTTTTTAGAGGCCTTGGATAGATAATAAAAATGAGATAGCTATTCCCACACAATTTCGTGTAACAATTTTAATGATTTTTCGCTGTTTACTTCCTTTCCCCAATGATCATTTGAGCTGCACATTTCACAGGTTTGTTTTTATTCCATAACAAATCGAATTATGAGCAGCCTGCAGCTGTTCTGTCACCTTTACCAATCCTGTATAATGCCTTTAAAGAGAAACACTATTTACTAAAATGGTTCAGTGAAAAGTTGAATAATTCTGAGAACAAAAAGTTTATTAAAAACGTTATTGATCAAAGCACACAATTATGCATTGTATATGCATATCAGCAGATTTTCCCTATAGGATGGTACAGGTTTTGCTACACGTGGCAGACATTTTTTAAATCCTGAAATTTGAAAGAAAAAAAATTGCATCTAAAATAGCCTACCTTATTTGTATAAAGCCAACACGAGACTTCTTAAGCAAACTACATTGCGTGCTATTTCGGTGTGTACACAAAAATCGCAAGTGTCGAAGGTATAGCTAGCTATATTGGATAATATCTCAAATAGAAACAACATACACCCACAGAAAAGTGCACTCGAGCTTTAAAGGTAGTATCATACTTTGGTAAGGAACCAAAACAGAAATGTTCACAGATTTATGTATGACTTACAGGGTATAAAGATGGTGGTGGTAGAAACATACCGTTAAAATCGTTCCGCCTGAAATGGTGTATTTATCCAGAAATTAGTCAAACAACGACCGAAAATCTTGTTGATCTTTTAAAAGATCAAAAATAAAAGAGAAAAGACTTAAGAAATACTGTGACCGTTTTTTTTTATACTGTTTTCTCAATAAGTGGGCAACGTATGGGACTGAAATTATCACAGATGGCTGTTAACATCTTCCTTGATATTTTTAGCTCATGAATCTCGTTTCTTTGACAAAAACCAAAGTATGATATTACCTTTAACAGTGTGTTAGGGCGGATGAAATGCCATGTACATTTATATGAATGGGACATGAAAGCCATACACCCAAGGCATTTTTTTTTAATTGAGAGAATAAAATCTTGCGTATAGTGACCACAACGGCGCCTACAATTCATGCAGAAAATTTCCTCATTATCCTATACGGCTCCCATACGAGCCATTCAAACGAGGAGCCACGCCACACGACCGAGCCGGAGTTATATTATTGCCAGGGAATGTAGGCGGATGGAATTTCATCTTGGAGGCAGAAAATATTGTCTTTTGTATTAAAAAAGAGCTTGCGCTATCCGGCCAGCTGGCCTATATCGAGTGGAACCCGGGCTCAGTTGATGAGAGAACCCGTGGCCTGACACAATATGCCGAAGCACGGTTTGGCTTATAGGCCTACTATCCACTGACTAAATACATGCCAAATGATAATAATAATAATAACACTTAGGAAGACATTCCCATAGGGACGTGCACACGACTTAAAGGTAATATCATATTTCGGTTTTTATATATATAAAAAAAAATACAGATTCATGGGCAAAAATATCAAGACAAATACAGTAACAGTCATCTGTGAAAATGTCAGTCCCGTACCGTGACCACTTTTCGAGAAAACGGTGAAAAACAGCCACAGTAATTCTTAAGTCTTTTCTCTTTAAAAGATTTTCGGTCGTTGTTTTACTAATTTCTGGATAAATACACAATTTCAGGCGGAAAAATGTTAACGGTATGTTTCTACCACCACCATCTTCATACCATGTTAGTTATACGTAAATATGTGAACATTTCTGTTTAAGTTCCTTACCAAAGTATTATGCTACCTTTAACTAATCTTTTTCTAAACATCCTCCAAACCAATGAACTTGAAATTGACATATGTTCATATTGAGAGCATTCTCTGTCTTCTATTAAACTATGGACAGAAAAAGGCCCTAAGATGTAGACTTTTTTTGTGGAGACAGCAAAATGTCTCCCTATTGACCGATGTCACCTAAAATGTTAACTTTCAGATGCTAACCTGTCTCCCTATTATGCGATTTAGAAAAAAAATAACTAGACATTTAAAGTGTTCGTGGGCGAACACAGAGCTGTTCCGACTTGATTTTTTATGAAGTTTTTTTTATAGGCTGTATGCATTCTGAAATTAATCCAACCATAATCCAATCTAAGCATATAGGCCCTATATGGATGGAGTCATGAAATTGAGTCCGATAGGATCGCACACAAAATTGTACTTAACTTTAACCATCCTCCAAACCAACGAACTTGAAATTGACATAATTATGTTGTTCATATTGGGAGCATTCTTTGTCGACTGTTAAAATATGGACAATAAACATATCTTGAAAAGGTTGCTGGACCTTAGGGAGACGTATACGATCACATACGACACCCCATGCACCAATGACTGTCCCAATCTGAAATTTACACCATCAAAATAGGAAGATGTGCATGGTACACATTCTAAATGGAAACATTATCACCACCGACATAAACAGGTAAAAATAGCTTCTTAAAGGTAATAACATACCGAAACAGAAATCTCCACAGATTTACCTATAACTTACAGGGTATAAAGATGGTGATGGTAGAAACATACCGATACATTTTCTTTGCATGACATGCTGTATTTATCCATAAAAGAGTAAAAACATTTGACCAACTAGAGATCTTTGTTTGTCTGCAACAGAATGGCTTTTCCGTAACATGTTTTTAAAATTAAAATTATGCATCTGGAACATTAAATCTAAATATGTATGTGTCACAAAGAAAGACCATCCTATTGTGGACAATTGATAAAAGAATCATGGTCCTAGCTCTTACCACTTTTAAATGAGGAGCTACTTCCTGTTTGACCGGAAGTAGAGGTCGCGGAGTTAAAACAATGTGTCACAAAGAAAGACCTTGCCTAACATTGATATTTTGTGAAAGAATCATTATCCTAGCTCTTACCACTTTTAAATGAGTACTATGCGGAAAAGCCAAAAACAGTTTCGATCTTTTAAAGATCAAAAATAACGTTGACAAGATTTAAAATACCATGGGCGTTTTTCACTGTTTCTCTCAAAAAGTGGGCACCGTATGGGCCTGGGAATTTCGCAACTGACTGTTACTGTATCTGCCTTGATATTTGTGCCCATGAATCTGTATTTCTTTCACACACAAAAAAACCCAAAGTATCATCAGATATGTTGGCATGGTAAGAGCGCACACGCAGCACTGTCTGACAAAACTCTGCTATGAAAATATGAATTCATACAGGCCAGTTATGTACATGATATAATAATACTCCGTAGAGGTGTGGATAAATATGATGCAGACTTGTCGCCATAGCAACCGCTGATCAGCAAGAATGTCTTCACAAAACCCACAAAGGAATCCTATTCGCGCGGGAAGACATTACGAAATACCGTCTGCATTAACTTTCGAGGCCACGACCCTGCTTGCACAAAAACCTTATTATAAAAATAATGCTCCTATCACATAACGCTGTTTATTATCATAAAAACCAAAAATAGGAAGAAGCATGTCCTTTGAGTAAATAATATTCATAATTATGTATTTTAAAATCGTCCAAATATTAGATTAAAGATAGTATCATACTTTGGTAGCATACCGAAACAGAAATCTTCACAGATTTACCTATAAATTACAGGGTATAAAGATGGTGATGGTAGAAACATATCGTTAAAATGTTTCCGCCTGAAATGAAAAGACTTAGAAATACCGTGGGTGTTTTCTTACCGTAAGTACTGGGACTGAATATTTTACAGATGACTGTACTGTATTTTCCTTGATATTTTTGCTAATGAATCTGCATTTCTATATTAACAAAAACCAAAGTATTACCTTTAAAGGCATAATACAGGATTGGTAAAGGTGACAGAACAGCTGCAGACTGTTCAAATTTGATTTGTCATGGGATAAAGACAAACCTGTGAAATATTTACCTCATATCATAATCGAAAACTATAGATGACAGTGAAAAACGCCCAAGATTTTTTCAAATCTATTCGCAGGGGTTTTGATCTCACCTCGAGATCAAAACTGTTTTCGGTCTTTGTTTGACTAATTTCTGGATGAAAACAGCATTTCAGCCAGAAGTATGTTAACGGTTTGTTTCTACCAGCACCATTTTCCTGCAAGTTATACATAAATCTGTGAACATTTCTGTTTGGGTATGTTACCAATCCAGTACTGTACCTTTAAAAGGGGTTTTCAAATTGTGTTATGCTCATGTCGCATAGAAAAATACACTTCTAGCTAAATAATTATTAAAATATTCTTAATTTTGGTCATTGTACTTCAGGTCACCATGAAGGAAAGAATTTTTACTTTTCTGTGGACATTCCTGTGTTTATTTATAATTATGTGACCTGCTCTGTACAAATGAGTCACATATCCCACAACGTGTTTACATAGTATGTAATAGAATATTCTCATTATTGTGTACTTGCACAGTGCAGCATGCTACAGACTTAAAACATACACTACACATAAACATACACTAAAGTGCATTTTGTCCAATTGGTGATATATGACTCAATTCGACAGAGCAGATCTAGGATTCTAATCGTGCGATCTCTCTACATCCGGGAAGTCGGTTGTTTTAGAGACAAGGGTCGTATATCCGAATTACCCGGCTACGGCTTGAAAATACACGTTGGTCTATATGAGTCGCTTATAAGCGGCTTCGGCAAAATGTCCATAGCCATGCGTGTTGTTTCTAGCCGTAGCCAAACATTTTGATCCCGTCTAGGTCTGGGATCAAAGATCAGTGCCCCGGATGTAACCTTGCCACGTGACGTCACTTTGGCAGGTAACACGCAGGAAACAATCAAAGACATATTCAACAGTTTCGGTCTGAAAAACTTTCAATAAATATAATTTATATGCTAGGACGACGTTTCTTAAAAGGCTTTCAAGTTCTCGAAAACTCCATTTTGGAATTTTATATTTTTAAAAATATCAAAATGGCGCTAGTTGACAAGATGGTTTCTGTCTGAAATGCTGTATACTGTATATCCAGAAAAGAGTAAAACCAGTGACTAAAATTATGTTTTATCTTTTGAAGATCAAAAATAAAAGAGAATAGACTTAAGAAATACTGTGGCCGTTTTTCACTGTTTTCTCAAAAAGTGAGCACCGTAAGGGACTGAAATGTTCACAGATGACTGTAAGTGTGTCTTCCTTGATATTTTTGGCCATGAATCTGCATTTCTTTGGCAAAAACAAAAGTATGAGGCTACCTTTAAGTCTAAGTCCCCAACACCAACACCAACATCAAAACCACTGTCTAGATGTGTTAATGTGTTGCATCCGCACCAGTGTATACATGTAGAGAAAATATAAAACTACAATTTCTTTTTAACAATGTCGCAGCGGAATGTACTACCCGTCTGCTGTTTTCATCGAGTTTATGGCAAGCCAAATGCCCAATAATTTGATAAAAACTGTTAATCAGCGATAAACACAGTTTTTCAGCCAATAAGCACAGTTTTCAGCCGATAACTCGAGAAAATCTCTGTTTGTCACCTGATAAACACGAGGATGTTTTTGTCGAAAAATTTAGTTTGTAGTTGAAAAACAGAGTGGGCATTTGGCTTGCCATACGAGTTGCGAGATTTGTAAAAAAAGAAAATAGATCCTATGTCTCGCACGGGAATGTGTAGGAAGGGATAATATTCTAAATCCAATACACGTGTGTATACAGTCATATGGCCTTTACGCGCATTGAATATCATATTCCACATGCAGACGAAACCCTACATTGATTTTTTTTCTCGCCACAGACGTGACGCGCCCGAGGATAAAGGAATGAAATTTAATATTCGGTCGTATTTCATGATAAAATATAAATAATAATATGATTTTTGATTCGCATATTTTTTTCAGAATGCATTAAATTATTTATGAATGAAATATTAGTGTATTTTTGTTGAAATTTCGCATTATAATTCTGATAACAAATATTGGAGTTCTTGTAAATATTTTGGGACAGTCTTTTTCTGATATTGTGTTTTAGCAACATCATTGTACTCATTGTACTATTGCTCCAATAAAGGACACTTTAAGGTGCACTCCATAGTGTGTGGCTCAGTGCCACATGATTTCGGGACTACACGAATTGTACCATGGAGTTATGTGCATAATGGGGCCTTAATTTAAAACACAACATCATTATATCTCTGCCGTTGGCATGTTGACTTGAGGGGGATTGATAGAGTAATTAGTGGGGACGAAATCGCCGCGCTCCCCCATGGCTGTTCGGTGAATTCACGCTAAATATCTTGAGGCACAACTCGGGAAAATGAATGAATAAATAAATAAATGTATAAAAATGGATAAAATTGAATGAATAGTCCCATGCAGACAGCCCCTCATAGTCATTATAATATTAGCGAAGTGTATACCATAAATATCATAAGTCAATTTTGTGCTAGGCTTTCATCCTTTGATCCAGGAAGGATGATCCTCCATAATCCATACCAAGTCCTCATGGGAGGCTTTGTGAAAGTCTGATCAGATCAGGATCATATGAGGATCAGGTCAGAGGAGGGTCATGTGAGGATAAGCATCAGATGAGGATGAGATGACGATCGGGCCAGGATCAGAGGAGTATCAAGTCAGGATCGGGTCAGGGTGAGATGAGGGTGAGATGAGAGTGAGATGAGGGTGAGATGAGGATCAGATAAGGATCAGATGAGGATCAGATGAGGATCAGATGAGGATCAGATGGGTTTCAGATGAGGATCAGATAAAGGATCAGATAAAGGATCAAGTCAGGACTCCTGTCACTCAACGGAAAGGTTTTATGACTGTTGACAGCTTTCTTACGAATACTGTTGAAAGCTTTCCTATAGACGAATTCATACGAACCCGTCATAATTACAGCATCATGGTATCGACGCGTGGGTTCCTCACGACGATTACATCTTAATTGCATCGTGGGGGAGTTTCACAGCCTTTACGAAACCAGGCTTGTGGCTGTGGGCACTCGGGCATTGCGTCTATTAATTTGAGGCCCACAAACGAAACGAAGGGATTTGGCCACATGACGAAGCCGAAGTACGACTCCAGCTTCGCCATGTATCTCAAGCCCTTCATTTCATTCAGGACACAAATGGCGGTATAGCGAAGTAGATCCCAAGCCTAGCCTCAAGCCTCATTTCGTTAATGTCCTATATTTAATACACGACCATTATAAACAGCTGGTATGGATGTCGTTGGCCGCAAACTCAAAAGCAGCGTGTTTGCTTCGTATAGCGTTAATACACCGAAGCTGTCACTGCGTATGTATCATGCTGCGTCGCATGCAGCGAGATTTACCGTGATTTGGAGCGCGCGACGTGCGATGACAAACAGCGTTTGTAGTGTCGAGTCATTCTTTCAACAGCACCCCCATCACCTCAAAGGTTCAACCGATGAGTTTTTCTATCATTACAGACCTAAGGCCCAGGCCACACGGGGCAAACCAGGCAACCAGTTCCAGGCAATCTCCAAGAAGAAATAGCATTCATCTTTCGAAGTTTGTGTAATGTTCTTGTGGATAGTGAGAAACGACTAGAAAGATGACTTTTGTACTAAAGCAAGATTTTCCTCTTGCATGTGATGTGGCTGGTTGCCTCGTGTGGCATGCATGGGCCTTTAACTTGCCCATGTTCCCTGCGGCGGCTACGTGCAAGAACATCTGCAGCTTATGTTTATAAATTTCAGACGGGGAGTACATGCATTAAGTACATGAGCAAGAACATTGCACGTCTGAATGTGTCGCATTTTATGCAAGAAGTGCATGTGTATGGCTGCACATGCGTAGCATACAATTACACAGTGTGTACAAAGGACGTCCAAATAATGCAGGATCCCAAGACGTTATGTGGACTCACACACGTCCACATAATGCAGGATCCAAAGACGTTATGTGGACTCACACACGTCCACATAATGCAGGATCCCATGACGTTATGTGGACTCGCATACGTCCACATAATGTTCCCATGCTAACGAAAATGCCAAAAGGAGAAATGTTCAATGTCGCAAATTAAAGTTTATCATTCTAGGGATATTCGGTCCAAAATTCCATCATGAAAAGATGGGTACAATTCAAATACAAATAGTTTAGAGATGTTCATTTGGTCAGTACATGAAAACAAAGGAAAGTCCACATAAGGTATGTAAACCAAGCATTAGTGCACATAAGTGTGTAACTGTAAGCTAACCAAATGCAGAATTGTTGTTATTTGTTTTGATTCGTTTTGTTTTTGTTTTGTTTTTTCTTATTTCTGAAACATGAAGCAGAACAATTTCTGAAGCATAAAAAGCCAAATCCCTGTCAAACCTATAACGATGAACATTAATCGTATGACATAGTGTGCGTGTAAATTCAACTACAGTGTTATGCTTTATGAAATTAATATTTTGTACCATAAAGTACGGGCAATAACGTGTATATATTTCCCCTTTGCTGGAGCCAGTTCGGAAACCACGATCCACAAAAAAGAAAGCAGGTGCATAGGAATAAGTGGCGTCGCCTGTGCAGTATTATGGCAAAGGAGAAATGGGTATTAAAGAGTTACTATTTGGATTTTTCAAGGCATTTACCTTAGTTCCCAGACGGATAGTCACATCAGCCGTAGACCTTTGCAAGTTGCTCATCATATACTCCTGGAATATCCCTATCTTAGTGTAGAAACGTTCTTTATGCCAGCACCCTTCCATGTTACCGAAGTCCACGTGGTACTTCCTAAGGAAGGCCACCGAGCGGGAGTCCAGGGCAATTTGCTGGGGCCTCGCGATGAGCTGGGCCCGGTTGAGTTCCTCGTAAACCACGATCCGTCCCACTCGTTTGTTGTGGGCCGCTATCAGAGCCGCGGAGAGCCCCACGGGGCCAGATCCGATCACCACTATGTTCAGTCGGACTCGCCACTGCCTGAAACAGTCGAAGGAGCTCTTGCAGACTACGAAGCAGATGACGACCAGGGCGGTGATGACAGCGGCGTTGGCCGCCTCGGCCAGGCCGCCCGTGTCCCCTTGGACGGTCATAGCACCGCCGGTGCCGGAGCTCGGATCCGTTAAGGACACAAGAAAGTCTGGAAAATTAACCGTTGAAGCTGTGTCACTCCTGTTATAATGGAACATCGTAGGACTGCAGAAC
This sequence comes from Astropecten irregularis, assembly GCA_963971285.1. Lineage (NCBI taxonomy): Eukaryota > Metazoa > Echinodermata > Asteroidea > Paxillosida > Astropectinidae > Astropecten > Astropecten irregularis. Next base: position 2,333,720 of record OZ020246.1, read on the forward strand.
ACCACCAAAAACCAGCAGTGAACTTCAGAGCGACTTCAGGAGCGGCTGCACTTTTGCACCAACCACCACGTTGCACTAACCACACCAAGAGCTTGCATCCATGCCACATTCACCAAGTTCAACCTCCCCAAACACTCCATCACTAAACCCATCTGAGACAAAACAAGGAAATGATATCTTTAGCCCTAATTCTCCTGCAGTGCTACACCTAGCTCCAGTGAGTGAAGTCTGCAAGTCCCACACGTCGAAACCAACTGATTTGATTCGTAATCATCCTCCTCAGCTAGCTACACAGTCAGGTAATCAGCATCTGTTACCTACGCAGTCCTTAGTATGATTGCAACGTTCACTACGTATTCATCACGCCTTGCTTGAAAGGACGTGCCCACGCAGCTGACTTTGTGTCCAAAATAAGAAAATTAATTTTACTGATGCACACGGATGAAACAGTACGTCTGAAGAGTATGGCAGCAGTGGAGCAAGTGAGCCTTCAAGCTGCTGGTCGTGAGACCTGTAAATTGTGTGGGAGGCGCTTCGTGTATACGTACGATTGCTCAATCATCCACGCACAGTGCATGGTCTTATCAATGTGACTTTGCACGCATTGTGGCCCAAGCAATATCGAGTGTAATAGTGATGTAGACGTATATGCACGAGCACGGGTGATGCTATACCATGTGTATAGCCTCAGTCACAATGATCAATACATGCATGCCTTGCATATAACATGCGAGCAAAGATATAGCCGATCCTTTTTGAAGATGCATGTCTCATTTTGACGTCATCCCAAGTCATTTCTCTTGTGTTATTACTGTGGTGTCGTTTTCTATGTTATCATTTTCGCTTGGGGTTATAGGAGGGCTGAAATTATTTTGCCTAGCAGGTTCTTTCTCATAGCCTTTGAGAAAGATCCTGCTAGGATTGAAACGTTAGGCCATCCTAACTTCCGGCAAGCTATTATCTATGATTGCATCCGAATCCGTTGTCTAGAGCTAGGTCTAGGTCTTCGCTCCATTGGAAATACGCTAAGACACCAAGACAATAGACCTATAGCCGTAGAACTGAAAGCCCGTTTCAGACGGCCATATTCCAGGTCATTATTTTGGTTGGTTGGCAGTTTGCACCAGTTTATTACTTGTTATTACATGTATTTTAAATTAAACTCACGGACTTGGGTAATGTTATTTTTTAAATGAACTGTTGGCACCCCTGAGGTAAAAAAAAAAAATAGCGCAAGTGCTAAACAAATGAATTGAAGTGCACTTAAAGGGTACAGTACAGGATTGGTAACTTACCCAAACAAATGTTCACAGATTTACGCATTGAACTTTCAGGATAAAAAGATGGTGATGGTAGAAACATTTCTGCCTGAAATGCTGTATTTATCGCGAAAAAACAATGGCCAAAAACAATTTGGATCTTTTAAAGATATAACAAAAAAGGTGAAAAGATTTTTTTAAAAACTGTTCGCGTTTTTTAAACTGTTTTCTCAAAAAGCCGGCACCGTATGGGACTGGTAATTTCACAGATGATTGTTACTGTATCTTTCTTGATATTTGTGCCCATGAATCTGCATTTCTTTGACAGGAACCAAAAGGATGATGTTACCTTTAAATAGTCTGTTGTTTGAAAACAAGCATAATGCACACAAGACGCGTAGCTTTGATGTAATATTCCACACGCTGACATTTCAACCGTACTCTTACAAACAGCCTCAAGCACTCCCGTCCCACAAACCTACTATCCCAGATACGAAGTCGTCATGGTCCTCCAACAGCATGACATATTGAATTCCCTCTCCCCTATCTTTAGGTCAATGTATAAATTTGGAACACTCCACCTGGGTACACATAATGTTATGTATGTATTATTAAAGGACTTGAGCATTGTCATTTTTCTGCGGGGGTGTTTTGAATGTCATTTTTCTCATTTTTGCTTTTCAAAGCAGCGATGTGACAATTTGGTATCAGAAGCCAAAAAAGTAATTTCTAGTTTTAAAAAAATGCCGCTGCAAAATGCTCATCAGCCAAAATTATGACCTGATTATTATATAATGCTTGGAGTTAGGAGAGCCTAATTTCGTTTCGAGCCTAGCAGGATCTTTGAGCCTATAAAGATCCTGCTAGGATCGAAACGTCAGGCCCTCCAAACTCCAAGCATTTCTAATTTTTGACGTTCTGTTCTTTTTGTTTATTATTATTTATAAGCACACTGAAAAAAACCTGTTGGGTCGACATAGGTGCGTTCGTTTAGCTAACACGGGTCAGCCCTCACTGTGAATGGTCGTCGAACTGGTGTCGACCCGGGGGAGCTAAACGAATGCACCCATAATTATGTCAATGGCTTATGCACGGTAGACCTAGTTTTTGCTCGAGTGAGGGCGCTGTTTGGGGTACCATCAAGTTGAGGCAAAAGCACAGACATAAATAACCATGGGCAAAAGTCAGAAACTAAAACATGGCATGAATATTGTGCGAAATGAGGCTTGAGGCTAGGCTTGGGACTTATTTCGCTACCGCCATTTTGTGACCCACAAAACGAAACGAAGGGATTACCAGAAAAGCTCCAGCTTCGCCAGGCTTATTTCAAGCCCTTCGTTCCATTTAGGACACAAAATGGCGATAGCGACATACATTCCATCCCAAGCCTAGCCTCAAGACTCATACTTAGCACTGCCTAGATTTTCCCCACCAAGAGTTCATACAAATTAGTGTCACATAAAGCATGGAGAAAATTGTCTCATTTCCGTAGCATAAAGCAATGATGCCTTCAGGGGGCTTTCTCAAAGCTCGGCTCCTTCTTAGGATCTGGCTTCGTCTCTGTCATCCATATGCTGAAAATATAGTTGTGGGTTTTCATTAAAGCTGAAGCTCTGTTTTCTTTATCAATCCTGAAAATCTACTTCCGAACCGGGACCAAAAATCTCAATTTTGATACCCGTTATTTTAGAATGGATTCATGAAATGGAGCCGGAGCCAGAGCCTGGCCCAAGCTTGAGAAAGGACGAATGTCCAGCTCCGAACGACAAATACAGACATACAATGGCAACGGACTCCAATGGCAACGCCTTTCTAAGTCCATCTTAATGATGTTGACATTCAGATAATGCGGTCGCCGCTGCGTTTCCGCAGGCCGAACACGTACACCTTCACTGACCTCCCTCCGTCCATACGCACATGGATGAGAGTGACGTAATAACCTTAAGCGGCGTCTGCATCACCTGTCGCTTGGCACCGGCGTTGCCACGCAACTCCCATCATTAAATTGATTGGCCAATCATCCCAGTTAATTAAAATCACATCTTATAACAAAACCGTTTGCTAACAAAAAGGTCGGCTATTCACTTTGAATGAAAAGGGATAATGAGAAAAGACTGGTGTTACTCACTATTGTTCGAATGGTCAAACCTTGGACGTTGAATATAGCGGACTTCGACGCACACGAACTGATGAACTAATTTGAACTGAACTAATATTAGAGTCAGATGGAGTGATGCATTATATTAACATAATGCTGCAGGCCGAAATTGATGGGCCTGCTGCTTAAGCACAACATTTGCTTAAAGGTAGTATCATACTTTGGTTTTTGTCAAAGAAGTACAGATTCATGGGCAATATCAAGGACGATACAGTCACAGTCATCTGTGAAAATTTCAATTCCATACGGTGCCCACTTTTTGAGAAAATCATGGAAAACAGCCACAGTATTTCTAAAGTATTTTCTCTTTTATTTTTGATCTTTTTAAAGATCAAAAAGATTTCCGGTCGTTGTTTTACTAATTTCTGGATAAATACACCATTTCAGGCGGAAATATTTTAACGGTAGGTTTTTACCACCATGATCTTCTAGTACGTCATACGTAAATCTGTGAAGATTATTTTCTGTTTCGGTATGTTACCAAAGTATGATACTACCCTTTAAGCAGCTGTATGAAATAACCCCCTGCTAGACAGTATTAATATTAACCAGCGAGGTGGTTTGGCTGAAACAATTCTCGGTGGAGAAGCAGTCGTAATTACCAATAATTTATGGAGCATGTGGATATTTCTCATGGTTATCTGTATAATTAATCTGGGCTTGCTTGTGCGGTGATAAGAACATCCGAGAATAATAATGAGTTTTCGATCGAAATGATGCTCCATGGAGCAAGTAATTTGTTTGGTAGCCTTGGCTACAAACTGCAAAATAAAAAAAATAAAAAAGACAACAAGTGACTGAAGTTTGGTTCGGATGCATTGTTCTTCAAAATGTCTTGTTTATGTGTGTTTTTTCTCTCTTTTTTCCCCAAACTTTATCAAAATCGAGGCTTTGGGCAGGTTGTTTATTTATTTTTGCAAGAAAATTGACTTTCAATGTCAGTAAAAAAGAAAGAAAACCTACATTTTTTGCAGCTTTTAGATGAAGAAATAAATTGAGTCGGGGACTGTAGAAATGAAGGGCGCCCCCGTCGACCCACAGGACAAAAAAAAATTAAATAAAATCAAACTATTGAGGGCGCACTTGAAGTTTCATTTCGTAAACTTTTTTGGTAAATAAAGTTGCACTGTCACTCAGTTGTGGTCGTCAGTGTAAAACATTTTTAGCAAGTTGTCAGCAAGGTAGGAATTTTGTAAAAGTTCGACTTATTTCATCCTCATTCTAATCTGCAGAAGAAAAGGAACGTTTTACTTACCTGCTCTTTAGTCTTTTTTTTTTATTACATTAGGCTGTCACCACAGTGACTGTCAGTGTAACTTTGTTAGCCAATGAAGGCCCAATGCCAGCGCAAATAAATACTGAAATACATGTAGGCCTAACGTTAGTTGTGCACAAACTTTAGTTACTTAACGTTAGTCGTTAGTAGTAGGACTAGTACTACTACTACTACTACCACTAAGGCCTACACCTATTTCTAAACATCCTCCAAACCAATGAACTTGAAAATGACATGTTCATATTGAGAGCATTCTCTGTCTTCTATTGAGATATGGACAGTAAAAATATGTCTTAAAACAATGAAAGGTAGCTGGTACCTGCTTAGGAGTTAGGGAGACATCAAAAAGTCTCCCTTAAGTCCCGGTTTCTCCCAATTGTTCACTTTTAAGTTTTAGAGTTAGACGCTAGGCCCTAGTTATGTGTCTCCATTATACCCCGTTTGTAATTATATTAATAATTACATTTATAAAGTGCCTTTTACAAAATGATACAAAGCGCAAATGGTTAGCAATGGTTAGCAAAATTTTAGCTGGGGGTGTTGCAACGAATCTTGGAATCGTCGGATTTGCAAATCCGGTGCGACGAAACTAGGAATCCCAGTTTCGTTGACGGATTTTCAAATCCGTTGTTGTGTTCAGAGATATTCGTGGTCAGGTTAAAAAGGAATTATTTCCAGTATATTGGTTTATTTAGTTGTTGTTTATTAGATTTGTGATCAAAAACAAGTTTGGTTTAATCATTGAGGTGGACAGCGAGGCTTAAAACACGTCGCCCACGGCCCACGTTCACGTCCGTTCACGTTCATTCCAGTAACTTTCATTCTGCTGGTGCTTCAATAGACTGGGTGCCAGTCAAAGTGTGAGGTTTGGGGCACCATTCATGGAGTTAAATATTTTTTTTTTAAATCTATGGGCACCGGTCGCGGTGCACGTGCAGCATGCACTGCACGCTGCATTGGTCTAAACTTCTCGCTGCCACCGATCCGAGGCCGCTGGTCTTAGTTTTGTCTTCTTAACATCAAAAATGTGGGGACTGGCAACGAGTCCACTTAACAGAATTGCAAATTCGGTACCGAAATTAGGAATCGGATGATAGAGGGCGTTTATGATCTAGTTTCGTCGAATTCGTAGATTCGTTGCAACAGGGGCGGTACCATAGGCGCAGCCCCCACAGGCACTAAAAACTTTGTGAGTTGTATTACGTGCATATTTATATTATTATCATGTTTGTTTCTCATTTCTGCAGCGTTTCCTGTTGTTATATTGAAGATGGGAGATTCTAACAAGCCTCAAAGGGTTCCCTCCAGCTTCCAGTATGCTGGTGGATACAGAGATCCTAAGACGTCACTCCGCCGCAACGAAGACTTGCACCCAGTCGACCCCAAGACCAGTCTCGAGACCCGAGCCGTCTGCTCGCAATCCAAGCTTAAAGGCCAAGCCTTGGTGACCCCTCTGGTGCCCTCTATCAGCGTCGCTTCCACGTTCGGCATCAATAAAATAGACGAATATGAGGAGTGCTTGAAAGTGAGTCCACAACACTTAAAAAAATCCTGTTCAAGAAATTCCAGTAATGAGGTTAATTGTTTGTTTGTCCGTGTGAGAGCTATCAACTAGTGCATCCATTAACCCTAACCCTCCTGCATACCACAATTTACCTCACCTGGTGTCGATTTCACAAAGCCCTACGATCTATCATTACTCGAGCTACGAAGGATAACCCATCATATCCTAAATCCTAGGATTGATAGTAAGTTTGGTGAAATCGACTCATGGTTTACCTGTGGTAAGCGTGGTATCCTGAATACAACAATCCACCACAGTGTGGTTTGTGTGGTAATGTGTAGTTAATGAGCCAGTCCCCTTGTGGTTGCACCCAAGTAAATAAACTCCCATAGACAACAGTGATAAATCATCAAACTTCAAAAATCATTTAAAAATATACAGAACTCTCACAGCTGTTCAAGTTACACAGAAAAATGATGACCAACATGTCACCTTTCATTTTCTTTTCAATTTATGGTAGGGTGACCATTGAATTTTTGAGATATACTCATTCTCAGCTGAACACCCCTAAAACAAGGTATGGATCACTCCAGTCAAAGAAGCCATTTTCAAAAAAACATCCCTCTGCAAAGCGGCTGAAATAGACCCACTTTCTCACCCAATTGCATCAAAAATGGTCACAAATGGAAGCCCAGAGTCCAGGCAGGAGGTCCAGTGCCATATTTCTTCAATCCTTCATTTTCATAGCTCTCACAACTCTCTTATTTAAAATATATTGAGTGCTTAACTTTTATTCATGAGCTCGGCGGACGGATTTTGGCCCTATTTACTTGGGTGCACCCTATAAGAGCAGATAGTGTCCATATTTTGACACCATACCACACTGAGGGGAAGCAGAATATTCCAAAGGTCACTTATTTGAAAAGAAAATTGAAAAATATTGCTCCTCTGCGAAATGGCAGGGGTTCGCATCTGGGGTGGCGGCCATGTTTTGTGTACAGTTGTATATGGGAAAGCATATAGCTTATTAACATGCTAAGATTTTGAACATGAGAATTCTCCATTCCACAACACCAAATCTGGTGTAAATCCTCTCTGTTACACAAATTTCTTGCTTCATGTGTTCATCTGGGATCATTTTGCAGTGGACATAGCCACTTTGGGGTCCCACTTTGGGGGTGGATAAAGGATGGAAGGGGGGGGGGGGCTTGTCAAAGATTTTGAGGACACACACTCATTTAATGCACAAGGTGATCTCTTTTAGACAGCCTAGTAGTGAAATACATGTATGAAGTAACACACCCTAGGTGTACTACAGTCCAAGATTATTTCCACCCACAGAAAATATCAAAACTACAGAAAAAACACACCATTTTCTGTGCATTACATACCATGTTTTGATTCCATCCAATTGCCTTACACATGTACCCTGTGTTTACTTTGTGCAGTCGTTGACACTTCTGACAAAATGTTTACTCCACTGTGCTTTTTTTAAATAAAACACTGAAAACCCTGAGATACAACATGCCAAAAGCCTGTTTTTCATGTCATTTCCAGTTTTATGTCTTTTTGGAGCCTGTTATAGAGAGACAGCAGCAAAAAAACACATGTTTACATATCACCATCCAAAACAAAATGGACGCCACCATTCTGCACTATAGGTTGCACCCAAGTAAATAAACTCCCATAGACAACAGTGATAAATCATCAAACTTCAAAAATCATTTAAAAATATACAGAACTCTCACAGCTGTTCAAGTTACACAGAAAAATGATGACCAACATGTCACCTTTCATTTTCTTTTCAATTTATGGTAGGGTGACCATTGAATTTTTGAGATATACTCATTCTCAGCTGAACACCCCTAAAACAAGGTATGGATCACTCCAGTCAAAGAAGCCATTTTCAAAAAAACATCCCTCTGCAAAGCGGCTGAAATAGACCCACTTTCTCACCCAATTGCATCAAAAATGGTCACAAATGGAAGCCCAGAGTCCAGGCAGGAGGTCCAGTGCCATATTTCTTCAATCCTTCATTTTCATAGCTCTCACAACTCTCTTATTTAAAATATATTGAGTGCTTAACTTTTATTAATGAGCTCGGCGGACGGATTTTGGCCCTATTTACTTGGGTGCACCCTATAAGAGCAGATAGTGTCCATATTTTGACACCATACCACACTGAGGGGAAGCAGAATATTCCAAAGGTCACTTATTTGAAAAGAAAATTGAAAAATATTGCTCCTCTGCGAAATGGCAGGGGTTCGCATCTGGGGTGGCGGCCATGTTTTGTGTACAGTTGTATATGGGAAAGCATATAGCTTATTAACATGCTAAGATTTTGAACATGAGAATTCTCCATTCCACAACACCAAATCTGGTGTAAATCCTCTCTGTTACACAAATTTCTTGCTTCATGTGTTCATCTGGGATCATTTTGCAGTGGACATAGCCACTTTGGGGTCCCACTTTGGGGGTGGATAAAGGATGGAAGGGGGGGGGGGGGCTTGTCAAAGATTTTGAGGACACACACTCATTTAATGCACAAGGTGATCTCTTTTAGACAGCCTAGTAGTGAAATACATGTATGAAGTAACACACCCTAGGTGTACTACAGTCCAAGATTATTTCCACCCACAGAAAATATCAAAACTACAGAAAAAACACACCATTTTCTGTGCATTACATACCATGTTTTGATTCCATCCAATTGCCTTACACATGTACCCTGTGTTTACTTTGTGCAGTCGTTGACACTTCTGACAAAATGTTTACTCCACTGTGCTTTTTTTAAATAAAACACTGAAAACCCTGAGATACAACATGCCAAAAGCCTGTTTTTCATGTCATTTCCAGTTTTATGTCTTTTTGGAGCCTGTTATAGAGAGACAGCAGCAAAAAAACACATGTTTACATATCACCATCCAAAACAAAATGGACGCCACCATTCTGCACTATAGGTTGCACCCAAGTAAATAAACTCCCATAGACAACAGTGATAAATCATCAAACTTCAAAAATCATTTAAAAATATACAGAACTCTCACAGCTGTTCAAGTTACACAGAAAAATGATGACCAACATGTCACCTTTCATTTTCTTTTCAATTTATGGTAGGGTGACCATTGAATTTTTGAGATATACTCATTCTCAGCTGAACACCCCTAAAACAAGGTATGGATCACTCCAGTCAAAGAAGCCATTTTCAAAAAAACATCCCTCTGCAAAGCGGCTGAAATAGACCCACTTTCTCACCCAATTGCATCAAAAATGGTCACAAATGGAAGCCCAGAGTCCAGGCAGGAGGTCCAGTGCCATATTTCTTCAATCCTTCATTTTCATAGCTCTCACAACTCTCTTATTTAAAATATATTGAGTGCTTAACTTTTATTCATGAGCTCGGCGGACGGATTTTGGCCCTATTTACTTGGGTGCACCCTATAAGAGCAGATAGTGTCCATATTTTGACACCATACCACACTGAGGGGAAGCAGAATATTCCAAAGGTCACTTATTTGAAAAGAAAATTGAAAAATATTGCTCCTCTGCGAAATGGCAGGGGTTCGCATCTGGGGTGGCGGCCATGTTTTGTGTACAGTTGTATATGGGAAAGCATATAGCTTATTAACATGCTAAGATTTTGAACATGAGAATTCTCCATTCCACAACACCAAATCTGGTGTAAATCCTCTCTGTTACACAAATTTCTTGCTTCATGTGTTCATCTGGGATCATTTTGCAGTGGACATAGCCACTTTGGGGTCCCACTTTGGGGGTGGATAAAGGATGGAAGGGGGGGGGGGCTTGTCAAAGATTTTGAGGACACACACTCATTTAATGCACAAGGTGATCTCTTTTAGACAGCCTAGTAGTGAAATACATGTATGAAGTAACACACCCTAGGTGTACTACAGTCCAAGATTATTTCCACCCACAGAAAATATCAAAACTACAGAAAAAACACACCATTTTCTGTGCATTACATACCATGTTTTGATTCCATCCAATTGCCTTACACATGTACCCTGTGTTTACTTTGTGCAGTCGTTGACACTTCTGACAAAATGTTTACTCCACTGTGCTTTTTTTAAATAAAACACTGAAAACCCTGAGATACAACATGCCAAAAGCCTGTTTTTCATGTCATTTCCAGTTTTATGTCTTTTTGGAGCCTGTTATAGAGAGACAGCAGCAAAAAAACACATGTTTACATATCACCATCCAAAACAAAATGGACGCCACCATTCTGCACTATAGGTTGCACCCAAGTAAATAAACTCCCATAGACAACAGTGATAAATCATCAAACTTCAAAAATCATTTAAAAATATACAGAACTCTCACAGCTGTTCAAGTTACACAGAAAAATGATGACCAACATGTCACCTTTCATTTTCTTTTCAATTTATGGTAGGGTGACCATTGAATTTTTGAGATATACTCATTCTCAGCTGAACACCCCTAAAACAAGGTATGGATCACTCCAGTCAAAGAAGCCATTTTCAAAAAAACATCCCTCTGCAAAGCGGCTGAAATAGACCCACTTTCTCACCCAATTGCATCAAAAATGGTCACAAATGGAAGCCCAGAGTCCAGGCAGGAGGTCCAGTGCCATATTTCTTCAATCCTTCATTTTCATAGCTCTCACAACTCTCTTATTTAAAATATATTGAGTGCTTAACTTTTATTCATGAGCTCGGCGGACGGATTTTGGCCCTATTTACTTGGGTGCACCCTTGTAGAGACTGTGATAATGTGTGGTAAGCAGCTCATGTCTTGTGTTGTGTGGTAGGTGCAGATGTTTAGGATTAATGAATAAACAAATAGATACGAAGAAAGCATTCTTAATTTTGAGATGCGTGAATTAGGTTTATAATTCCATATTTTGTTGTTATTTTGCAGGCTGGTTATATCTACAGCAGACTTGCAAATCATTCCAGCGAGTCGGCCGCTCACGCCATCAATGCTTTGGAAGGCGGCATCGGTTCGTTAGTGTTCTCTAGCGGCATGGGGGCCATCACGACCACTCTCCTGGCCCTTCTCAAGATGGGAGACCACGTGGTAAGATTTCCCTTTAGTACCATCTTCAAATTACGAGATGTGTGTGTAAATTAACTCAGACCAGTGACGTGGTCAGAGTGGGCATGCAAAACTTAAGGTAATGGGTTACATCCGTTGAACAGCTAGCCTGAACCAAGTGGAAGCACCATTTTCTGATTTGCTGAATTTAAGAGATCATCTTTTGAACTCTAGTTGAAATTTGTGTGGCAGTGCATCGACCAGGCTAGCTTTTTCAGAGACCTGTCACCTTATTAGACATGTTAATCACTGCTTCTGCTCTAAGGCCTGCTTCAAACATCAAACTTCTGCAATCAATTGCCGGTTTTCTGTTAATAACGCAAATTTCAACATGGCGGACCAAGAGAGAGTTATGATATTGCGATATATTCTTATTGCGAGAAGGTGGCACTCTCTCGTATAAAACAGCCGGGGATGGAATTCTGAAAATCAACGTTTGAAGCCGTGCCAGTCTTCTGCCGTTTAAAGCGGCAAGACCTGTCATACTTTCAACAGAAGGCCAGCAGATGCTTTAAACATCAAATTTCTGCCGTGTCTAATTCAAATCTTGGGTTATTATTTGAATTAGACACGGCAGAAGCTCGATGTCTGAAGCTGGCCTAATTAACGCAGGCACAAGGTTAAAAGAGGTCACTCTGTGAAGGGTTTTAAAATGATCGACATCAGAACTGGAATGGAGCTTGTTGAGCTCAGTTCTTCATTTGAACAGCCTCTCTGCATCTTTATCTTTCTCAGATTGCGCCCGATTCAGCTTATTCAGGTACCTATGCTATGATGAAGTCCATGCTGCCCAACTATGGCATTGAGGTGTCCTTCATCAAGGCCTGCGACATCCAGGAATACAAGAAAGCAATCAGGCCCAACACCAAGGTACTAACCTCTGATTCTGATACCTCCATTTAGCACGTCAGTCTATCTAACTAGTAGAAGTGGGAAGCCTAGTGGTCTGGTGTGTCATACTCAAGGTCTTGTGGTCAATCTACAGATTAGAACTAAGTGAGGCTCAGAAGGTGTGTGGTCCTGGGAATGACCGGTGAGAGTCTTGACGTTTCAGCCAGTGAGGCTCTGGCCGTCCTCAAAGAAGGAGACCCTCTCAGATGGAGGAGACACCCTCTCTCCTGAGGACAGCCAGAGCACACTGTCCAAAATGTCCAGACTCTCACCGGTCCTTCTCAGGACCATACACCTGCCGAAAAGAGTAAACATGGTGTCTCCGCAAGCCTCACTTAGTTCTAGTCTCCCCACCTTCACCAAAACTTCACATACTTCTTAATGAACAGATTGCGGGTTCGAATCCAGCCATGGGTTAGTGGTGCTTGCATCCTTTGGCAAGATGCTTTGTCACATATTGCTCCTCTTCACCCAGGAGTAAATGGGTACCTGTGAGGGTAGAGATGGCTTTGTGCTTGATTAGCCTCTATGTGCTTACAGCAGCCAGGGCTGTACCCCCCAGGGAGTTGAGATGGTTTCAGGAATGTAAATGTAGCCCAATTTGTGTGATTATTGTTGTTGCTGCAGATATTTTACGGTGAGACGCCTTGCAATCCCTGCCTGGGCGTGCTGGATCTGAAAGCCTTCGCCGATGTAGCTAAGACAGTCCCCACGGCCATCAGCATCGTAGACTCCACCTTCGGCTCCCCTTACCTGCAGCGCCCTCTAGAGTTGGGTGTGGACATTTCCATTCACAGCTGGTAATGATCATAAAAATTACTACGCTTAAGCAGCTCTTTGAATTTGGCACCTGGTAAATTTTCTCAAAAGCCCTAGCCCTCTGCACCCGTGACCTGCCACACAAGACAAGAGTTGCTTACCACACATTACAAGTCTCCACAGGGGGACTTGATTATAAACCACACATTACCACACAAAAGTGTGGTGTACTGCCTTATTTAAGAAAACCCTTTGTGGTAAAAAGCGGTATGCATGTTATCTCTAACCCACCTTCATATCATCGCTTTAATACCACAAAGGGTTTTCCTGAATACCACAATATAGATACATCACAGTGTGGTTTGTTTGTGTGGTGATGCGTGGTTTATAATCCAGTTCCCCCTGTGGAGACTGTGGAAGTGTGTGGTAAGCAGCTCTTGTCTTGTGTGGTAGGTGCACAGGGTTAGGGTTAAGGGCTGTTGTGTGTAATAGTTCCATGTTTCAAGAAAATTAATTTTTTTGGAAATTGTATTCACAGCACTAAGTACCTTGGAGGTCACAGTGATATAATTGCTGGATCCTTGAGCACCAAAGATGAAGAGATCCTCTTTGGTGTCAGCGCATTTCAGATGCAGACGGGCAGCTGCCTGGTGAGTGGTATATAAATTGTTATATATCGATTATGATAATTATTGATAATTTTCGTGAATGTCAGCATTGTTAACTCTAAAAGTGACATTGGGGTTAAATTTCTATAGGATCATGCACCAGTTTTACTTAACCCTACCAGTATTTCTAAATATTCTCCAAACCGCTTGGAGTTATTAGGGCCTGACGTGTTTTGATCCTAGATCTTTCTAAAAAAAGCACTTTTTCTTTGTTCTTTTCGGATCTTCAATGAAACAGTCTCCATTTGACGCATTTCTGCTGCTTCGCGGTATACGCACACTGCCCCTACGTATGGAGAAGCACAGTCAGAATGGTTTGAAGATTGCGCAGTATCTGGAGCAACACCCTAAGGTAAGACAGTGAAGACCTTGACGAGTGATTGTGTCAATTTTTGTCGCAACAAAAAGGTTTTGGAGCCCAGCGTGGCTGTCATACTGACAGTGTTGTAGTCGAGACCTGGAAGTCTGACCGAGACCGAGACCTGATAGTCCAAGACCGAGACCAAGACCCCTGTCGAGACCCGAGACCAGCTCACCGAGACACAAGACTTTTACAGGCCATGACAAAGACCGAGAAGGAGACCGCCAACAAACGTCTCGAGACGGTCTCAAGACCTTTTAAGACATCACAGCTAACTGATGCATTAATTCAGAAGAAAACCAAATGCATTCGACCGAGCAAGTTTTTGTGTCAATTTTTATTTTGGATCTGTTTGTTTCTTAGATCAGTCGAGTTTTCTATCCCGGCTTGCCGTCGCACCCTCAATATGAGGTGGCAAAGAAACAGATGTCATCTTTTGGTGGGATGGTGGTCTTCGAGGTTGCGGGTGGACTCCAACCTGCGAAGACATTTGTCGAGGTAAACAAGAAAATAAACAATTAGGTTTTGCGGAAACAACATGACACAACTCTATTACGGTATGGGTGGCTCTGAAAAGTGCTCCCTACTTCGTACCCAGAGCCTTACTTACACACTCGAGTGCACACACCACCACTCTCTACACTTGTGGGATCCAGTACCTTCATGCGTCACCGAGCAGCGGTTTCCACTAGGGGTCGATTTCACGAAGCCCTACGATCAATCGTAGCTCAAGTTACACAGGATAACCAATGGTATCCTACATAGAGCTGCAATGCTTCGTAAGTCCTATCATTGATAACGAGTTATGATGAGTTTGGTGAAATCGACCCTTGCAATAGTACAATTAGTCCATTCAACACACTGAGCAGGGGTTTATTCCAGGTCAGCAACAGAACTACTAGTCCAGTCTCCACCCCACAGCTGCAGCATTCTTCTGAAGATGGCCAGAGCATACTGGCCGGAACGTAGAGTTAACCGGTTCTATTCAGAGCCAACCATACTCACAGAAGAGTTAAATATATGTCTCGTGGTGTTACCTCAAAACCTATTAAATTAAATTATTATTATTTAAACTTCCGCCACGCATAGCCTTAAATCTAAGTTAAGAAAATCAAAAGTCAAGAGTTGGCAATTTGCGGGAGAGCATCGATGATTCAGAATGTGGACCAATGAAAGTGAAAAGAGGTCCTGGAGTTGTTGGTTACATTCAAATCATCAGTGGGCTCCAATAAATGAATTTTCTTTCCTATCTCCTGAGAAGGTCTTTGCGCCGATTTTGAAATTATCGATTTTGAAATTATCGATTTTGAAATTATCGATTTTGAAATTATCGATTTTCCCTTATTCTAAACTCCCTTATTTTCAACTCCCTGTGTAAAGCGCACAAAGGCTAATCAACCACAAAAGCCATCTCTACCCTCACAGGTATCTATTTACTGCTGGGTGGAGAGGAGCAATATGTGACAAAGCGTCTTGCCCAAGGACACAAGTGCCACTAAACCATAGCTGGATTCGAATCCACAATCTGTAGATTGACCACACGATCTTGAGTACGACACACCAGACCACTAGGCCATCTCACCCCACATTTCTTTTGTTTCCTCTACTTCAGTCGGTGAAACAAATCACCCTGGCCGTGTCGCTGGGATCGACTGAAAGCCTGATTGAGCACCCGGCTACGATGACCCACGGTCCTAACCTGATGACAGCGGAGGACAGACAGAAGGGAGGGATCTCTGACGGACTCATCAGGTTCAGGTTAGTTGAAGGCCTTCCAGTCCGAATTTGTTTTGTTATTCCTGTTCTCCTACCTGGCCGTGTCGCTGGAATCGACGGAAAGCCTGATCGAGCACCTGGTTACGATGACCTACGGTCACAATAGTGCGTCTCCAAGAAATTGCAACACGTTAGCCAATCGGTTTACCCTGTTGAAATGCGCATTGGGTCGATTGGCCAATTCAATTCTGTGCATTGTAATTGGCCAACGCTTTGCAAACTCTTGGAGTCGCAATATTGTGAATCGCCTTTTTTGGAAGAGAGAGTCTACCAAAGGTTCGTCTTGATGTTTTTCAGAATCTTCTTTCGTTTAGCATTTGAATCCTGCTAGGACCAAACTGTTGGGCCAAATGTCACGAAGAATAGATTGAAAACATTACGTCTCTGCCCCTTTAGAACTACACCCGAGGAAACCTACCTCAACGCGGGTCTTGACACATCCTTTTGGTACTTTTCAAAAGGGGAAATCGATAGTGCCTCTGTGGAATTAAAATTGTTATCACCACTAATCCAATAACGAGTTTAGATCCTTGGGATATAACGGTATGTGAGTGATTTCATGGCTTCTAACTGCCAAACAAACAAAGATAATTGACTATTAGGAACATCACCAACATAGGGCTGGATATCTTTGTTAGTAGAGCGTTGGTACAGTTTTCCGGAGGTCATTGGTTCGAATCCAGCTCCAGTCAGATTCACCTTTTAGGGGTTAAGATCTGTGCTTCTGACTGCCAAACAAACAAATATAATTGACTATTAGGGACACCCCTAACATATTACCGGATAGCACAGTTGGTAGAGCACCAGTATGATATTCAGCTGATCGCAAGTTCGAATCCCACTGTCAGTGACTTTTTCTATTCACCTGTCAGTGACTTTTGAAACATTTTGTCCTTGACAGTGTCGGCATTGAGAATGTGGATGACCTCATTCGGGACTTGGAACAAGCCCTGGCCAAGGCGTAGAGGCCCCTCATGTAAGTTGAAAGGTTTAGGAGTTGTGCCTTTGTTGCGTTGTTAGCATAAAGAAATATCTGAAGAAACTTCACGTAACATAAAAAAATTATTATTTTTAAGTGTGACCAAGTGGAACCAAGGCAAGGACTTGGACCAAAACAATCATGAATTTTCGTTAATCTGTGGTGCAATTTATTCAGTATATAATCAGTTTCTCCTCAATCATCAATAATGAAATCATAATTGGGGGTTCATTTTGTCCCCGTAACGGAAATATTGAGAAAGAATCCAAAAAGGTCAAGTAAGCGTTAATGCTAGTTTAAAATTTTAAGTTTTAAATTTTAAGTTTAAAGGCTACACGTATAGTGTGGGGGGTAATTACAACACCTGTAAAAATAAGAAGTTTGTGTCAGATTGTTACATAAAACACAACTTGTAATGCATCAGATTTATACTTTAACTGACCAAGGCTTTGATTCATTTCATGCAAAGTCAATAAATAATACCTCATTGTCACAATAGTGATTTCATCCTTTATAAATACAATTGAATGTTACAATTACAATGCAATATTTATGAAATACATTTCCGTCAACCCGTACCTTAATCTAAGGTGTTGTATTATAGGGAAATGTCTCCCAGCACCCTCAATGGCTAGAGACCATGCACTGGAGGTTGCGTCGGTTCACGGCTGTGAATTAATAATCATACATATAACGCTATGAAACAAAGTGTTTTAGGATTGGGTGGAAATAAAGCATTCTTGGACGAGGTTTTGATACATATCCAGACTTTAAGCAGAATCTATTTTGGGAAAATAAAATTATTCCTTTATTATAAAATCATGGAGCAGTCTCTAAAACAATTATTATTTTTTATTATTTTCAGTTATTATTGACAGATATATATATTCTAAAAAATTTCTATTTTTAAGAAAGACTTTGCATGGCGGCAATTGGTATGTGGATTGTTTTGCGGAAAACACCATATGTAAGAATCGTTCGTACATTCGCATTTCTTATTTCATCGCACTTCTAGTTAGATCTCAATCGTTTCGACTAGCCTGCTCTAGTCATCATCAGTATTCAGTACACTATTTGTATTCATTTTTTTAAATTTTTTTTTTAATTTAAAGGAATTATGTATTAACTCCAACTCTCTACACCTTAACACAACCACAGGGGAACTTGATCATAAACCACACATTAGCACACAAACCACACTGTGGTATATTGTGGTATTCAGTATACCACACTTACCACAGGAAAAAATATGTGTAGAAGATTGTGGTATGCAGAAGGGTTAGGGTTAAGAGACAACAAACATCAACGTTTTTGCCAGATTTTGCCGCTTTGGGATTTTGTATGCAACATTTTCACACAAATCGTTCCGTAGTGCCTTCACTTCTGACCCGTCTCCAAATGGGTCCATAGGTAAAACAATAAACAAAGAAAAGCATTGTTATTCAATTAAAAGATTGCTCTATTCCTATAAATTTCTCTTGAAATATTCAAGGCCGAAATGCAAGTATACTTTATTTTTGAAAAAAAGTAAATCTATTACCAAAGATATATTTTATTTCTGTCAGAGAAGTAAGATTGATTTTTATTCCGTTGTGGGTGAACATTTTAATCTTAAATAAGAAAAATTATGTATTTATGAAATTACTGCATATATAGTTATTGTCATAAGTTTTGCTGTTGCTATGGTGATATAGTTACCATGGCATTGGTCTGCAATATCACCTTGGTCCTATAAAAGAAGAGTACAGTAGACTTTCTGTTATCAAACTTACATGAAGTGTTGGTTTGCTAATTTTGATGTCAGCAAGTTAAAGGTAATTTCATTTTTCGTTTTTGTCAAGGAAATTCAGATTCATTAGCAAAAATATCTAAAAAGATACAGTAACGGTCAACTGTGTAATTCCCAGTCCCATACGGTGCCCACTTTTTGAGAAAACAGTAAATAAAAAAAGGCCACGGTATTTTTTTAAAATCTTTTCACAGGATTTTTGATCTTTAAAAGATCAAAGCTTTTTTGGTCATAGTGGTTTGACTCTTTTCTGGATAAAATACAGCATTTTAGAAAGAAGAATTTCATCAGTATGTTTCTACCATCACCTTTTTTATACATGTACTGTGTAAGTTATTGGAAAATCTGTGACGATTTCTGTTTCGATATTCTATCAAAGTATGATATATAGTACCTTTAAAGGTTTGGAAAGTTGGCATGGTTTGAATTTTTTGAAATTATGAGGGGAGTCAGCTGCAGCATACGAAGAACTTAAGCAAAGTTGTGATTTTCATTTCAACACTGTTGTATTAATTACCCATTAAAGGTACAGTACAGGATTGGTAACATATATACCCAAACATAAATGTTCAGGATATGAAGATGGTCCTGGTAGAAACATACTGCTAAAATAATTCCACCTGAAATGATGTATTTACCCAGGAATTATTTAAACTAAGGCCAAAAACAGTCAGATTTTTGCTATTTTCTTGTGACTTAGATGTCCAATTGAGCTCAAATTTCCACAGGCTTACTCATGCACATATTGGACCAGACAAAGTTTGAGTGCTGTTCTGTGACCTTTACCAATCATGTATTATACCTTTAAGCTATACTGCATGATCGCATTATCACACGTTGAACAATTAGGTTAATGTGAATACCTCATAAAGGAACAACATATGGTAAATCAACCACAAATTATAAATATATCCTGCTGTGACCATAGTGATCAGCCTATATAGTGATGTTTTTCGCCTTGACAGTTCAGCAAATGTATGTCGGACATGCTTCCCTGGTAGGCCTATATATTTTTTCCCGACCTTAGCAGGGACCAATTTCATGGAGCTGTTAAGTAATAAAAAACTTGCTTAGCGCAAAATGTCTTGCTCAAATTTCTACCTCCATGATAAAACAAACCACCATTAAAAATTCCATAATACTTATGGTCAGCGAACAACAGCCAAAGAACAATCACAAGTGATACACAACACATGGACATTTGGTTGTTAATCCCGTTTTTATTAAGACAGAAACATTTCATGGTTAGTATTTTTTTGTTACTAAGCAAGGGACGTGAAATTGGCCCCTGGTCGACTGCAAACTATTACTATTAGCCTATACTAGGCTTAATGTATTTGCAGAGCCTTTGAGAAAGATCCTGCTATAGGATCGAAACGTCAAGCCCGAGTCCCAACTCCAAGCATAGTTGCAAAGCATTAGGAAACAAATAGACATGTGTCATTTTGGAGAAACGGCTGCAACCAAGGCCAACTGCAGAAGCATCCCCCAGCTGACCTCGGCTGCCCTCGACTGACCTCGGCTGACCTCGACTGACCTCGGCTGACCTCGACTGACCTCGGATGCCCTCGGCTGCGCGCGCTGGGCTTGTCACGCAAGTGTGAAGTGATGCTGAAAGAATTGTCTGTGGCGTGCTGCCGGTCGGTAGCTCCCCGGTATACCGGGGAGGAAAGCCTCCTCGCTCCCCTAGTATAGCTGGCACGCCCCATTGATACAGGCCGGTAGCTAGCTTAACTCCAGGCCCCGATTTCACCAAACTCATCGTAACTTACAACTAATCGTAAGACTTGTGATGCATTGCAGCCTTACGCAGGATACGATGAGCTATCCTTTATAACTCTAGTTGCGATCGATCGTAGGGCTTCGTAAAATCGACCTCTGATCAGTATACCTCGATCAGGTGATGCCACCCTAGACGTGGTGAACAATAACGAGCTTCACTGTTCTACTCCGTAGGCGGTTATATAAATAGTCCCGCACATAAATCTTCTGATACACAGAATTATAAACACTATAACCGTCGGCAGTTTAAATGTTTACCTGATCTGGGTCGTAAAAATTACATTTCTGTAGGAAATTCTCGTTCTGTTTCCATCGCAAGGCGAGTGGAAAACTAGGCCGTTTTGGGCCTTTACAAAACTTGGCTTGAGGCTAGGCTTGGGACTTATTTCGATACCGCCATTTGAGGCCCACAAAACGAAACGAAGGGATTGGGCCACATGACGAAGCCGAAGAAAAGGTAGCTTCGCCATTTTCCTCAAGCCATTTCATTTCATTTAGGACACAAAATGGCGATGAAAAAACTAGATCCTAAGCTTAGCCTCTAGCCTCATTTCGTAAAGGCCCTGTACACGTATGTGGCAGGTTCTTGGAGTCAGAACAAAAAAAATTGATTTTTTTTTTCTCATGGACGGTGTAAAACCTCGTACTCAATTATTCTACTCATTCTAGTTTATGGCGTTGCCTTTACAAAACGCTTTACATTACCAATATCAAGATTTCCTTTTTTTGAAAAGTGAACAAAGAAAAAAGTTATTGACTGGAGCGGGATTCGAACCAGCGACCTGCTGAATACCGTTTCGTAACGCCTTACCAACTGAACTATCCAGCCCTATGTTGGTGGTGTCCCTAATAGTCAATTATCTTTCTTCCTTTGGCAGTCAGAAGCCATGAAACCACTCACATACCGCTATATCCCAATGATCTTTTAAGATACGGGCAGCATTAACAATGCTGCAACCTGAGAAACAGTACATGGGGGATCACTCAAAGAAGATA
Organism: Astropecten irregularis; assembly: GCA_963971285.1. NCBI lineage: Eukaryota > Metazoa > Echinodermata > Asteroidea > Paxillosida > Astropectinidae > Astropecten > Astropecten irregularis. Next base: position 2,354,997 of record OZ020246.1, read on the forward strand.
CGGCTTTTTAATCAGTAAAACACTGTAGATGTATAATCATAAGGGAAACTGACTTGGATTTTTAAGTAATTTTTAAGTGAACAAAGAAAAATTGACTGGAGCGGTTGTCAGTAAAAAGAAAAGAACCTTTCTAACACTGTATACGGCAACATTAAATAACGACGAATAAATCCTTCAACTGAAATCGTATGACTTCGTCAAACTTGAAATATAAACAAAGCGACGAGAGGGGCTAGCTGGCTTGGTACCGCCACTCGACAAATTGGCCGTTTCGAGATCGGTGTTTACATATAACCTTGTAAAAATGGGACGAACCCAAATCATTATACCCTTGTTTTTCTGTTTGCAGAGCTAACATGGTGTTATACGATATTGTGCACCTGGGCGTCAGGGAAATAAATTATTTTTGTTTGTGGGTAAGAAAGTGTCACTGCTTCATAATGTGTGATCGTTAATCGGCCCTGACAGCGAAGTATGAATCAAACCAAAAGAATTATTTTCTTTTCATTGCAAGAGTTAGTGTTCTACCAATTATAGCAAAAGAGACGCGTTGTTATAAGCGTTCTCATTTTAAAGCGTACCGAAGCGAAACGGTATTGTGTCTTCAGTCGGCCGATTTGCGTTTTGTTCACGGCTAAAAGTAAACTCAAACACTTTAAACTTACTATCAATCGTAGGAGGTTTGATACAATTGCAGCCCTTTGTAGGATAAGTTCCCATAGGCATAATGCGACGGCATAATTGGGACCTTTTTGTTCCGGATATCTGCTTTTGCACCGAAGTCGTACGCATTGGGTACGTGATATACGCACTGTTTGGTACGCGTTGTACGCGCCGTTGGGTATGCACCGTCTGCACTGTTGGGTACGCACTGTTGGGCACGTGCTGTTCGCACGTTTGTGTACGCTGTGTACGCATTGCTAGGTACGCATTGTACGCACTGTTTGGTATACGCGCTGTATGCACGTTTATGTATGCATGCGTTGTACGCACTGCTGGTACGCATTGTACGCACTGTTGTGTACGCAGCAGCATGACAGAACTTTTACACAACTCTCATGCAGGAAAAGGCCAAAGAGAACGGACGTGTCCGTCCTTCCACCCATATTACACACGGAGTCAAGGTTGCCACAAATATGTTATAATAGCGGCAGGGAGGGTCATAGCAGACGCGACTATTTGGGGTCCCTGTCATACGAGGGCAATTTACATGCAACTTTTCCAGGCTATCTTTGTTAAGAAATCACATCTACCTCTCAGTTTTCGTTGAAAACCTGCAGGAAGGGAACATGTCTTTGCTATCATAATACGGAATGGTTCTCCTTTGAAAAGCATAATACAGGATTGGTTAAGGCGCAGCACAGCTGCAGACTGTTCATAATTTGATTTGGCATGTTATAAAAACCTGTTAAATTTCTAGCTCATAAAAGTAAAAAACACTCACGGCATTTTCAAATCTATTCACAGGAGTTTTGATCTCACCGCGGGAGAAAAACTGTTTTTGGTCTTTGGTTGTAGGCCTACTAACTTCTGTATATTAAGATTAATATACACCATTTAAGCCTGGAAAATATTTATACCCTGTAAGTTATAGGTAAATCTGTGAAGATGTCTGTTTCGGTATGCTACTAATGTATGATGGTACCTTTAAAAAATGCCTCCTAGAAATGGACCTTCATTCTTCCGAGCTAACACCAGTGCATCCCTGGATTTTGAAGGCTCTCCCTAACCACAATTTAATGTGTTGATGTAAAATTGTATCCAGGACTTAATTGGTGAAGTACATGTATAGCGTGCAGGAAGTCCTGGGCTCGAACCCAAGCCTATAAAAATGTCTCTTTCCTGCAATGAAACCGCCCGTCGGTTTCACACACAAGGGGCACAAATTGGTCACCAAATGCGATTTCTTCATTGCATAAGTGCGATGGCACGACTAATATACTTATTGAGGACCAATTACATGAAGACAGAAATTCATGTGATTTGTTCTTATTGGGCTTGACTCATAGAGCTATATTTAAATAAGTATTTTTAATATACAGTATGTAGCTCTATGGCTTGACTGGAATTTGCTTGTGGCAAAGTACCAGCCAAAATAATGTCTTGTGATATTGCATGTGGGCCAGTGGTAACCTGCAGAATACCAGCCAAAATGTCGTGTGCCATATGCCTATTGCCTGTGATTCGCTGGTCTCCCAACTGAGTTGCTATTATACTAAACACAGTGAGCTATCTGCTGATCAAACGCACGTTCGAAATGTTTCACCCAAGATGTTTACCACATCCCATTTTTGTTTATTAGTCAAACACAAAAACTGCTGCGATGGTTAACCTCGATCCAGGCACTTGTGTTTAACAATAAACCCAACACACCACATCCGGACCGGTCTACCCTCAAGTTGACGTCTAGCCAATTTGAGAAATTTAATCAATCTTCAATTCTGTCTTGTTGGCAAAAAAACAAGTGGTGTAGTAATCATGATCAAAGCGACATATGGATACATGAAAGACAGGCCGAAGGTCGTGTGGCTTTTTGAAAATAATTACTGGTGTCCTCCATCTTAATCTGTTTTACGTGATGGTGAGTGAATGGTGTCCTCGAAAAGCGCAGGGCAAGGAATGCTGGTGTAGGTAGTATTTTGTTCAGGTTCTACAATCCTGAGATATGCGCCCAACAGACCTGTCATCGATAACACACAGTAAAGTACTTGGCCAATCTAGAGTTGCTTTAGCACACAATTTCATTATTAAAGGAACATGTACTATCATACGTGTCAATTTCTTTTCATGATTGGGGGATGATTGGTGATTTGGTGACTTATGCGGGGGGGGGGGGGGGGGGGGCGGAGCGACCGAGCGTGGGGAGGCTGTGCATGGGAGGTGGGATACCCCCTCCCAAACCAGGGACTTTTTGATAAAAACAGAGTCGAAAAGTCGCATTGTATAGAGCATTTAAAAACAATATTCAGAAGAATTAAACATAGCATAAATTCACTACGGAAACTCGAAAAACAACAACATGTAATATTTCTATACAATAAATTTGATATTCAACCTCGAAATATTGGGGGATGATAATACACGCCACGCCCCCTCCCAACCTCAAATATTGGGAAGGATATATCCCCCCCCCCCCCCCGGGATCGACACCCATGTGTACTATCATACGTTGGAAGCATACCGAAACAGAAATCTTCACAAATTTACCAATAACTAACAGGGTATAAAGGCTAGCCTTTGAGAAAAATCATGCCAGGATCGAAACGCGTCTGGCCCTCCTAACTCTGAGCATTTATTTTGATATTATTTCAGGTCCTTTTGGCTGATGAGCAGTTTGCAGCAGTTTATTGCTTGTATGTAGGGTATAAAGATGGTAATAGTAGAAACATGTCATTTTTTTTCTGCCTAAAAAGCTGTTTCAAGAAAAGAGTAAAACCAATGACCAAAAACAATTTTGGTCTTGAAAAGATTTTAAAAAAAAACCGTGAAAAGATTGTTAAGATACCGGGGGCGTTTTCCACTGTTTTCTCAAAAAGTGGGCACCGTATGGGACTGCAAGTTTCACAGATGACTGTTACTGTATATCTTCCTTGATATTTGGCCCGTGAATCTGCATTCCTTTGACAAAACCAAAGTATGATATTACCTTTTAAGGATACTATGGACGTTCTAGGTTTAAATCTCAAACAAACGTTTGGTAATCGAGTGAAATTAACAGGAATTGTTTCTCTAGCAGCCCCAAACAAAGTTTATCCACCCCTCGCAGGCCTCTTATTCTTGGTGCACTTTTACGTTTCCTTTCTACTCCACGCGAACGTCCTGTCCTGCTAAATTCATTAGCGTCAAAAAGAGAAAAAGTATCAAGCTTTGTAAAACAAGGAAGTCATGTTTAACTTTTCCTGGCTACTTGAGCAGTTTCCCGTCCATAAAATTGTGCTTTTATATAGAATTCCTGTTAGATCATGCAATCTCGTTGGAGAACAATCATGAAAAAGTGGGCTGATAATTATTTCCCGTCTGTCTGTTAGGGTCAGGCACGGGGCACCCAGGCCTTGTCTACCAACCTCTGTACAGTACGCAAGACCTGGGGCCAATTTCATAAAGCTGCTTAAGCACAAAACTTGCTTAAGCATGAAAAGTCTCCCTTGATCAAACAGGATTGCCAACCAAAATTTCACGTGATGTTTACTGCTTTTGACTTGTATTTGGACATTGTTTACTGAGCATAACATTCACTTTGGCTGGCATATACTGATTTTATTTAGCAATTGGTGCTTAAGCAAATTTACGTGCTTAAGCAGCTCTATGAAATTGGTCCCTGTGTATGATACGACTATTTTATGGACCTTCACGAAACCAGGCTTGAGGCTATATAGGCCAGTTGTGCTTATTTCGCTGTACCATCATTTTGAGGCCTACAGAACGAAAGTGAAGGGATTTGGGCCACATGACAAAGCCGAAGAAAGGCTCCAGCTGCGCCATGTATCTCAAGCCCTTCATTTTCATTTAGGACACAAAATAGCGTTAAATAAATCCCAAGCCCAGCCTCGAGCCTCATTTCGTAAAGGCCCCTCCCCCATATCTCTCGCATCATGCTCCGCCCATGTGAGATGAGCCTACCCTAATATATGAGCTAAGGTTATCTGGGAACAATTGGAATACATTGTATTATATTCTACGCCACACAATTCGACTTTAGTTGACTAAATACCAGGGGCCAACTTCATAAAGCTGCTTAAAACACTAAATTTGCTTAAGCATGAAAAGTTTTCCTAGGTCAAACAGGATTGCCAACCAAATCTTCATGTGATATGTATTGCTTTTGACTTGTATTCGGCTATTTTTTGCTCACCATAACATTCACAAGGAGCTTTGGCTTATATTAATTGCATACTAATTTTATTTACCAGGTTTTTTGATGCTTAAGCAAATTTTGGTGCTTAAGAAGCTGTATGAAATTAGCCCCAGGTACGTGAAAAACCTAGCCTAATTGGCCACTTTTCACCGAATGAGGGCGCTCCGTCCTGCCAAACATAGACCCTTCTTGCATAATAGGATGCATCACACTAATAATCTCACATTAACCTTAGTGTAAAATCCCTCAACTTCAAAGTTCTAAAAACCTCATCCAGAAGTCTCTCAGTTATGGTGCAATACTGCAAATAGTAGTTTGAACCCTCATTTACCTATGAATTATTTTCACTTTTTCGTGTGCCATTTACCCGATGAGATTTTTCGCTTAATGTCCCAAGAAAAAAACCAGCCCCCATATGCCCCAAAATGATGACCTTTTCCCAAACCGACTTGCTACCAGTTTTCATGAACTGTTTGATCGTTGGTGCATGCACCATCTTCAGCGGGCCTCAGCTGTGTACCGTACTCAACATAGGCGTGTGCCAAATCTCTTGCTGCGGCTGCAAATTACACACGCACCTATGGCAGCCACTAGCCAGTGACTGCAGCCATTTCCATAGACTGGTGTGTTAATTGCGGTCGCAGCCAAAGATTTGGGACACGGCTACTCGTATACCTTAACTACACACATGGGTGTCGATCCCGGGGGATGGGGGGGGGGATATAATCCAATATTTGAGGTGGGGTATGGCGTGTATTATCATCCCCGGCTCCCAATATTTTGAGGTTGAATGTCATTCAAGTTTATTGTATAGAAATATTACATGATCCTTGTTGTTTTTGAGTCTTTGCAGTGAATTTATACTACCGGTGTGCTGAAATTCTTCTGAATATCGTTTTAAAATGCTCTAAAATGCGACTTTTCGACTCTGTTTTTATTAAAAAGTCCCTGGTTTGGGAGGGGGTATCCCACCTCCCACAGCCTCCCTTGCATAGGATACCAAATCACCAATCATCATCCCCCAATCATGAAAAGAAATCGACACCAGTGACTACACACGTCCGGTGGGGTCCATTTCACCAAACTCATCGTAAATTACTATCAATCATAGGACTTATGATGCATTGCTGCCCTACGTAGGATATGCCCTCTACGATGGGTTATCCTTCGTAACTCGAGCAACGATCGATCGCAGGGCTTCGTGAAATCGACCCCTGGATCCGTAGTAGGACGCTCTAGCTCTTTAAAAGTCGGACCACCAGCGAGTGTAATGGTCAGTGTCCGTTGTGGGCCTTGACCCGTGCTGGTGAACTATTGGTCCAACTATTGTCAGTTTCCGGCCATCATAACAAAACTCCGCAAAACAGTTGGAATTTCGATTGAGGGATGGTACGGGGACTTGGCTCCAAAGAGCCCCGACAGAGAGACACCAGCAAATGGCAATTTCGCAGAGCTTCGTCCGTGAACCCCGGATATAATACGCGGAAAAATTCTGCTCTGTTCTTAAAGATAAAGAGAGATCATAGAGCAACAAGGTCCCACTGTCGCCCTCAGAATGTCCCAGTTTCAAAGTTAAAGGTAGTATCATACTTTGGTAGCATACCGAAACAGAAATCTTCACAGATTTACCTATAACTTACAGGGTATACATATGGTGATGGTAGAAACATACAGTTAAAATCTTTCTGCCTGAAATGCTGTATTTTTATCCAGAAAAGAGTAAAACCAGTGACCAAGAACAATTTTGATTTTTTTTAAGATAATGGTGAAAAGATTGTAAAAAATACTGTGGGCGATTTTCACTGTTTTCTCTAAACGTTTGCACCGTATGGGTCTGGGAATTTCACAGATGATTGTGACTGTATCTTCCTTGATGCTCATGCATCTGCATTTCATATATAAAAATCAAAGTATGATATTACCTTTAAGCCTAAGTTGCTCTTTCATAATTGGCCCCTGGGGATATTTCTCATAGTTTTACACTTGACTGTATACCGCGCCCGCGTGGCCTTTTATGTATACACAAATCCTCTATAAGGCTGACAAAAGTCACCGATATTTATTTTTTCTAGACCCAACCAACTTCAACCAATCAAAAAAGTGCTGACGAAACCACGCCCATCGCTCGTCTGACGAAGCTGATTGGACGAAGATTATCAGGCGGTTTGGTTGCTAACCAAAAAACGGCCGTTTAAAAGCGGGGGCCTTAGCGGTATCCCGTCACCCTTAGCGTGGCTTGAACTAGCAGACGCTTTGCGGTGTCCTCAGCTTGTTTCTCCCCGGTGATTTTGGTGGTTTCTTCGGTGCGCTGACTACGGAGACACGCCGTCGAGGAGACAACCAAATCCCTCAACTTTTGGGGCAAATCTTAGCCCAGACGAAATCGCAAGGATGTCGTTGTTGTTTTTCTTGATGGGTGTTAGTCTGGGAGGGCTTGCCTATGCCCAACAGAGTAAGTTCTGCCTTTTGTTTTAATTTGTCTTGAAATATTTGCATAACGAATACAATGACTTCCTTTGGACATTTTTCAGGAAATAATAATTATAAGTTGTCAGATCCAACCTCATTGTATTCTATCTGGTGGCATTTTTTTGTATTTTAGTTCAGGGGAGTTAATTCTTTGGTTTTCCTGATAATATCGTGGAACTGCTTTACGGCAAGATAAGTTTGCACTGCAGAATCATTATACTATTAACACTCGCCTCTGTGTCTTTCTTGACAATATTGTTTTGATTAAAAGTGTACAATTCAAATGACGTATTTGACAGTCAACTATTGGAAACGTATTTCAGCTAACGCTTTGCGATCATCGCTAAAACCCAAATCCATCTCGAAAAAGGAAATTGCTAATAAGTAAAGCGATGTAAATAGCGATGGATTTGGGCTCTAGCGATGATCGCAAAGCGTTAGTGAAATCGGCCCTAGGGCCTTTACGAAACCAGGCTTGAGGCTATGCTTAGGACTTATTTCGCTACCGCCATTTGAGGCCCACAAAACAAAATGAAGGGATAGGGCCACATGATGAAGCCGAAGTAAGGCTCCAGCTTCGCCATGTATCTCAAGCCCTTCATTTAATTCAGGACAGAAAATTGCGGTAACGAAATAAATCCCAAGCTTTGAGCCTCAATACTGGTTTCGTAAAGATTCTTAATAAATAAAACAAAACAGGAACTATTTGACCTATGGGCATCAGTCCGTCTACTTATTACGTCCCTTGTAACTGGCCCTTTGTAAGAATGTATTTTCGTTGATGAGCGGGATTTTCAGATTCCTCGATGACGCATGCATACTGTCATTTTATTGGCGAGTTCCTAGTTTGATATATTTAATAACATGCATGAGCCTTTACGGATTGAGGCTTGAGTCTAGGCTTGTGATTTATTTTGCTACTGCCATTTTGTGTCCTAACTGAAATGAAGGGCTTGAGATTCATGACGAAACTGGAGCCTGTCTTCGGCTTCGTCATACATTTTGCTGCATTACAGTCCTAAACACCCTTCCATTATCATTGAAAAGTGAACAAAGAAAATTTGAGTGGGATTCGAACCAGCCACTTCTAGAATGTGCGCATTGACCAATTGGAGGACGCCTTTTAATCAGGTGACCACGAAAGCCTCGGCCAAACTCCGTCACATGCGGTATGTAAATCACACACGTGGGGGGGGGGGGCTTAAGAGCCAAACCTGGACGGTCCATACCATAGCAGCGCTATGAGCTACCCATATCCCTATGTTGGTGTTGTCCTATAGTCAATTTTCTTTGTTCGTTTGGCAGTCAGAAGCCACGAAACTACTCACATACCGCTATCACACATACCGTGGGATCACTCAAAGAGGCTCCGGCTTTCAATTTGTTGTCAGGGTGCCTCTTTAAGTGTGTACCGGAAATCTGAGAAATTTCTTTAAAGGGTTCTTTTTGGGGGGGGGGGCGTGGGTATTTCTGCCACATCCTGCATTTTTTTAAAGGAATGAATTCGAATAAATTCGGATTTATTTATTTTTATCTGTTGTCAAAACTTCCCAACATCAAAACTGTTAGCTTCTTTAAGCAGTTTTTGTTGAATCATATCAATCAGTAGGAGCATGCGCCGCGGCAGCGCGTTGCCGCATCTACCTTTGAGCGGCACTCCTTCGGTCTTCTGATGGCCATCCCCCAGGCAGCCACGCAACCAATAATACACAGTGGCGTCGCCAAGGGGGGGGGGGGTCGAGGGGGGGCACGTGCCCCCCGGGAAAACCGAGTGCCCCCCCCCCCCCCCCCGCGTGCCCCCCCATTTGAGATTTGGGTTGGTGAAAAAAAATATAATATGTATTATTGTAGTGCCCCCCAGCAATTGCTAGTGCCCCCCTTGTGCCCCCCAGACTCAAAAGTCTGGTGACGCCACTGATAATACATAAAACCTTTCCTAATTAACCCTCTCGGAATGGAGTCACACATGTTTTCCAAACTTGCAAGCAGAGTGTACACCGTCGACAATTTCGGGAACATGTTTTTGGTAACGTGTTGCCCAGTTAGGGCAACACACCTGGGCAACACGACTTTGGGCCCCTGTGTACTACACTAGCAACATTTGACCAACATGTTATCGAGATGGTGCTGCGACATTTTACCCAACTTGTTTTGTTCTGTGTGCACTGACAACATTTTCAGCAACAATGTACCTGGGAAACATGTTTAATACCGAGATTGTTACCGAAAATGTTGACAGTGTACACTCTGCTTCAATCACTGGGCATTTTGTAGAGCGTCCCGGTCCGTCCTCCTGAGTGAACTGGGCCCAAACATCCCGCTATTGTCTACTACATAATTGCCAACCACCGCCCATAAAACAAGAGGATACAACCTTTTTCTCTGCACTTTCCAGGCGTCGACAAATTCATAGAGGTCGGTCCGAAATAGCGTGTCACTATGTATTTCCCATTTCAGTGACTTCCCAAACAGGGTCGCTGTCGGGCTGGAAGGCCATCAATAGGGGAAGTTTGTAAATAGATGGTCTTTATGGCTAACTTTGTGAGAGTAGATCTGGGTGGCCTGATCGGGCGGGCGGGCGGGGAGTTACCTTGACCTGGCGTTTCCTTGATTTTTTTCTGGCTGGACCTTCCTTACCACATCCAGGCCATCTGCCGTCCTTCATTGTGTCCTGTCCTTTTCATGCCTGGCTTGCATGACCCTGCCCTGCCCTAGATGCCCTGCCCTACCATGCCCTGCCCTGCCCTGCCCTGCCCTGCCCTGCCCTACAAGGCCAGCCTGTACATACCTATATCATACCTGGTTGACCCAGCTCTGCAATGCAGTGCCCTGTCCTGCCTCGCCAATTTTTTCCCAATGACCTGCACAGCCCGGCTGCCCGCTGCATATTGCCTGCCCTGCCCTTCCCTGCAATTCCCTAAAATGCATGCAGTAGATTTAAATTAAAAGAAGAACATAGGAAATTTATAGTGCGCAGGTACTTTTATACTGTGCATTACAAATTATCCCTGATCATCGGGCCATAGTTAACATTTCTGAAACCATCTCAACTCCCTGGGGAGTATACAACCCTGGCTGCCGTACGTATTCAGTGCACAGAGGCTAATCAAACCACAAAGCCATCTCTAACCTCACAGGTACCCATTTACATCTGGGTGAAGAGGAGCAATATGTGACAATGCGTCTTGCACAAGGATGCACCACAAGCCCATGGCTGGATTGATTCGAACCCACAATCTGTAGTTGGACCACAAGACCTTGAGTAGGACACACTAGACCAATAGACCACAACATCCTGCCCTGCCATATCGCGAACTCGTTTATTTTGTCTAACGATACCCCACTCCGTCTCTCCACCTCCAAGCTGTTTTGACTTTTAACCTGTGTCAAGATAACGTCCCTCCCGTCTTTATGACCGCCCTCCCCTCCCACCCCACTCTGTCATATCATACTTGTCTTAAACGCTCTTAAAAGTCATTCGAATCGCCCCATGCTAAGAATTAAAGGTTTTATCATACTTAAGTGGCATACCGAAAGAGAAATATCAACAGATTTACCCATAACTTACAGGACATAAAGATGGTGATGGTAAAGATATGCCATTAAACTTATTTTGCCTGACATGTTGTATTTATCCAGAAAAGAGTAAAACCAATTACCAAAATCAATTTTGATCTTCGGAAGGTAAACATAACGGTGAATATATTGTTTTTAATGCCGTGGGCGTTTTCACTTTTTTCTCAAAACGTAGGCATCACTGGGACTGGGAATTTCACAGATGACTGTTACTGTATCTTCCTTGATATTTTTGCCCATGAGTCTGCATTTCTTTGACAAAAACCAAAGTATGATAATTACCTTTAATGGTGATGAATCCATGCAACTAATCCTTATTTTACGGATCTATTCTCTCATGATATTTTCTTCTTTTGTTCCAGCATGCCCGACCAATCCATGTCTTAACGGCGGCGAGTGTTACCTGAAGCCAGACGGAAAGACGCCGTATTGCTACTGCCAGGTCAACTACGAGGGAGAGCTGTGCGGCAAATTCAACCGTAAGTGTCCCATGACATGACGGCGACAATCAAATGACAACATGACAAGAATAATGACTACTATACGACATTGACGATTTGGAAACTATCGGCTGTGTCGCATCGAAGGCAGCAGAGTTGCTATACTGTTGGCCTGAGAGACCGACGCACCCCTTACAAATTCCCCGTTTTCCTGGGTGCTTTTCAAGAAATGCGTTGCTATAAAAGGGAAAGAAAGATTAATCAAAATCCTGAACAAGTCTGGCCTGTCTGTCACTGTCTGTCTGACGGTCCCAAATGGTATTTCTGCTGGAAAACTCTCCACTTCCCAATGAACACGTCTTGGCTTTGTAGAATACTTTAAGTAATGGCGCTACTGCAAGCTGACGCAAAGAACGGCGTAAAGATAAAACTAGGAAAGTGCATGGTGACGTCTCATGTCATAGTTACGACACTCCTAACCGGCTTCTTATTCCTTTACAACCTCCAATTTACCCTACCCCAACCCCAAAATAAAAACCCACTCACCCAAACCCCAATCCACTCACTCCAACCCCAAACACCCCGCCTCAACCTCAAAAAACAAACCCACCCATCCAACCCCAACATTAACAACAAATCCACTTCACCCAAATCTCAACCCAATCCCATCCCCATCCCAAACTCGACCCACCCAACCCACCCTCAAACCCAACCCACCCCAATCTCGACCTCACCTTAACCCCACCGCTCCATTCCCCACACAGGACCCCGTACCGGCTGCCTCCAGACCCAACGGAACTTCTACGGCCAGAAGAACGGGAGCATTTCCTCCCCGAACTACCCAGCCGACTATCCCACCAAACAGTCCTGCGCCTACTTCATCGGCACGCCCGACGCCACGAAGTTCGAGATCACCTTCCACGATCTGTCCGTGGAGGACAGCAAAGACGAGCTGTCCCTGGGGGCTGGCAATGAGGTAGACCTGCTGAACTACGACTATCTGTACGATAAGTCCGCTTACAATCCCTTACCTGGACCCTTGGTCCTGGACGGCGATCGGGTGTGGTTCAACTTCTACTCCGATTTCAATGTGAACGAGAAGGGCTTCCGTTTGACCTGGAGAGTCGGTAAGTTCGTCTGTCTGTTTATTGATTAATAGAATAGGGTGTTTGGGTGTTGGGTCTGTTTGTTAGCCTTCATCAGGCAACTGAAGAACTGGGTGCTGCGGTTTCCGTTATATCCTGTTGGTCCGCGTCAGCATCCGAGACCCTGTGTTCAACGGCTGTGGACGAGTCCCTCCAGCAGACTTCATACGGCTCATCCTGAGCTAGCGTGTCCACGCGCCGAGGACCAACATTTTATATGCAGTTCTTCAGTTTCCTAATGAATGCTAGCAGTTCTATAGCAGCCTAAACGTCACCGCTACCAGCAACACAATATCTCGTATTAAACTTTGATCACCTTTTCCCCTTTTAGCTGTACCCACCGCGATGAATATTATAACCCTTTCCTTTTTTGTTGTTGAAAATATTACACAGATGGAGATGAGTGTATTGGCAACACCTGTGGCCCAGAGGAGACTTGTGTGGATGGTGAATATGCATACACCTGCGAAGGTAAGCAATGTTAATGAGGCGCCAGGATTTCGATAGGTACATGCTATAATATACAACTGCATTAAACTGCGGGGGCATTTGAGGTTCGGGTGAGGTAATTGCTTTTTATTGTGTACTCTTGTCCACAGGAGGTGCCACAGGAGGTGGAGAGGGTCATGGTGCCACAGGAGGTTCTGCTGGAGGTGCCGGTAGTGCCACCGGAGGTTTCACTGGAGGTGCAGAGGGTGGTGCAGGAGGTGCTACTGGAGGTGGAGAGGGTCACGGTGCCACCGGAGGTTCCGCTGGAGGTGCAGAGGGTGGTGCCACCGGAGGTTTCACTGGAGGTGCAGAGGGTGGTGCCACAGGAGGTTCCGCTGGAGGTGCAGAGGGTGGTGCCACAGGAGGTTTCACTGGAGGTGCAGAAGGTGGTGCTGGAGGTGCTACTGGAGGTGGAGAGGGTCATGGTGCCACAGGAGGTTCCACTGGAGGTGCAGAGGGTGGTGCCACAGGAGGTTTCACTGGAGGTGCAGAAGGTGGTGCTGGAGGTGCTACTGGAGGTACAGAGGGTGGTGCTGGAGGTGATGCTGGAGGCAATAATATCGCAAATGGTGATTACATGTTCATTTCCGAATAATTACTGATCCACGCGCGCCGCGCGCTCCGCCTACATATCATACAGGCTGCCCTGGAACTAGCCAAAACATTATTCCAATTACAATAATGAAGTGCGCCCTCTATTTCACACTGTTAACTATAGAGGGCGCATGTTCAATGAAAAAAAAAATTTGAATCAGCGAGCGAAGTTGTCTGAAAGTTTTGGCAGAAAAATCAAATACAGAATTCGACAGGAATGCAGCAACTCGTGTACGTACTAATAATGTGAAGAATGCATTTCAGTTTATGTAAGCTAATTGTCAAATAGTGAGGTAGATATTAAGGGGAAGAGTTCCAATACACGGACAATAAAATAAACCAGTCTTGATGAAAATTGTGTGACTTACCAATGTTGATGTTGGCGTGGTGAGTACACGTGCACATGCATGCATAGCCTAGGGCTTGGCCAACTACGTCGTATTCAAAACTCAAACAAGGAAAGGAAACAACTTCATAGCTTATTCTACTGCTCCAATTTGCTGCAAAATTCGACTTTCACTTCAGCAAATGTTCCCACAAGTCCATAAAACTCTTGATTGAAGATATCTCTGCAAAAAGCCAATAATTATTTCAATCAATGTAAAAATAAATGTCCAACTAGTCTAGTCTAACATTCTTTTAAGTCCAACAAGTTCTAACCCGCTTGTTGCGAACTTGAAAACAGCCTGTCAATCAGTCACGTGATGCCTGGTTACTCTGGGACCAAGACCCAACAGATGAAGAGTCTTCAAAATGAGAGTGGAAACCAAACTATTTTTGTGTGGCCGTCTGTGCTGTGCGGCCGTGAATTGAAATGTCGCTTCTTTGTTTTAATAATTAAAACGAAGAAGCGACAGGCTGTTTTGGCCCCACAATTTCCCTTAAAAAATCATAACCTTGCCCTCTTTCCACACTTTATTGAAGAGAATTCCGCGAACGTTTATTAAAGTGAGTCACCATAAACATGATAAATAATGAGTTCTTTTCCTTTCCTTATCCAGGTGGGGTCGACAACAATGCGTGGTCCTGTAACGTGGAAAATGAGGAGTATGAACACGGTGCCCAGTGGGATCCAAACATCTGCTCATACTGTAACTGCAACAATGGGACTGCCAAGTGTCAGTTCAGAACCTGCCCTCCAGTTAGATGTCGCGTCCCAATCCGAGACGCCACTGTCTGTTGTCACAGCTGCCCACGTAAGTAGAGTGCCTCTAATGTTTAAGGGACGAATCAATTTACAGGCAAACAGTTCCAGACAATCTCCAAGAAGAAATAACATTTAACTTAACATTTCTATCGAAGAGAAAGCCTTTGAGAAAGATTCTGCTGGGATTGAAACATCATCAGGCCCTCCTAACTCGGAGCATTACTTCTGGGCTACAAAAATGTTCCTTTGGCATGCGGTGTACTTTATATTTGCTTTCAAGTTCAGGATTTTATCGATTTTGTAATATGCTTGGAGTTAGGAGGACAGACAGACAGGTTCTTTCTCAAAGGATCTTTCTCACATAGCCTTTTAGAGAGATCATGCTAGGACTGAAACATCAGGCCCTCCTAACTCCAAGCATTTGACATATTTTTGAGATCATTATTTTGTTTGATGAGCAGTTTGCAGTAGTTATTATTATTATTAGTATTTAGTTATTATTATTAGTATTATTAGTATTATATAATTGAAAAGTGAACAAAGAAAAATTGACTGGAATGGGATTCGAACCAGCGATCTCTTGAATACCGTACCGGGACTCTTACCAACCCAGCTAATTCAGTCAATTTTTCTTTGTTCACTTCTGAATGACTTAAAATTCAGTCAGTTTCCCTTGTGGTTATTTGATGATTACGTGTATTATTTATCATATTATGACTTTTGGGGGTCTCTTCTTTCTTTGTTCATCTGGTCAGCACCCCGATTCATCGTCAAGCAAGTGAATTTCACGTGGGGTGCCAACTCCGGCTCCATCATCAGCCACAAGAGTAACGCTCGCAAAGTCAACGTAAACATCGGTTATGACCAGGACCGCAGCAGTCTGGAGATCAGCGGCCGTGGGCTGTGGAAGATGTCCACGTATGCCACCATGAAGGCCGAAGCAGGTGGTGGACGCATCTCAGCCAGCGAACAAATCCTGGACAAGCGGAAGGCCAAAAAGAAAGTCATGTGAGTTTTCCATCCAGATAATTGTACTCGTTGACTCTGAGAGAGAAGCGTTTTTCAGATTCTTGAGGTTTGTGAAAAGTGAACAAATTGAGTGGGATTCGAACCTGTGACCCCCTGATTACTGTACTGGCAGTCTACTAGCTATCCAGTTGAGACCTTTGTTTCCAGTATCCAAAATAGTCGGATTTCGAAGCCGTAACCCCCGGAATACTGTACCTCCGCTCTTCCAACTGAGCTATCCAGCAAAGCCCTATGTTGGCTTTGTCCCAAATAGTCTAGATGCGAACCTGTTACCCTCGGAATACTGTACCAATACTCTACCATTTGAGCTATCATGCCCTATGGTGGCGATGTCCCAAATAGTCAACATTGTTTGTTTGGCAGTCAGAAGCCATGAAACCACGCACATACGGCTATTTCCCAAGGATCATTCAAGATATGCGCACCATTAGCAATAAAGATTTGTGACAATTGGTATGTGGATCAGTTTATGGAAACACCATGTAATATTCGTTCGTACTTTTGCACTTCTTATTCTTTCGCTGCACTTCTGGTTAGTTCTCAAAATTTCAATTAGCCTGCTCTAGTCATCATCAGAAGACGAAAGTGTGAACAAATATTAAATGATGTTTCCAAAAACCGATCCACATAGCATTTGCAATGCTGCAACTTATGCTGCATAAAGTTGATGATTGATATTTACTTGAGCAGTTTGGCGACTTTTATTGTACACTGTTGTTTAAGGTTCTGTATTCAAATTCATGAGACCTTACTGTATTGTGGTAAATTGGTATTTTCCCAAAGTTGATGGGAGGCTCTTTATGTCATGAGATGTGTTCCTCATGTAATGTTCCCTCGTCCTCTGTCTGTAGTGCCGGTGACAATCTGAAGTTCAACAAGCTAGCCTACAATCTCGACCTGACGGACAGAAGATGTGAGGACATCGAAGAGATGTGTGTGGTCTTCAGCAAAGGCGACGACCCCAGCCCGGACTTTGAGTTCGTCCCCGAGCCTAACCCCAGCATCCTGACCTCATGTCAGACCCCAGAGTGTAAGTAGTAGTCCCTTGCCCCCATCAAAGTCCAACGAGGGGCCTTGTCCTAAATCTCTGGCTGCGGCCGCAAATTACACACAAGTCTATGGTAATGGCTGTAGTCATTGGCTTGTGGCTGCCATAGGTGCGTGTGTAATGGCGTAATTAAAAATCATTTTCCGGAAATGACAAAATGTTGTTTTTGACGGTGCTGCAATAATTCACTGCGCTTGTTCATTTTGAGAGTAAAAACCGATAATAAATCATATCGTCTGGCTCCGTGTTATGTGTACATATAATAAATGGATAGAAGTGGGAATCCTATCACCGAAGGGCGCCTGCACCCCTGCCGTAAGTCTCTCGCCTTGGTCGTGCTATTTATTGGCCTTCAGTGAATTTCCGGAATTGACTTCATCGGTCACTTACATGTACATCCCTGTATTGTGTTATTATCATGATACCTTCAGGCCCGCCACCTCCGCCAGGAGTCACCTGCATGGATGAGACCAGTGGAACAGAGTACCAGGACGGTCAGGAGTGGAACCCGGACCTGTGTACCTCCTGCACGTGCCATTCCGGCCACTCGGACTGCATCACCCAGGAATGCCCAGTCCTGGACTGCGCCGAGACCAAACCAGTAGAGGGCCAATGCTGCCCTCAGTGTCTCGGTAAATAAATCATTTCTTTGTGGTTTGCACCTTTCTTTTATTTACAAACATTCACTGCTGGTTGGCATGGGCGGCCAAATGTTGCAAATTATTTTGTCTTCTTGACAGACGACGTGACAAATAAAATATTTTTGCAAACTCTTTATAGCTGTACAAAATACACACCATCTTTGCTTGTGTTGTTTCCATTACATTCAGCAATATCTTTCAATGTTTATGAAACGTTGTGTACAAATTGTGCTTATTTTTTATGCCCGGATATGATAGCTCGCCATAGTTTTCGCCATCTTGGTTGGCAAAAACTCGGGTTGTGATGTTGCAAAAGAAGGGTCTTTAATTCTCATGGGTTTAAGCCTAACCCATCTATCTCTATACCATAGTGTAGGCATTATTCATGCATGGCACATCCGTCTTGTCACCTTCCTTGTGTACCCAATTCTGACACCAATTCTCAAATAGAAATCGGGTACCAGACTACTTTGAATCCAAGCCTTTGTTTGATTGGATGGATTCACCTTGGTTATTCCAGAAGCAAACTGAATATTCATTTGTTCCCTCATTTGCATCCCGCTGAATATTCATCCACTCACTCATTTACATTATGAATATTCATTCCCCAGTTGAGGATCGTGGTACGTGCGTGTATGAAGGAGAGACCAGGGAGAGTGGATTGACCTGGTCCATTAGCGACTGTGTCAACTGCCACTGTGATGCTGGTAGCATCTCGTGTGAGATCTTTGGATGCACATGTCCGGGTAAGCTGCTTGGGCCTATTGTATCTACCATTAATACTGGTCGAGCACAGCCACCGATAAGCCAGGATGAGCCAAGGCCTTCAGGCCTGTAATCCTCTAGCTCCTCCTATCGACTCTGAACTTAAAGAGCTGCTGAAAATCAATGAAGCTCTTTGTCTGGATGCTGTCCATGATCAATGTGGACATGATTCGTCAATCAGGTTTATGCCAACTATGATCCAGGACAAAGCAGGGGCTTGATGGTTCAAGGCTGGGGATTATAGAAGCCCAAGATCCCAGGTAAAGCCCAGGCATGGACTGGCTTTTCAGTATTAAACTGGGCCCAACCAGCAATAAAGTTTCTCTGCCTAATGGAACCGGGGACCTCAGAGATGGAAGGTGGTGAAAGAACCTCCAAACCTACCCCTATGTGCCCCATATATCCCCATATCTTATAAATCAGATTGACGTTGCATCTGCGTAGCTTGTGACTTATGCAAATTAATTTCATGGCTCTTGAACAGCGACACCGGAGGAGTTGATGAACTGCGGAGGCTACCAGAACGGAGAAAGCTGGTATGAGAGTAAGTGCATCAAATGCACCTGCACAGAGGGAACGATCGAGTGCGTGTCGACGTCCTGCCCTACGCTGGAATGCGCCGAGATCGTACAAGGAGAGACAGATTGCTGCCCTCGATGTATAGGTACGGAGACAGGGTCTAGTCTTGTTCCCTGGAAGACAGGGTTTGGCATCAACCCATGTCCGCTGGCTAACCTCCAGTCACTGGATACAAGTTCATCTAGCTGATTGTTATCAGAATATCATACCAAACATTATTTATGGAGTGGGAAGGCCTTAAGTTTCCATCCTAGCATGATCTTTCTCAGAGGCTAAAAGAGTTTGGAGGGCCAGACGTTTCGATGCTAGTAGGATCTGTCTCAAAGGCTAAAAGAGTTAGGAGGGCCAGACGTTTCGATCCTAGCAGGATTTTTGTCAAGTGCTAAAAGAGTTAGGAGGACCAGACGTTTCGATGCTAGTAGGATCTGTCTCAAAGGCTAAAACAGTTTGGAGGGCCAGACGTTTCGATCCTAGCAGGATTTTTTTCAAGGGCTAAAAGAGTTAGGAGGGCCAGATGTTTCGATCCTAGCAGGATTTTTGTCAAGGGCTAAAAGAGTTAGGAGTGCCAGATGTTTTGATCCTAGCAGGATCTTTCTTTAAGGCTAAAAGAGTTTGGAGGGCCCGACATTTCCATCCTTGCAGGGTCTTTCTTAAAGGCTGAAATAGTTTGGAGAGCTTAACGTATTATTTCCTCAAAGACTAGAAGAGTTAGGAGGGCCAGACGTTTCGATCCTAGCAGGATCTTTCTCAAAGGCTAAAAGAGTTAGGAGGGCCTGACGTTTCAATCATTTTAGTGGGATCTGTCTCAAAGGCTATTTGAGAAAGATCCTGCTAGGTTTGAAATGTCAGGCCCCCCATAACCTCCAAACATTATGTATTTCAGCTCATTATTTTGGTTGATGAGCAGTTTGCAGCTGTTTATTACTTGCTTAAAGTTAGGAGGGCCTGACGCGTTTTGATCCTAACAGGATCTTTCTCAAAGGCAAACTTACTGGAAGGACAAGAACATGGAAGTGAATGGAAACATAAATGGATGGATGAGGGAGTTAGGACAATGGGAGAGGGCATTGGTCACACAGTTTGTATAAAAACAAAATGTTTAAGTGTCAGGGAAGACATTTTAATAATTTCTCTGTTAACTTGAGGGATATGTTTTGGCACTGTCAGTGGTTCAAGTTTGTGCTGCGACTGAAAACTCGATCAAATACCATTTTGGAGTTTAATAAAGAAAAATTCAGATTGCTAAAAGTTTAGAGGTATGGGTTCTCAGACCAGCTTTAATAATCAAGATCTCTCCAGTATGTCTTTGTCCTTCCGCCCAAATTCTCATGTTCCTGTTTTTATCATTACCCCATCCTAGACGACCCGCCAGTACCTCCCTTGCCCTGCCGACAGGGCGAGCAGTCCTACTACCACGGCCAAGTTTGGAAGCTGAGCGACTGCATCACTTGCGCCTGTAGTAATGGTCTGACCAGCTGTGCTCCCACTAAGTGTGAAGCGGTCGACTGCGAGAACCCCAAGATTGTGGAGGGAGAATGCTGCCTTGCCTGCCCGAGTGAGTGCCAAATTGTTCCTTTGGTAGCATTATACATGTAGTTATATCTTTCTTGGTGAGATACAAAGCAGTGTGAGCCTATGTAATACCGATTTTTGTCTGTCAGTCCATCTATCTGGCATCTGTTCTCATGCAGATGTTAAAGTGTTGTTTAAGCTACAGCACAAGATTGGTATTAACATACCCAAACAGAAATGTTCACAGAATTAAATAACTTTCAGGATATGAAGATGGTGATTATAGAAACATACCGTTAAAATTTTTCTGCCTGAAATGTTGTATTTATCCAGAAAAGAGTAAAATGAACTACCCCAAAATAGTTTTGATCTGAGGGAGATCAAAACTCCTGTAAAGATATTTTAAAATATGGTGAGAGTTTCTCACTGTTTTCTCTAAAAGTGGGCACCATATGGGACTGGGAATTTCACAGATTACTGTTATGGTACCTTCCTTGATTTTTATGCTTATGAATCTGCATTTTCAAATTTCAAATTGGCAATCTAATCCAATGAACAAACAAAGAAATATTCCAATTTCAAATTGTCTGATTTTTTTTTGGCATCAGAAGTTGAAATTAGGGGCACAACTTTAGCACTTTCGCGTTTTCCCTAGATACGCTATTGCTTGCTGGCACACCATGAATCTCTTTTGGGAAGGAGTGTGGTTCTGAAAAGAACAGGTGAGTGAAGACTCAACGTTCCTGCTAGTATTCTCTGGCAATCCTCAGGAGAGTGTTTGAGAACGTCAAGTTTTACTTGCCGGCTCTTTTTAGGTCCACACTTCTATAAAAGGTGTACCCGCAAACCTTTCTTCATATGATTTACGTATTCAAGTAAGGATTTTTTAACTTGCATCATCAGATGATACCAAGAAGGCCGGCCAACCCTGCCTTCAGAACAATCGTCTGTATACCAACGGTGATTCCTGGGACTTGGATGTCTGCACCTCATGCAAATGTGACAACACCTTGGTGGCGTGTGCATCCATCGCCTGCGGCATCCCTCTCTGTCCTGGGAAAATCATCTATGATGACCCTACGACCTGCTGCCCATACTGCGACGGTAAACCACCTTTTTCATTTTCTTCTCCAAATATTATATTATGCAAACAATTTGTTGCCCTACAACGATGTAGATAAGCGCTTCACCAAATTACGGCGCCCGCCGAGAAGATTCGATTCACTCCGCTGACCCCAGCTAACTCGGTGGCCTAGTGGTATGGCATCTGCACTAGTAAGCTGGAGGTCATGGGTTCTAATCCCTCCTGAACCAGTGCATGATTTTATCATGTGCTCTGAAAAGGTGAAGTGAAGTGCTTTAACTTTGTCGTTGAAGGGCAATAAATTGTTTGCATTATCTCCTCGACGAGCAAATTAATACTTACAAAATATAACATGATTGTTATTCCGGAGGGCACTGGCTCGAATCCTGCTCCAGTGAGTTAAAATTAGAGCATGATTTCTGGCAGTTTAAGTTTATATTTAGGAGCTCTTGTTACAAATCATATCGGACATTAAATTTCACAGAGGTCATCGTGTTAGGGTTATGACCTTTGACCTCCGTCGTGGTTTCGGTACTCTCTTGAAATATACCTGTAAGCTATTTGATTTTCTAGTGGGAGTACGGGAATGCCTCTTGATAAGGGGAGAAGCATTTGTTGCAAGCTCATCATCGTTTCTGTTAAAATTGTAGAAACCCTCTTGAGCTGGAGAATACAGGCATGCAACTTCTCGTCGGATCAGCTGATTTCTTTTTTTGTTATTAAGTCCAAGAGAATGCCTGAGAATAGAAACTTGTTTGGAGAGAAGCTAGTTGATAGGCCTTCCTTGAAGAATGAAAATTGTGCTAAAATTCCGGGCCCAAGTCAGTGCCAGAATTCACGACTCTGTCCTTTTTCCAACTTCTTCTTCTTCTTCGAGTCTGTCATAACTCAATTTAGATGTCGTTCTGCCAGTATTCAGGGCAGGTCACAGCTTGTGGTGTTGCTTCAGCAAGGTCCTGTGGGCTGCACTTGAGGGCATCACACACCAGTAGGTGGGACATCGTCTAAGTTGCTTGACAGCTACATTTATCATCTGTCATTTGTCCAACTGAGATCTCTGTCTTTTTCTCCCCTACCTCCTACCTTATTATCTTATTATACCTCCAGACACGGACGTTGGCTTCTGCACGTACAAGGACGTCGAGTACCCGAATGGAGCTGAATGGAAGCCAGACCCTTGCCTGTCCTGCAGCTGTGAATTGGGCCTAGTACAGTGCTTGCCTTGGCTCTGCTTGGCAGTTCACTGTCGCGAGTACGCTCAACTTCCTGACGAGTGTTGTCCTTCTTGCGGTAAGATTAATGCTATTACCATGTTTAAGGTAACTTAAATAGCATAGGGACGGATTCAGGGAGCTGATACTAGGGGCCTTTTCCAAAACTCGGCTCCGGCTCAGGCTCTGGCTTCGTCTCTAGCTGTCATCCATATTCTGAAAATATAGGTTGTTGTTTTTCATCGAAGCTGAAGCTCTTCTTTTATTTCAAACCAGAGAATCTACTTCCGAACCGCAGCCAAAGCCTCTATTTTGATACCCATTATTTTAAGATGGATTTACGGAAGCCAGAGCCAAGGTTTGGAAAAGACCCAAGCATGCATGAAAATCAAAATGCTAATCACCTCTCCTGATGAGGACTAGAGCAGGCTTGTCAAAACATCAGGACCTTACGAGAAGTGCAAACGAAATAGAAGTTTAAAAGTACAAACGATTCTTACATGGTGGTTCTGCCAACCGATCCACATACCTATTGCCACCATGCAAAGCCTCAAATCTTTCTTAAAATGGTTATACAAGTAATAAACTGCTGCAAACTGCTCATCAGCCAAAATAATGACCTGAAATTTATAAAATGCTTGCAGTTAGGAGGGCCTGACGCGTTTCCATCCTAGCAGGATCTTTCTCAAAGGCTGTATTGATAAAGATACAGACTTCAATAAAGATCCTGCTAGGATTGAAACGCGTCATGCCCTCCTAACTCCAAGCATTTTTAAAATTCTGATAGTTAAAGAGCAGATCTCTTGACTATAATTTGGTGGTGTAAGGCTCGATAGCTCATTTTAGCAGAGCGCCAGTGCAGTGTTCCAGATGTTGAGGGTTCGAATCCCACTTTTCTCCGTCAATTTTGTGATCGAGATGTTTCCGTTCTTTGATTTTTTTAGTGGGGGAGCCTATACCACAAGGCTGCGAAGACAAGGAATCTGGAAAGGAATACGTGCACGGAGAGACTCACAGCCCGGACCCCTGCACCACATGTCAATGCAACAACGGGTTACTGTTTTGCACAGCGAAGCTCTGTGATTTAATAGCAGGCTGTTCAGTGAATCTTGTCACCTTGCCCGACCAATGCTGTCCAATCTGCCCAGGTGAGTAGGTATCAAAGACGGAAGCTGCCCAACACTCTTCATTCTTATGTTTTCCACTCCTGCTCTTCTGTCTTAGCTATACACCGATCCGATGGCGCGACCATGGAGGTAGGAAACACATCCACCATTACTGCAGTGTCCCCGCCCACCTTTTGTCCAGCAACAAAAGAATTTACGTCATCTGCACTGTTTATTGCAGGATGTACGACTGTAAGTCCCTAATCATGGGACGTGCACTCTGCAATAGCGTTCCGCACTAATGACGTCACACCACGCGCGACGCGCACACATACTTCGATGCTTCGATCCACTCACCACACGTTTGCATGGCCACGTTGCAATGTTTGTCTGAGGTTCGGTGCTATTTTTAGCGCAAGTGCGCAGCGCTATTATAGAGTGCGGCGGAGTTTGAATTCTTTTATTCTCTGACAAAAGGCAGGCGGGGACACTGCAGTAATGGCGGACAGTATATCGTGCCATCGGATCGGTCTATAGGGAGTCAATGTCTTCCATATTTTGGGGCATAGGTGGCAAGTGCGTTAGGCACTCACCTCTCATCAATGTGGCCCGGGTTCGATCCCAGCTTGGGTCATATGTGAGTAGAGTTGTGCATTGGTTCTCTTCTATGCTACGAGGGTTTTTCTCCGGGTTCTCCGGTTTTCCTCCCTCCACAAATATCAAACACTTTCCATCTCAGACTGTGCTCCGTGATCATAAATGGGTTGATGCAGCTGGCAGCCAAGGGTGCTATGAATCAATCACGTTGTAGCCGCATCCTTCACAATTCAGCACCCTATAGCTAGCTGCAAGTATTGGCTGATTATAATTAGCCTCCCAAACTATCATTATTATTATTAATTACCATTGTTGAAAGTCATTTAGCCTCCGAATCGTTTTTTTTTCCCTGAAATGTTAGTTTCTCACTTTTTCACATTTCTCGGTTTTCAGAACTGGTTTGTACCGACCCGTCGTCCGGCCTGCGTTACGAAAACGGAGAGCACTTCAAGCCGGATCCTTGCAGCTCCTGCATTTGTCAGGACGGCCTGATTTTATGTTCCACTGCCCTCTGCTCAGCCCTGCCCCCAACTTGTACGACTTCTTACACGCCTGAAGGCGAATGCTGTCCAGTATGCTTTGACACAGGCAAGTGCAATGGAGTTTGGTTTTTTGTATAGGTGTATAAGAATTAGACTCAAAATTGCAATATCCGGTCTGTTCGGTATGGCATTTGCGATATCTATGCAAGAGGACAAAGATTCGGGTCTTCAGGGCCTCTGGTCTTGCCTGTCTTACTCTACGGTTGTGAGACATGGACCTTGACAGGGGGCCTTTCTTTTTAGATATCTTTTTAATAAGCAGAAATGCTTCTCTCATTCTCAGAGATTTTGGAGCCGGGCTGTATGGACAGGGGTAGAGAGTACGTCAGCGGGCAACAGTGGCGCCCAGAGCCCTGCCAGTTCTGCACTTGCATCAACGGTTCATCTATCTGCTCCACTCCTGCCTGTGACCTCCCATGTACCAACCCGGAACCACCGGTACCCGGCCAGTGCTGCGGATCATGCCCAGGTAATGCCTTGTCACATCAAGCCGGCTCTAGCCGCAATTTAAAACTCAAAGTCAGTACAGTGGAACGCTGATATAACTAACACCATGGAATGCACACAATCTTTATAAAGCACCCACCTATCAAATGAATTGCGCCCTCTATTGATTGTTTTACACATACATGTTCTATATTTTCGCCGCTGTACATACACCCCTATGTACATGTACTTAACCATGATGCATGGCCTTGTTGTTTTTGAAAGACGACTTTGTGAATACATACCGACTATTGAACCATGTACATGACATGTACTTAATAGATTCTCTGCTTATCGATTAAGAATAAAACTACCACAACTAGTGGCTATTCCATTCTATTCCTTACGGATACAATAGCTACTTGTTGGAACGCCACTATTAGGAACACTGCTATACTGAACATCATCCTATAAGTAACTATAACAATCTCATTTTGTGCATCCCAGCGTGTTCCTTATAGTGTCGTTCCACTGTATGTATAAACTTTAAACCTGGGCCGTTTTATTGACATTCTGGAATTACAAACAGTCAAGCAGCATTTGATTTTAATACGCAGTGTTTACTGTTTCTGTTTCATTGGAGTCAAGGATGATGTTCGGTATAGGCGAATGCTCGGTATAGCGATGTTCGATATATCAGCGTTCCACAATACAAGAGCGTCATCTATGAATCAATATTGTCTGATTAAGGCTTAACCATTTTAGAATATAGACTTTAATACAAACCATTGTTTAATAACTTTTTTGGTTTGACCATTGATAAGTTTTGTTTGTTTGTTTGTTTGCTTGTCAGATGACCCAAGGTGCGTTGACGACGGTCTTGATTACGCACACGGAGAGACATGGCAACAAGGAGAGTGTAAACAATGCGTCTGTATACGAGGATCCACAATCTGCACCACTAAGCAGTGCTCAGTACCACTGTGCGACAACCCGGTCACACAGCCTGGGCACTGTTGCCCATCCTGCCCTCCAACAGGTAAGCACATTCCAAGCTTCATCAACTCCTCTGGCACCCCAACCCCAAAACCAACCCCTGTCACCCAACCCGCTCAATACTTAAAGGTACAGTACAGGATTGGTAACATACCCAAACAGAAATGTTCACAGATTTACGTATAACTTACAGGATATGAAGATGGTGCTGGTAGAAACATACCGTTAAAATATGAAATGGTGTATTTATCCAGGAATTAGTCAAACAAAGACCGAAAACAGTTTTGATCTTGGGGTATTAAAGATCAAAACCATTCTTTATGTTTTATAAGAACAATTGAGTCAGGTTTTCGCTATTTTCTTGTGACTCAGATGTCCGATTGAGCTCAAATGTTCACATATATATGTATCACGTGATTTGGGGCAAGCATTTACATAGTGATACCCATCTCTGGAATGGACTGGTTCCTTTGTGCCATTCTTATCCATTATGAACAGTGCATTGGTGCAAGATGTCTGTTATGTAACTAAGCAAAAGCTTGCCCCGAATCATGTGATATAGCAACAGTGTCTACATTTAGTCTGGAGAATTCAGGTTTTGATGTTTACGTAGAGTGAAAGAATTCAGTGTACCAGATATTGTTCAATTTTTACTAGTGATCAGGCTTAATGTGTAGGATGCGGCTACAACGTGATCAAGTTGCCGGCATTCACAGGCACCCTAATTGGCTGCCAGTCACATCAACTCATAAATGATAATGTAGCACAGTCAGAGAGTGTTTGATGTTGAATTCTTTGTTTCTCGATCTTGGGTGTTGTTGTTGTAGAGATCGTGGGACTGCCCTGTACTTATAAGGGCAACACGTACCAGAGTGGAGAACAGTTCCAAAAGTCTCCTTGTGAAAGCTGCCATTGTAACGACGGATACCTGCACTGCGTCGCAGTCTCTTGCGAGCCGGTGAGCTGCTCCAACGCCTTTGTAGGAGAGGGCAAATGCTGTCTGGAATGTCCAGGTATTGACAGTGACCATTTAGATTTAACACCACATGTGATGTGAAGCTTCATAGCGAAGTTACTCGAGATAGAAGGCTTGTGGATGTACTCTTTTTGGGAAGAAATGTGTGGTTCTGAGAAACTCCGCGACATCTAGCTTCCACAACTCGCAGCCCGGCCAGTCTTTCCGCTAGTCAGAGCTTCTTCAAGCTCCAGACCCTGGATCCCACATCAAGCTCCACCACATCCAGCCTGCCTTCATAAGCCGATCTTCCAGTCCAGTCCGGCATGCTCTCTCCTGAGGACGACCAGAGCACACCAGTCGGAACGTGGAGTCTACACTCGCAGATTCTTTTCAGAACAACACTGCTATCCAAAAGAGTACATAGTGTATCCGCAAGCCTTCTATCTTGTATAACACCAATGAGTGTGTGTGTGTATGGTTGAACAACTTTTAATCAAAATCTGTCAAAGCTCGGCTCTGGCTCAGGCTCCGGCTTCGTCTCTGTAATCCTTATGCTGAAATATATCTTGTTGTTTTTCATTGGAGCTGAAGCTCTGTTTTCTACTTCGGAACCGCAGCCAAAAGTCTAATATTGATACTCAAATTATCAATCGAGACGAAGCCAAAGCCGAAGCCAGAGGCAGAATCAAGCGTTGAGGAAGGCTTTAGACTAGTGAGCTGTTTGTTACCAGACTAGTGATTCCCTTCAACACTATTTTATAACTGAAGATTACGTCTGTCTTTTTTCTTCTTCCGTGCCATACAGCCGAACCCTGCATCACCAAATCAGGCATCAAGGCGGACGGCGCTAAGTGGAAGGTAGACGACTGCACATCCTGCGAGTGCAACCGCGGAGCAGCAACATGCGAGACCCAGACGTGTCCTGAACTGACGTGTGTCGGGGAGAAGGTCCCCGGAGCCTGCTGCGAGCAGTGCCCAGGTGAGTGTTCTCCAAAGGATGTATGCACCACCTCAAGAGGGCGCTATATAGAGACCTTCCAACCAGTTGATGCTTAAACCATCACAACATTGTTTGACATACATTATGTAGACCTTCCTTTGTTCTCATGTACTGACCAAATAAACTACTTCAAACCATTCCTTTTTGAACTGTATCCATTTTTTCATGGTGGAATTTGGACTGAATATCCCTTGAATAATAAACTTCAATTTGCGACACATTTCTCCTCTGGCCTTTTCCATGACTTGTATTTGGCTATGGTTTGCTTTATAGCATAATATTCACAAGGAGTTTTGGCTGGCATACTAATTTTATTATTCAAAATACAAACGTCTTTCGTGCTTAATCAAATTCCACTACAGGTGCTTAAACAACTTTATGAAATTGGCCCCTTATCTCAACCTCGTTATGATACCTGGGGCCAATTTCAGGAGCCCTGCTTAGCACAAAAATTTGCTAACCATAAAATGTCTGTCTTAATATAAACAGGTTTAACAACCAAATTTCCATGTGCTGTGTATCACTTGTGATTGTTCTTTGGCTGTTGTACACTGACCATGAATATCAAACGGAATTTTTAATAGTGGTTTGTTTATTGAGCAAGACATTTTGTGCTAAGCAATTTTTTTGTGCTTAACAGCTCCATGAAATTGGCCTCAGTATTAAAATTCTCTGTCTAATCCGTGGGTCTTTTCTTCCAGGTGATGTCCCTTGCCTCTTCAAGGGCAAGACATACGTCAAGGGCCAGAGGTTCCAACCAGCCCCCTGCGAGTTCTGTACCTGCCTTGGGAGTGGCGGGGTGGGCTGCGTGCCCGCCTCCTGCCCTTACCTGACCTGCCCCAACCCTGTCCGTAAAGAGGGCGAGTGCTGTGCCTCCTGCGTCGGTAAGAAAAACAAAACAAAACCTCCCCTGAAAAACCTTTCGGTGACGTAGATTGATTAAAGTGAAACATTTCACGACCTATACCAAGGACAAAGACATGTTAAGGCGACTTCTATCGTTGTACCTTTTTTTTGTTGCATATTTGCATGCATGTCTAAGGAACCGTATTATGGTCAGGGTTCTAGCCAGACCAATTTTAGTGGTGGGCTCTAGAAATGAAGATGAGCCGTGGTGAGAAAAATGCAGCACAACATGATCAAGGTCCAGGGCCAACATTTTCACCGTTCCAACGGCAGCACCATTTAATGGTATAAAGCTACATTTTAAGGACTGATATTCAATGAATTTCAGGTGTATAACAGAAAAGAGTGAACTTTTATTCAGGAATGTGATCAAAATTCACGATATTGGCAATACTTTTATTCACTCTGCGGAAATTCGTGCTGGGCGGCAGAGTTTATTTCAGACCTACGTTCCGGGCGCAAATTTCCAGTGCCGGGCTGGCCCGCCCAGCGCCCCAACCGTGGCTATAACCCTAATTATGGTATACTTGCTGATTCCACTAACACATTTTTAAATTGGATTCTTTCAAGAATTATTGATCAAGGAATCGGTCAAAGTCACTTAACAGGTAACTTATGTTACCGTGGAATTGCCATTATAATAGGTGCATTCGAATAGCTTCCTTCGGTCAATACGGGTCATGTCACCCAGATCAGCCACCACATTCGGGCTAATTGAACGCATGCTTAATACCTTTCAGCCATCTTGAATACATGTGACGTGTTTCCCACCACTGACTCTGCTCGCGAGCAGGGTCACTGGTGGCTGCCCTGGGTGAACCCCGAGAATGACGTCGGACCTAATCGAACGGTACAGAGGCGACCTAGATGACCTACTCGAATGCTCCTAATGTTTGAATGGCTTCATATGTAGCCTTCATAAGACCACCCTTGTAAATTTATGACTTGTGATGACTATCCTTCAGCAATTCTTTACGTAGGAGATCATTTAGAGTGATTCTTGTGTTGGGTTTTCTTTATGGCTGTTCTCAGAGGAAGGAAAGTGCGAGTATGAAGGCAAGGAATACCCAGCAGGGAAGGCTTTCAACCCTTCCCCCTGCGTGTCCTGCAAGTGTTCAGACACTTTGAGTGTCTCATGTAACCTGATCGTCTGCGACGTTCCCACCTGTCCCAATCCTGTACTCCTTGAAGGAGCCTGCTGTGCATCCTGTGAAGGTAGGTCCATAAAGACGTCTATTGTAAACTTCAGGACCCCATTCCTATATAAAACATATCGCAAAGAACAGCATAAACGCAACGTATTCACGGTCGTTCTGCTGTGTCAGTTTCATAAGTGTCATATGTGTTATACCACGTGCTGTCTGGTTTATTTAGGTTTCCTAAGAAATCTTCAAGAATGCTGTCCAAATCCTTGACCAAAAGCGCATCGAATTGCGTGCCCGGGCCGTAGCTAGACAAAATTCCCTCCAGTTTCAATTAACTGTTTCTAACAACTCACAGTGTAGAGTACATGCATTGTATGGTGGAAAACTCAATGCAGCAAGTTTGTCCCAATTGCTTTTATACGTACATTACAAACACCGTACTATAATGGGTTACTACTACTACTATGTCGGGAGGGCCAGAGCGACGTCGCGAGCCAAACTTCGAATCATTTCCTTCTAGACATCCCGATCCAGCATGCAGGAGCACAGCTCCTAGATCCTCGGCTCCTCTCTTGAGCTGGTCCAAGAAGGTAAGAGGCCTCCTCCCCGAGTGGCATTGCCTGGCTTTGGCTCCCACAAGATGGTCTTGCAAGCAGACAGCTCAGGACGGGTTAAAACCTGGGAAGGATTCGAGTTGTATATCACTAGTTGTCAGAAGTGTACATCACTCGTACAATACCCATTGCATCTTGATTTAGTGTGTGTCTCTGTCACTTAGGGATTCGTTTCTTCATTTGTGTGAACTTATAGATACATTCTGCAACTACGAGGGCAACATCTATCCTAACGGGGCTACATTCCAGAAGGGCGAGTGCGGCACATGTACCTGTGAGAATGGCGGTATTGCCTGCGTGGGCACTTCCTGCCGACCCCTAGACTGTTCCGTGGAATCCATCATCTTGACGCCAGGCCAGTGCTGTCCAACATGCCAAGGTGAAGTAAACCTCAAATTATTCTCTGTTTTGTATTTTGATAAAAGATCAGGGCTCATCAAATTATTACAAGGGAAACTGGCTGACATAGGGCTGGATAGCTCAGTTGGTAGAGCGCCTAGACGGTATATTCAGGAGGTTGCCGGTTCAAATCCCGCTCCAGTATAACATTTTTCTTTGTTCACCTTTCAAAGATCAGGGATGTGAAACTTCAGATTTAAAACTGAATTCCAATTTGTTTGGTTTAGATTTTAACTCGGAATTTCAGCTTTCTTGTACACCTGCTCTGTACAAAAGTATAGGAACTTTTTAATTTCAGCTTTTTCCTCGGTGTTTTCAGATTATTTTATGTGTTGCCACTCACAAACCTTAAAGATCCTGCTAGGATCGAAATGTCAGGCCCTCCTTAATCATTTAGAGGCATGTTATAAATTTTAGGTCACTATTTTGGCTGATTGCAGCAGTTTATTACTTGTTTAGATCTGTTTTATATTGCATCTGTCTTGATATTTTTGTCCATCAACCTGCATTTGACAAAAACCAAAGTATGATATTACCTTTAAGATAAGATCAATTGTAAAGCTGCATGGTTTTTAAATAATGGCTTTTTTGTTTGAATTTGCAGAGGCGACCCCAAGTTGCACCTATCGAAACGATTCTTACCCTGAGGGAGCCCGTTGGAGAGTGGATGACTGCCTAGACTGCTGGTGTGAAGAGGGTAGGGTCTACTGTGCAGGAATCGCTTGCCTGGACTTGCAAGACTGCAACACCGTGGAGAAAGAGGAAGGAGAATGCTGTCCCGTCTGCAAAGGTAAACTGGGGGTCAGAGGAGGACAGATCAATTGATCAATCGATTGTTTGATCGTTTGATTGTTTTTGATCGATTGATTAATTGATTGTTTGATCGATTGATTGTTTGATTGTTTAATCGTTTTATCGTTTGAACGTTTGATCGTGTGATCGTTTGATCACTTGATCGTTTGATCGTTTTGATCGTTTGATCGTCTGATCGTCTGATCGTCTGATCGTCTGATTGTTTCATCGTTTCATCGTTTCATCGTTTGAGCACTTGATCACTTGATTGTGTGATCGTGTGATTGTTGGTTCGTTTGATTGTTTGATCGTTTGATTGTTTGATCTTTTGATCTTTTGATCGTTTGATTGTGTGATTGTTTGATCACTTGATCGTGTGATCGTTTTATAGTTTGATCGTGTGATCGTGTGAGCACTAGATCACTTGATCGTGTGATCGTGTGATCGTGTGATCGTTTGATCGTGTGATCGTGTGATCGTGTGATCGTGTGATCGTGTGATCGTGTGATCGTTTGATCGTGTGATCGTGTGATCGTGTGATCGTTTGATCGTGTGATCGTTTGATCGTGTGATCGTGTGATCGTTTGATCGTGTGATCGTTTGATCGTGTGATCGTTTGAGCACTTGATCACTTGATCGTGTGATCGTTTTGTTGTTTGATCATTTGATCATTTGATCGTTTGATTGTTCCCTGGTTAGACCCACAACCTCTGGTATTGCCCCGAGAGTGCACAGACAACGGCCTGAAGTACCAAGACGGCTCCCGCTGGTACAGCAACTGCGGCTACTGCTCCTGTCTCTCCGGTGTGGTGTCCTGCACCGACGTCATCTGTCCCTCACTAACCTGCCCAGAACAAGTCAAAACAGATGGCTCATGCTGTCCGACCTGCGTGGGTAAGCTCACACCCTTCTCTAAACTTTTAGAAACAAAGTCCTCCGTCATCCGAAACATCAACCCACTACGACTCCAAGGATTATATTTTCAAATTTTTAGAGGACCTGATGGTTTGATCCTAGCAGGGTCTAGGACTTGACGTTTTGATTCTTGCAGGATCTTTCTCAAAGCCTTTAAAGAAAGATCCTGCTAGGATCGAAACATCAAGCCCTCCTAACTCCAAGCATTTTAAGCCATTGAAAAATAAACAAAAAAATTGACTGGAGCGGGATTCAAACCAGCGATCTCCGGAACACTGTGGTGGCGCTCTTACCAAGTGAGCTACCAAGCCCTATGTTGGTGGTGTCCCTATTATCTTTATTGGTTTGGCAGTCAGAAAGTGGGGTAGAGTTAAAGAGCTGTTTTCAGCAGTTTATATAAAACATGTATTCCATCTTTTTTCATTTTGTCCAGTTCCAGACGATTCTCGGTCATGCAGGCTGTTCGGCAACACCTACCAGCATCGGGCCGTGTTCCACTTTGGCTCATGCCAAGACTGCATGTGCTACGACAGCGCCATCTACTGCTGGAGTCGTGTCTGTCGCAAGCCCGACTGCGACAACCCGATCCAGGTACCCGGAAAATGCTGCCCAGAATGCCCAGGTACGCAATAAGTCCAGAGGTCGATGTCACCAAACTCATCGTAACTTACTATCAATCATAGGACTTATGATGCTTTACAGCCCTACGTTGGATACGATGGGTTATCCTTCGTAACTCGAGCTACGATCAATCGTATGGCTTCGTGAAATCAACCCCAGTGGTCGCTTTCACAAAACGATACGATTAATCTGAAATCTGAATCAATCTTAATTGCTAAAAGCACTGAGTGATGTCACAATACAAATCACCATGGTGATATTGACAAGAAGATAACATTTTAGATTGATCTTTGCTTGGTGAAATTTGCCCAAGATTTATAGTTATATCCCTTTCACATAAAATAGTTCATCCCTGCAAACACTGATGGGAGTTTCATAGAGCATTTACGAAACCAGGCTTGAGGCTAGACTTGGGACTTATTTCGCTACCACCATTTGAGGCCCACAAAACAAAGGGATTTGGCCACGTGACGAAGCCAAAGAAAGGCTCCAGCTTCACCATGTATCTCAAGCCCTTCATTTCAGTTAGGACACAAAATGGCAGTAGCAAACTAAATCTTAAGCCTAGCCTCAAGCCTTATTACACGAAACCCCATATAATCCTTTAATCCTGTCCTGTTTGTTATGCTGCGGATCTTGATCGTCATATTTGATCTTACAAATCCTCGTCCTAGGTAGAATGCGATCCAGTGCTGCTTTTGCACTCTGGATCATTGATCGCGTGCCTGAAACAAACAGACCTTGAGAAATTGAGTAGGATCATCGTTAATGATACGATTACTTTATTTGATTGGCATGAACTCGTCTGGATTTCGTCACACAGCTGTTGGTCCTGCTCTCCGGCGACAAGAATGCTCCCTCCCTGACGGGCGCCGCTACTCCCACGGCACGTTCTTCCAGACAGACCCCTGCGTCTTCTGCTACTGCTACAACGGCAACGTTATCTGCAGTCGGGAGCCTTGCGAGGCCAAGGCCTGCGACGACCAAGGAGAGGTGACCCTGCCCGGACATTGCTGCAGCAAGTGCAGATGTAAGTGCTGCTGCTGCCCCAACTGGGGTCAAAGGACGAAGGTCAAAGGTCCCAGTCAGAAGACCTAATGAGGTGCTGCCATTCCAAACCAATATTGAACTTGACGCAATGAACATATCAGATTTTCCAGTAAGGTGTTTTATCGTAAGTGTCCTAGAAAGAAATTTTGCAACATGTAAACACATACCTGGTGCATACCGAGCACAATAGGTTGAATATGTCTCCACAGGGAAATTCTAAAGGCGTATAGGTCTCCACAAGGTTTTCTCAAAACTGATATTTGGAATTAACTCAAAAAGGAGGAATTTCCAAAGTATACTTGTTTGTCGCTAAGAAAAGGGACGTTTGCTACAAATTTCAACCCAGGAAAGTGATTCTGGTTCAAATGGGAGTGATTTCAATTCTGCTCTTTGGAGAGTGTTCATTAGTACACAAGAACAAAGCCATGTCTCCACAAGGATACAACCACGATTTTGCAAAATATTGATTGTTTATTAACTTAATAATTGTATTTGTTGATTATTTATGTTTATATATTTCCTTTTCTTGCAGCTGAGATCAAGAAGTGTATCGTGGATGGCGTGACCTACTCTCATGATGAACGATGGCGCATTGGCCAGTGCAAAGAGTGTTCTTGCTTTTACG
This sequence comes from Astropecten irregularis, assembly GCA_963971285.1. Taxonomy (NCBI): domain Eukaryota; kingdom Metazoa; phylum Echinodermata; class Asteroidea; order Paxillosida; family Astropectinidae; genus Astropecten; species Astropecten irregularis. Next base: position 2,390,273 of record OZ020246.1, read on the forward strand.
GCGTCGCACAGTGCACGGATCTGGTGTGTCCAGCCATTGCTTGCAGCGACCCTGTCACGGAGGAAGGCACGTGCTGCCCCAGATGTCCAGGTAAGCTACTTGTCCTACACCTGCTGATGAAAGAGGGTCTAACCAAGGACCCATTCCCTAAGTCTCTGGCTCAGTCTCTGCCGTCATAGAAATGCTGAAAATACAGCTTGGGCCATTCTCAGAGCTCAGCTTTGGCTCCGGCTCAGGCTCCACCTTAAGCTCCAGCTCCATCTCCGGCTCCGGCTCCGGCTTCGGCTTTGTTTCAGGCTCTGGCTCAGGCTCCGGCTCAGGCTCCGGCTCAGGCTCCGGCTCAGGCTACGGCTCAGGCTCCGGCTCAGGCTCCGGCTCAGGCTCCGGCTCAGGCTCCGGCTCCGGCTCAGGCTCAGGCTCAGGCTCAGGCTCCAGCTCAGGCTCCAGCTCCAGCTTCGTCTGTGTCATCCTTATGCTGAAAATATAGGTTGTGTCTTATTCGTTGAAGCTGAAGCTCTGTTTTCTTTTTCAAATTAGTGAATCTACTTCAGAACCGCAGCCAAATGTCTGATATCAAAAGTTTGATATCCGACATTTTAAAATGGAGTCACCAAATGGAGCCTGAGTTGAACCCGGAGCTGATCTCTGAGAATGGTCTTTGGTTTTTCCTGGAATTTAAGCTCTATTTTAAGCTCCATTATATGGAACTGCCATTGAAATACTACACAATTTTGGATTTCTAGGGATTATGTATGTTAATCAGCCGAAATGCTGAAGGGATTAAGGGTTTGGAATATCCCACTATACTGCATAGTGTTGGATTGAGCTTTCCTTTTCCTGCTTGATAATAATCTTAATCTCGATCTTTGCATAGATGATCCTGTCGGTACCCCATGTTCATTTGAGGGTATGGAGTACACGGACGGCCAGGAGTGGCGTCTGTCGAAGTGCGTAACCTGCGCATGTTTTGAGGGTACCGTGAAGTGCGAAGCTGATCCCTGCCCGCCGCTGGCCTGCCACAATCCGCTTACCATCAAGGGAGAATGCTGCCGCCTTTGTCCAGGTAAGCTAAAAAGGAATCACGGCCATGTTTATTAGAGGAAGTTGGTTTAAAAACTTACAGCTTATTGGCACTGCCAGGAGTGAAATCTATTTCATGGAATCTGTAAGCAGGCCCAGGCCTTCAGGCCTAAAATCTTCCTCTTGTCAGCCCTGAACTTCAGTACAGCAGAGCTGCTCAAAATCAATCAAGCCGGCTTCTGGATACTGTTCATGATCAATGTGGACACAATCTGCCAGTCAAGTTTATACCAACTATGATCCAAGACACAGCAGGGGCTTGAAGTTAATATAGTTCGAGGCTAAGGATTATAAAAGCCCAAGACTCCAGGCCAGGCAAAGCCCAAGCCCGGCCGAGTTTTTCAGCGGCTTGGCCCAACCATTATTATTTCTTGCCCTTGAGAACGAATCATTATTTGAAAATCATGAAAGACCATCTCAGGTTGCAGCATTACTAAGGTTTCACGCATCTTCATAATGATCTTTGGGATGTAGCGATATGTGAGTAGTTTCATGGCTTCTTACTGCCAAACGTACAAAGATAATTGACAATTAGGGACCCCACCAACATAGGGCTGGATAACTGAGTTGGTAGATTGCCGGAACGGTATTCTAGAGGTCACAGGTTCGAATCCCACTCCAGTAAATTTTTCTTTGTTTTTCTTATCATTGACCTATTTGAAGATGACGCCAAGCCTTGCGAGGTTGATGGCAAGATCTATGACCATGGCGAGTCCTATCGCAGCAGTGATTGCTTGGACTGCACCTGCAACAACGGCATCCAGACCTGCAACCAGAAGACCTGCCCCGCCCTGAGCTGCAGGAGCAGCGACGCCTTCATGGTGGAAGGCGAATGCTGCCCTCAATGTACAGGTAAGGAGAGGACAAATGGTTTATAATTGAAACAGTTTCGTTTTTGTTTTGTTTTTCTGTAAACAGTTTTAGAAAATCACTGAATAAAAAGAAAATCTACTGGTAAACTTGTCATAAACTACATTTCATTTTATTGTCCAAATTGAAATTCCCTTTTTGTAAATTGACACATATTACATCAATAATACATCATGATTGACAATATACAATTTATCACGACCAGTGTTCTAGCCACATCGGTCGGCACTGGTTGGGGACACTCAGCCTTTCCGACCGGCACTCGAGATTGAACAACCATGTTGCCGACCGGCACAGAAACAAATGTAGTCAGAGTTTGAATAATTTGTGGTAGCTATTTGTACAAGCCTTGACATATTTTCAAGGACTTCCACTTCATAACTTTCATGTAGGATTCATTCAGTTGAAATGTTGTTGTCCGCAGGTCTCAACAAGCGCCCCTGTACCGTGGACGGCGTGAAGTACTCAGATGGCCAGCAGTGGTTGCGTGGTGACTGTGAGACCTGCCGATGCGATCAAGGCCAGATGACCTGCACGTTCCCATCCTGCCCAGCCCTCTCATGTGAGAACTCTACCATTCCAAAGGGAGAATGCTGCCCTAAGTGTCCAGGTATTCAACTTTCATTATCATCATCATCTTTTTATTCCTCGTGGAGCTGCTAAGCACAACAAAATTGCTTAGCACAAAAATGTCTCGGCTAATATTAAAAACAAACCACCATTGAGAATTCCATTTGATATTCACGGTCAGCGAACAACAGCTAAAGAACAATCACAAGTGATACACAACACATTGAAATTTGGTTGTTAATCCTGTTTTTATTAAAGATATGATACATGATTGGTAAAGGTCACAGAACAGCACTCACACTTTGTCTGATCCAACATGTACTTAAAATTATAAACCTGTGAAAATTTGAGCTCAATTGGACATCGGAGTCCCAAGAAAATAGCAAAAACCTGAGTCAGTTTTTCTAATAAAATATAAAGAATGGTTTTGATCTTACCCCAAGATCAAAACTGTTTTTGGTCTTTGTTTGGCCAATTTCTGGATAAATACACCATTTTAGGTAGAGATATTTTAATGGTATGTTTATACCAGCACCATCTTCATATCCTAAAAGTTAAATGTAAATCTGTGAACATTTCTGTTTGTGTATGTTACCAATCCTGTACTGTACCTTTCAGACAGAAATGTCATAGTTAGCAAATTATTTTGCTAAGCAGGGCTGTGAAATTGGCGCCTGGCATGTTGTACTCAAGAGGAAGACCCAAGACCCTGCCTCCCACACTCTCTCTTTTAGACATTTTTGTTCAGGATTCTCATTTTCCTCCTATCATAGCCGATACCAAGTCCTGCTCCATCGAAGGTGGAGAGGTGTCCCACGGCGAGTTTGGAATGGTCCGCTCGGCGGATCGTTGCGACAGATGCGGGTGCTCTAACGGAGAGCTTTCCTGCCTCGTGGAGAACTGCCCTGCCGTCTGTGAGAATGCCACCACATCAGGCTCCGGCTGTTGTCCATCATGTCCAAGTAAGTCGAAGAGGCATTCCTCTTCCCGAATTACCTCCCAGTCCTGATGTCCCCTTCAAACAAAATCTGAGATAATACTGATTTAAAAGCTGCATCCTCTTTGAGTGATTTCCCATGTACTGTTTCTCAGGTTGCAGCATTGCTAATGCTGCGCGTATCTTAAATGATCATTGGGATATAGCGGTATGTGAGTGGTTTCATGGCTTCTGACTGCCAAACAAACAAAGATAACTGACTATTTAGTATTAGGGACACCACCAACATAGGGCTGGATAGCTCAGTTGGTTGGAGCGCCTGTACGGTATTCAGGAGGTCCCTGTGTTTGGTCTTTGGTTTTACACTTTTCTGGATAAAATGATACAGCATTTCAGGCAGAAACATTTTAACGGTATGTTTCTGCCATCACCATCTTTATACCCTGTAAGTTTTAGGTAAATCTGTGAAGATTTCTGTATTTCAAAGTATGATAGTACTTTTAATAATCACTAATTGCCCTATACCCAGATTTCAAAATTACCTACATGTACCTCCTTCCAAACTCTGCTTACCCCCAGTGGAAGTTGTAAGTGTTACAGTCAAGCGCTTGCTGACTATATCCCAATTTAATTTCTTCCTACAGATATGAAAACGTGCATGTACAACGGCTACGAGTTTGTTAACGGTCAGACATGGCAGAAGGACACCTGCACATTCTGTCAGTGCGTGCACGGTGGCGTCCTGTGCGATCCGGAGATCTGTCCCGAACTGACCTGCACCGAGACGGTTGAAGTGGACGGCGAATGCTGCCCTCGCTGCAAAGGCAAGCCTCTGTTTTAATACGTACATTCCTGAGACTCGACGTTGTCAATTACATTCCAATTTTCTCCGTTTGATGACTAGAGCAGGCTAGTTGAAACATTGAGATTTACGATATAAAGTGCGAATGAAATAGAAGTGCGAAAGTACGAACGATTCTTGCATGGTGTTTCCGCAAACCGATCCACATTTCTCCATTTTGTGAATATCGTACGATCAATCTCTGAAGTAAGAATGGCTGGACAGTTTACAGTAATGGGGTGCTGTGGCCTAGTGATCTGGTGTGTCGTACTCAAGATCATGTGGTCAATCTACAGATTGTGGGTTCCAATCCAGCCACGGGCTAGTGGTGTTTGCATCCTTGGGCAAGATGCTTTGTCACATATTGCTCCTCTTGACCTGGGAGTAAATTGGTGGCTGCGAGGGTGGAGATGGTTTTGTGCTTGATTAGCCTCTGTGTGCCTTACAGCAGCCCGGGCTGTATACTCCCCAGGGAATTGAGATTGTTTCAGGAATGTAAATGTAGCCCAATGACCAGGGATAATAGGCGCATAGAGACATCACACGTTCATTGTGATATCCGCTATATAGATATGGTGTATCATTATTATTATTGCAAACTGTCTGAAAACAATTTAGTCAGATTAATCTTTTTAATAACGCCATAGTATTTCATTACAAATATTCCAAAATACTGAAATTTGCAGAAAGCCACATCAACCAAATTTTTAGAATTCTTTTTTGTGTACAATTATCAATTAACCAAATTGTAGGAAATTTCTTTCATGTGATTCTTTGTTGACCATTCAACAACCTCATGGTTAAAATTAACAAAGACTTTGAATTTATCCGATTCAGATGAAGCTAAAGTCTGTTCCTACGGAGGCACCGAGTATGAACACGGCGCCTCGTTTTCATCGGACGAGTGCTCGCGCTGCACCTGCGACAACGGAGCTGTGGGATGCACGTACCAGAACTGCCCCCCAGTCACTTGCAGTAACCCCACTAAAGAACCCGGACAGTGCTGCGAACAGTGCCCAGGTATGTAGTACAGGAATATTGACTGCTTACCAGGGTATAGTAAAAACTATCCTACCTATGGACAGTGCCCAGGTATATAGTACAGGAATATTGACTACTACCCAGGGTAATAGTAAAAAATATCCTCCCCATGGACAGTGTCCAGGTATATAGTACATAAATATTTACTGTTAACAAGGGTGATAGTCAAAACAGTGCCAAGGTATGTAATACATGAATATTGACTGCTGACCAGGGTGATAGTAAAAACTATCCTCCCTATAATGGACAGTGTCCAGGTATATAGTACAGGAATATTGACTGCTAAGGGTGATAGTAAAAAACCTTGCCAAGGTATGTAGTACAGTAATATTGACTGCTAACAAGGGCAATGGTAAAAACTATCCTCCTATTGCATACAGCATTCCATTATCCTAAGTAATATCTGTATGAAACAAAACGTAACTAGTCCCGTTTAATCATTAATCATCTGTCCACGCCCATAGGGGATCCTCGCCCTTGCGACACGCCCAAGGGCGTGTTCAGCCACGGCGAGACCTGGCAACAGAGCGACTGCATCACGTGCACCTGTGACGACGGCAGCGAAAACTGCGAGATGGAGCAGTGTCCCGTCCTGACCTGCGCCGATGCACGCAAAGTCACCGGCGAGTGCTGCCGGAAGTGCCCAGGTAAAAACTGCAATAAGTTTTTTTATAAAGGGAAAGAAAGTGAAAAAGATATAAAATTGACTCAGTTTTAGATATAAGGAATGAAAGTTTCTTATCAGCCCGAGATGGGAAGAAGTCCAAATGATGCCAAAGATATTTAACAGTCTGCACTAAAATTTTGACCATGATGATTATCAACAGCACTGTAATTCTTTATTCCTGCCCACTCTTGCCCAAAAGTTGCCCAGGTGCCCCTCTGGGCTTCAACACTTGCCCCGATTTACTCATTCAGGTTTTGTTCTCGCCCTCAGATGAAACCCGCCCGTGCTCAGTGAATGGCGTCCTTTACAAGCACAAGGAGCAATGGCAGCCCACTCTGTGCAGGAGCTGCCAATGTGACGATGGAACAGTGGATTGCACCGATCAGACATGCCCCGAACTGACCTGCCCAGAGCCCCTGGAAACAGGAGAGACGTGCTGCCCCGTCTGCCCCGGTAAAAAGACCCACATTATGTTTATTCCCACTCTTCCAAAACAAAAATGAGTCGCGTGTCTCAAAAAAGGTGTTTATGAGTAACACACTCTTGAAAACAAAAAGTCTACCTCCTCTCGTCACAACTCCTACTTCCTACTGTCACGCTTCAGTGCACACACTTAATAGCCAATCATCCAGTAGGATCCAACGCAGTCCAGTAGTTCCACTACAGTGCATCCTTGGCACTTAACCTTGGTAATTAACCAGCATCCTCCAAGTCAGGCAACCAGTCACCCTCCTGAAGACAAACTGAGCACACTGTTTGAAACGTCGAAAGATAATACCACCGGTTTTTCTCAGAACCACACACTCTCACAGAAGAGATTACATGGAATTATCGCAAGCCTAACTTATTTTAAGAAAATAAAGGGATAGGAACTTTGATACGAGTCACGTCTAGTCATTGAGAAGCCTGGCCTTCAGTCCTGAAATTCTCCTCTTGTCAACCCTGAAATTGACTACAATAATTCACTGCAAGTCTCTCTCTAACTTGATGGAGTGAAACGGCCCATTTGTATTCCATGGTCTAAGGCCGTGTCCAAAACGGGCTCCTAGAGCTACGGCTAGGTCTATTGTTTTGGTGTCTCCACGTATTACCAATGGATCAAAGACCTAGACCTAGCTCTAGACAACAGATTCAGATGCAGCCTACAGCTCTGAGATTTGAATAAGTGACCCCCGGAACACCGTACCAGTGCTCTCCCAACTGAGCTATCCAGCTCTATGTTTGTGTCATCCCTTATAGTCAATTAACTTTGTCGTTTGTCAGTCAGAATCCATGAAATCACTCACCGCCATATTTTGTTTTAAAGAAGAAATGTTGTTCATGGTCTTAATTTGCAGGCGAGCCCGCACGTAAGACGTGCCAGGTCGACAACCAGGTGTACTCGCACCGGCAGGAGTGGAAAGTTGATGACTGCACCTCCTGCAGCTGCAACGACGGCCTCACCACCTGTAGCTCGGAGAACTGCCCGCCGCTGCAGTGCCAACAGGGCGAGGGTGTCGCTCAGGAAGGACAATGCTGCAAGATCTGTCCCGGTTAGTTCAGACTTGTCTGTCCGTCCATCTGTTAGGCCCTCCAACCTTGGGTCTGTCTATTCCTAGGGCCCTGTCAGGCACACAAGGTGGTTTCTTTCTACTCACATTCAACTTGGATGCAAACAACTGCACTTCTTGCAAAGGGGACACTCCGGTCAGACCCTCCATTGGTCCGTTTGTCCAATTCACGTGCCCTCTTCAATCACATTCCTATGACCTTATCGATCACAAAAGACCATTTCTTTTAAAAGGTACTATCATACTAAGGTAGGAAACCAAAACAGATTGTTTTCATGACGTTCAACAGTTTACCCGGTATAAAAGATAGACCTGGCACAAACATATCGTTAAAATTGTTCTTCCTGAAAAGCTTTTTTTCAAGAAAAACAAAAGACCCAAAACAGGTTTGATTTTTAGATCAAAAGCTCACAATTACAATTACCTCACAATATTATGTAACATTTGCAACGGTTTTTCGCTGTTTTCTACTGTTTCCAATGATCAGTTGAGCTGAACATTTCACAGGTTTGTTTTTATTCCATGACAAATCAAACCAAAGTATGATAGTACCTTTTTAATCACATTCAACTTGGAGGCAAGTATATGTCCCTAACATTTGGCAGTCAGACGCCATAACCACTCATTTGAGATATGCACAACATACAAGATATTTTGATATTTTGCCCATGAATCTGCATTTCTTTGGCAAAAACCAAAGTATGAAGTTGCCTTTAAAATCCAAGTTTTTTCTATTCTGTTAGAAATTTTGTTCTTAATGGTTTTTTTTTCGGGGCTGTGATGTATTTTCATATCCAGAGGAGGCCCAGTCCTGCGAAGTCAACGGCGCTACCTATGAGCACGGCAAGAACTGGCGTGATGGTGACTGTAGCCTCTGCCGCTGCGAGAACGGACAGGTCACCTGCGACTTTGAGCTATGCAAGAAGCCCCTCTGCGACAACCCTATCAAGGTTCCTGGCAAATGCTGCCTGCAATGTCCTGGTAAGATCCTCCATAGTTAGGGTCACAACTCTTTGCCTATATGGACTATGTAGAGAGATCCTCAGCCAAAAATAGCAGTAGGTACCCACCATCAAATGAGAGCTTAGATAGTAGAGTGCTTGTAGTGCCTAGCCACGGCGGTCGGCACTGGTCGCGGACATCCGGCACTCAGTCTTTCCAACCGGCACTCGGGATAAAAATTCATGTTGCCGACTGGCACAACAAATCTTGAAAATGACAGAAAATGCAGAAGTTACCACATAAATGTTGTGTTTTTTCACTGAAAGAACAGTAAGATTTTGATTTGGAGACAATTTTAGAAAGATAAATTGACCAGATCTTAGATAACAAAACAGAATATTGCCCGCACGTTCACGTACGTACAGACTTGCATTTAGCTACCATGTATTATCTCCTGGACCCGGGCCATGAGGGGTGAGAGCTCCGTTTGCTACGCTTCACAATAAGTAAATTTAACTGGCACTCAAAACGGGCTAGCTATAACACTGAGCACTTGTATGTTTATACTTTTATGACCCTTCTGAATGATAACCAAAGCGAAGAGGCTCAACACCAAAAGTGAGGACCCGTCACCATAGATCTCAAGTAGTAGCATCATATTCACACTTGATCCTGCAAGGGCAATCAGATCCCAGCTACAGCAATAAAAGGGTCAAGTGTGAACGCGGCATATATCAGATTTTCATAGCTTGATCTTGACCACAGGTTCAGATCCACCGTTGTAAGATCAAGTGTGAACACAATGTAGCTCATATATTGTGCTGTGCCAATTTTTTAACAACAGATGTGATACCAGCGAGGGACTGCCAGTATAAGAACAACTTCTACCCTCATAGTTACCGATGGAACCCGGATGTCTGCTCACAGTGTAACTGCAATGATGGTACAGTGGGCTGCAAAGGCATCAGCTGTCCAGAGATCTTCTGTGGTCCGGACGAGGAAGTCTACCTGGAAGGCGAATGCTGCCCTCTATGTCCTGGTAAGCAGAAAAACGTTTTTCCCTCTTGTTTGTGTTAGAGATTGAGTCACACTTAAGATCAGTCTTAGTGCTTCGTAAAATCGGTCCTAGTTTGCATAAATGACCAGCGTGCCACATCACATCACAAGCAGTGTTGTCAGACCATAGAGCTATATTAAAATTAATAGAGCGCTAGCTCCGCGTTCTTTGTGCGTAGACGCTTTGAAGCCGTCCTGGGCACAGTCATTTTGAATTTGAGTGCGTGTCTGTGGAACAACTAAACTTTGACTGGAATGCCTTTCGAAGAGTGTACTCTATATGCAACGCGCAAGTATGCCCGAACGGTATCTGTAGCGCGTCTTGATGATGCATGCAATCATTTTGTGACTGTCGTGCAGAGCGTGTGCGTGCAGTGCACAAAATTTACAGAAGGTGTGTCGGATTTTGGGCGTATTGGGCTTCGATAACGCACCTGTATAGAACACAACGCAGATATGAACGTACAAAAAACGTACACAATTTTGTGTTTTCCATAGGTTTGTGCACAAACATGGATACGCCCAGCAGGCATCACTTTGTACACGGAGCTAGCGCTCTAGTAATTTTAATATAGCTCTATGTCAGACTCACATCACTGTAATATTCTTGTATTATATACAGATCAGACCAAGCCATGTGTGGAGGCAGCCGGGGCGGTCCGCCAGCACGGCGACCGCTGGCCAATCAGCGACTGCACACGCTGCACGTGCTTCAACAGCGACGTATCCTGCGACACGCAGCTGTGCCCTAAACCTCTATGCCAGAACGTCATACCAGTAGAGGGAGAATGCTGTGATACTTGCTCAGGTAGGACGTCATAGACAAATTAGTTTCCATATAAGAAATACACTTTTCACCAGCCCTACGTAAAATGCGATGGGTTATCCTTCGTAACTCAAGCTGAGATTGATCGTAGGGTTTCAGGATATCGACCCCTTGGGCCGATTTCACTAACGTTTTGCGATCATCGCTAAGCCCAAATCCATCGCTAAACGGAAAATTCCTACACAAAGTAGCGATCAATTTTCCGTTTAGCGATGTATTTGGGCTTAGCGATGATCGCAAAGCTTTAGTGAAATCAGCCCATGGTATGACAGAATCGGCGTGTCAATGATTATACAAGCAGACAAAAAAAAGAAAGAATCGCTGAGAAAGAATTCATTTTGGCTTGGGATTTATTCTGCTATTATACCATTCTGTGTACTCAATGAAATGAGGGGCTTGAGATACATGGCAAAGCTGGGGCCTTCTGGAGCCAAATCCCTTCATTTCGCTTTGTGGACCTCAAATGGTGTAATTCCCAAGCCTATCCTCAAGCCTGGTTTCGTAAAGGCCCTATGAGTGACAGGGAAAATTTGATTTAAAGATCCTTGTGGATCTTTCTTTTCGTTCTCTTTTGATTTTTTGAACGATCTATTTCTAGGCTTGCCAGCACTGAAGAACACGTGCGTGTATCGAGGTCGGGAATACGTTGATGGAGAATGGTGGAAGGTGGACGACTGCAAGAGCTGCACCTGCACTGACGGCATCACCAGCTGTAGCTTTGAATCCTGCCCTCGCTTGATCTGCGAAGGAGAGCCTATTCTGGAGGAGGGCAAATGTTGCCCGATCTGTCCAGGTAACTGGCCTCACTTAACGTCGCTATGAGTCATTTACACAATTTAGGCTTATTCATCCTTGAGAAATTTCGGAGGAGGTCTGGGGCCAATTTCACGACGCTGCTTAGCACAAAAATTTTCTAAGCATGACATTTCTGTCTAATAATAAAAAAAAGGGTTAACAACCAAATTTCCATGTGTTGTGTATCACTTGTGATTGTTCTTTCACTGACATGTTCTTCACTGATCATGAACATTAAATGAAACTTTGAATGCTAGTTATTGGCAAGACATTTTTGTGCTAAGCAAATTTTCGTGCTAAGCAGTGCTTGAAGTTGTCCCCTGGTCCAGACCTACGGTAAAATCTTCTGCTAGCGGAAGATTTTTTCACTGTACCTTTGAGAACGATCATGTGAATGGAGAACTGCCTTTTTGAATGACGTCCCATGCAAAGTACCCCTATTTCATGGTCTTTGCAGACCACACACTTAACCCTCAAAATCAGCGTCGTGTTTCTACTACATTCATAGCTTTTATATTTATATAATGTGTAGTCTAATGAGTTCCCGTCTCAAGGAAAGCCAGCGAAATGTTACACTGTGCCGAGTGAAAGGACGCAAAAGTGGCCAGCGTGAATCTGCAAAAGAACCAATCTCCGCTCGGAAATTTTTTCACAAGCCTTGCAATTTTTTTGAGCAAAACACCTTTGCCCTTTTCCAAACTTTGGCTCTGGCTCAGGCTCCGGCTCAAGCTCTGTCATCCACATGCTGCAAATATAGGTTGTGGCTTTTCATTGAAGCTTAAGCTCTGTTTTCTTGTTAGAAATAGAGTATCTACTTCCGAACTGCAGCCAAAAGCCTCTATTTTGATAAATGTTATTTTAGAATGGATTTACCCAATGAGCCGGAGCCTGAGCCGAGGTTTGGAAAAAAGCATTTATCTTTGCTACCTCACATTTGACTGGCTGCAAAAGCTTGATGATTTTTGCATATATTTGCATATTTAGTATTTTTAAACAAATGAAAGCCTTCAAAAATCTTATTATTATTATTCATTTGTCGGTGGTGTTTAGCGGATGCTAAGTCCTGCATGTTGGATGGTGTTATGTACGAACATGGCGCAACCTGGAATTCGTCGGTGTGCACGGACTGCAGCTGTAACAACGGCATGCTAAGCTGCAGCCAGGAAGTCTGCGTCGCTCCGTCGTGCGAGGACACTGAAGATGTTGGTCAGTGCTGTCAGCAGTGCAAAGGTAGGAACCCAAGAATTGCTGCAGAATCGGCACGTAGAGAAGCTGAAAATCCTTCTGCGCGCAATATGAGAGCCTATTTCATGGATTTAGGAGGAATTTTCAAGTTGAGCACTGGTATAACTTGCTCTTTAACGATGGACTTCTCATGCTATTAGTTAGGAGGCCTGAGAGTTAATAACGAAAATGCCCTATACGGCTGATGCAGTAGTAACAGCCTCAAAATACCATGATCTGGACCCTATTAGCAAAACCCTAAAAATGACAGAACATTGACACAAGTCTTGTCACTCCTGGGGTGACGGGTCCTTTTCTGTGGCAGCTCCTTACATCTGGAACTCACTACCTCTACACCTTAGATCTTGTTCTTGTACTACAAAATCTAGTGATTCAAGTTTTCTATGACTTTTAATTTGTTCATCTGTATTCATTATTATTTTAATGCAAATTTCAAACTGGATGGCATGAAGCTACAAATGTCCAAAGAAGCCATTTGTCATTGTGGCTAAAGCCCCCACATTGGGCTTATTGTTAGATAACAATACATTGGTCATCCATCCAGTATTGGTATATTTCCCGATTTCAGGCGACCCACCTTTCAAGAGATGCAGCTACCAGGGTAAGGAGTACAAGCACGGCTACGTCCTGCGCAAGAACGACTGCAAGTCATGCACTTGCGAGGATGGCAGCTTCAACTGCCGCAACGAGCTCTGCCCAGCGCTGAACTGCACCGACCCCATCACCATCCAAGGAGAATGTTGCAAGAGATGCCCAGGTTTGACAAACTTTTATCGAATATTACCGGTTCATCAGACTCACAACCCTTATTACCCCAAGCCCGCTATTTTTCATAGACTGAAATGAGGATTAGATGCCCTCCATGCACAAACCATGGGACAAGTTAACGACCCTGCTTAGCACAAAAATTCGCTCCAGTAGTGGGTCTCTGAGGAGGATCCTTGGGTACCGCTGGTCGGACCGTGTGTCAAACGAGAGGTTACTCTGGGAGAGTCAGATGAGACCTATTACCTGCATGATACGTGTACGGTCATGTGGCTAGATTCCCTGCAAGCGATCCTGCCAGGTGAATTCACACTATGAGAGAACCTACTGGTAGGACACTTGCCCAGTAGGGCGTCCATAATGACACGTGGTTGCATCAGATGGTTCGCATTATTTTGCTGAGATGGGGATGGGTCGCGTGGTTGCCTGGGGGATGGCTATCAGAAGACCAAAGAGTACTGCTTACAGGTAGATGCTGCAACACGCTGCCGTGGCGCATGCTCCCACTGATTGATTGATTGGGTTATGTTGTTTAGTTCCTCCATTTTGATTATGTTGGGTCAAAGTATCTTCATAAATCTTCTCTGGTATTGATATCGAAATGAATCTTCTCCATAACAGCCGATGCTGAATCCTGTGAGGTGGACGGAACCACATATAAACACGGCGACAGATGGAGTGACGGACCCTGCTCAGACTGTCAGTGTGACGACGGCTCGGTGAGCTGCGACGTCCAGGCTTGCCCGACACCCGACTGCAACGATGCGGCTGTTCTGGACGGCGAGTGCTGCCCAACATGCCCCGGTCAGTACTAGCCGTGTGTAGTAATCTGTTGCATGTGTGGGGCTGTAGCTGAAACTGTACATAATTAAGGCACCTTTGTAAGGAACTGAATATGATGACATTTTCAAGAAAATTTGACGTTCCAGCTGTTTTTTAGTATGTAAAGTTTCTTCCTTAAAGAACCGATACCATTTGTTATAAGCCAAAGCAACACTTTCATCTATCATGTTTTGCTTTTAGAGTTATGAGGCCCTGACGCGTTTCAATCCTAGCAGGATCTTTATCGAAGGCTTAATAAAGATTTTGCTAGGATTGAAATGCATCAAGCCCTCCTAACTCCAAGCGTTTTATACATAACAGGTCATTATTTTGGCTGATGAGCAGTTTGCAGCAGTTTTTTACTTTCATATTTTGCTTTTGCTTGTATTTGCTTACTCACTTTAATTTCCACATACCTGTACTCGTTTATTGTGATGTATCCTTGTTCAGAGTTGGAAATTATCAAAATGAATTGAATCGCAAATTTATCTGCAGTACATCGTCCAGCCTTCAAAAGCGCTCCGCACTAATGACGTCACAAAATCCCCGGATGTCAGACAAACATTAACTCGCACACATAGTGTACAGGCACGCACACACCCACGCACCCATGCATGGTTCAATGTTTGTCTGAGGTCCGGTGCTATTTTTAGCTCAAGTGCGGAGCGCTATTGATGGACTTGTTGATAGTCCATACAAGAACGAATGAACTAACGCCCCAACTTAGTGTAATGAACATGATGAATGTCGTAGACTTGAATACCGGTGCAAATCTGTTCCGTATCCACTATGATCATGGTGTTTGTTTCATCGACCAAAGCACTTTCCTGACTAATCTTGGGAAGGTCTGGGACATTTTGTTAACCTTGGTCTCTTTCATTCCATCTGTAACAGGCATTGTAGCTCCGTACCAGGCCTGCCGAGCAGGCAACCAGAAGTACCGTCACGGTGAGTGGTGGAACCCCACGGACTGTGCCCAGTGTACCTGCATGGATGGTGACGTCTTCTGCCAAACGGAAACCTGCCCTCGCTTGACATGCGATGACCCGGTGGCAGTCGAGGGTGAATGCTGCAAGAAATGCCCAGGTATTGTACCCCGATTCACTCTCTTTCCTACGCATTGGCCTCCTGGATAGGCACCATTCTGTTTATAGCAAGGGACTGTGGCCAATTTCACAGCCCTGCTTAGCAGAAACATTTGCTTAAATGTCTTTTGTAAATAAATGTCTATTTTCTGGTGACTCAGATGTCTGATTGAGTTCAGATTTTCACAGGTTTGTAATGTTATATGTACATGTTGGATGAGACAAAGTGTGAGTGTGACCATTACCAATCATGTAATATACCTTTAAACCTTCAGATGAGACCAAAGTTTGTCAGCTTGATGGAAATGGTGACGTACGCGCTCACCGCGAGACATGGCGGGTTGACAACTGCCAGACCTGCACTTGCTCTAACGGCAAAGTATCCTGCGACACCCAGACCTGCCCAGCCCTGGACTGCGCAGAGGCGTCCGCTGAGGTACCGGAGAACCAGTGCTGCCCAGTGTGTCCTGGTAAGCTCTTTGATGCATCCACTGAAAGTGGTTATTAGGGATGCAAGGATTATACAGTTTCTGTTGGGGTCATGGCAGTTAAGATCAAGAATGGCTATAGAGTCCTGGGGGTCGATTTCCCGAAGCCCTATGATCGATCGCAACTCGAGATAGTAAGGATAACTCATCGTATCCTTCAACTTCTACGTGGGGCTGCAATGCATCATAAGTCCTACGATTACGATGAGTTTGGTGAAATCGACCCCAGGGCCCAGTTTCATGGAATCCGTTACCGTAAGCAAAAATTCTTCACTTACGGTAACTGACTTTTTTTTGCTGACGGTTAGCGTAATATATGGGAGAGTTTTCTTTTTGGTAACGGTAAGCAAGGTCTTTCTGCAGAATGCATATGACAGTGCATTAGCAGGAATAAGCTTAGCCTAGAAATTCTTCACTAACTGATTAAGCGGCAAAAGTCTTGCTTGAAATAGTTTTCACTAAAACCAGTGCATGTAAGCAAAAAATAGGTAGTAATGGATTCCATGAAATTGGGCCCAGTGCTTCCAAGGTTATGGACGATAACTGAGTCGTGGAAAGCCACAAAATGGTATAAATAGAACTAATAATGATAACGAGATTGGGTGCTTAGGGAGACATTCCCATAGGGTCACCTAATAACCGATGTCTCACAAATGTTCACTTTCAGACATAACCTGTCTCCCGAATACCCTATTTGTAAGAATAAGAAGAAATCTTATAATGCAGCAACTGCATCGGATAGGGTGCTCAAAGCGCAGATTCTACACATAGCTCCTAGAAACATAAATAATCGAGAAAAAATGCTAAATCCTTTTACTTAAAGCATTAGAGCATGCCAACTCGTACCTGAGCTGAGAGTGTGATGTTTGTGTAATGCATGCTGGCTGTACTACGAGTAGCCACAATTGCACGACCGAAGTTCAACAAATATAGCCTCGGTTTCGATGCAGATATATGCAGATGGCGCTAATGTGAAATCCATTTATTGGATTCTTTATACAGAAGCAGTAGCTCTGACAGCCAAGAGCTGCGAGGTTGACGGTCAGACATACCAGCATAGTCAAAGATGGGATACAGGTCCCTGCAAGTCATGCATGTGCAACAACGGGAAGGTGACGTGCGAATCTCCACCGTGCGACACCCTGACTTGCACCAACCCGATGAAGGTTGCTGGCGAGTGCTGCATGAGATGCCCAGGTAAGTCAGGCTTCCAACATTTCCTCAAATCAGCTGATTTCATTTTTATTCCACTTCACTCTTATGCCTTTGAAAAGTGATAAACACTCTACAAAGTCTGTTAAAGATTTGAATTTATTACAGAAACGAGCCTAGTCATTATGGTTTGCGCCTATTTTTGATTCTGGGGTTCATAACTTCATATTCATGAGCACCACGTTGTGTTCCCACTGAGTCAATCCCCCTGAAGCAGATTACAGCCTTATTTTCAATGGTCTAAATTAACGGAGTTCATTAGAGCAGCTTTACAAAATCTGTCCCCCTTTGTTCTGATCCTCTCATCCATTTACGTGTATCTTTACTTGCATTTTCTTGTCCACTTGTCATTTAGTCTTTGAGAAAGATCCTGTTAGGATCGAAACGTCAGGCCCTCCTAACTCCAAGCATTTTATATGGTCTTTACGAAATGAAGCTTGAAGCTAGCATTTGGACTTATTTTGCTGCAACCATTTTGTGTCCTAAAATGAAATAAAGGGGTTGAGATACATGGCGAAGCTGGAGCCTTTCTTCAGCTTCGTCATGTGGCCCAATCTCTTCGTTTTGTGTTGTGGGCCTCAAATGGCGGTAGCAAAATAAGTCCCAAGCCTAGCCTCAAGCCTGGTTTCATATTTAAAAGGATTATTTCAGGTCATTATTTTGGTCGATGAGTAGTTTGCAGCAGTTTATTACTTGCATTGAATATACAATATATATTAGGGCACGCTTTTGGTAGCAGCTAAAAAAGCAAATTTTTGGAGAAAAGCTGTTATTAAATTCCTTGGCAAAAAGGTTGTTGGAGAGGTTTTTGACGTGAAACATTTCCGGTCGTTACAGAGGATGCGCGCTCCTGCACCACTGCTGACAATAAGGAATACGCGCACGGTGAGACGTGGAGTGACGGAGATTGCAAGACGTGCACGTGCAACAACGGTAGGAAGGACTGCGAAGAGACACAATGCCCGGCGTTGACATGCAGCAACCCCATCACCGTGCCCGGACAATGCTGTAAGCAGTGCGAAGGTACGAACGTCAGATGCTTTCCGTATCCTCATCAATCATGTTAAAAGATGATAGGCCTAGTTCTGATTTCCTATGTAAACCACAACACTGCATTCAAAGTGCTGCATATTTGACTATTTCAGAAGAACTACCCAGGGTGAACAAAGAGGGATAAAGCTTCATTTAACCTCTTGTTCCAGACAGTAACCCCATTCAAGGGAAATAACAAAGTAATCATGAATATTCTCACGCCATGAGGCAAATTGCTGTAGACGCTTCCCAGGCTGTCCGGATGTGGTTAAGCTGAAAATATACAAATTGAGGTCTTAGTTAAAAGTTGAAGGCTCAACATCTTTGTTCACATTTGTGTGTCTACTAAAAGATCAGCCAAAAGCTACAGAAAGCTTAATGAATGTAGGAAATTGTAAAAAAGTATTAAAGAGCCAATGTGTGGTGAATTAAATCAGTGGAGTACCAGTCACAGGTAGGTTGTCATATGGAATTTTGGTTGGTAACCTTTCTTTTCTAAACAAAATTTGTCTGTGCCAAACAAATGACCGGCTCTATTAAAACTGCTCCCTCTTATTGGTCAGGCCCAGCCATTAAAAAGACTGGCCAGGCCTAAGCCTTCTATGCTGAAACTTCAGTTCAGTAGAGCTGCTTAAAATCCATAAAGCTTGGCTTCTGGATACTGTCCATGATCATATTGCATAAATATATAAGGGTGAACTAAAATATGTATCATAAATCTGCCCCAATAAACCCAAACACTGTTCATGGAATGCTTCATTGAAATTGTGTATAAACTTTAAACTGTTGGTTTTTGTTTTGTTTCAAGAACGACCATTTGAGACGTGCATCTACAACGGCAAGGAGTACAAGCACGGCAGCCACTGGGACAGCAGCGACTCCTGCAAATCCTGCAGCTGCTCAGACGGCAGGGCAGACTGCGAGACGCCAACATGCCCGGCGCTAACCTGCGCCGACCCGGTCAAGGTCAAAGGTCAATGCTGCCGAGTCTGCGTTGGTACGTCTCGATCCTTGATATGGACTTTCAAAAATTTTGATATTTCCAACATTTCCTCTGATCAGCTGATTTTTTTATTTTGTCATCACACTCATGCCATTTGAAAATAGAAAAACACTGCACAAAGTAACACAATACTATAAACACTCCAAAATAGACAAATGTAGGACTTAAATACTATTTTAATAAAGGTAATAACTGCATAAGCTTTCACTTATCAAATGTAATGAAGCGAAGCATCATCAACTTGGGGATATGAATAGGGGCCAATTTCATAGAGCTGCTTAAGCACCAAAAACTTTGGTAAATAAAATCAGTATGCCAGCCCAAACTCCTTGTGCATGTTATACTCGGCAAAAGCAGTAAACATCATATGAAAATTTATTTGGTAATCCTGTTTGATCAAGGAAGACTTTTCATACTTAAACAAATTGTTGTGCTTAAGAAGCTCTATGAAACTGGCCCCTGGTATAAAGCAATCAAGCGTGTCCTAACAAAAGGGTATGAGTCATAATTGGGAGTAGTAGTGTGACATGAAACCACGCTCTCTTTCATGTTGTCTTTTGAAGATGATTACGGTACCTGCGTAGCTTCGGACGGCACCAAGCGCAATCACGGCGAGGCATGGCAGGTCAGCGACTGTGTCACATGCACCTGCAACGATGGCACCACCTCCTGCAACACCATCAAGTGCCCCGCCCTGGACTGCACAAACGGAATCCGAGACCCGGGCCAGTGCTGCCCTCGCTGTCCAAGTAAGTTACCCAAAATGCAGCTCCTAGAGACCTAGAGCTCCTAGAGAAAGGTCCTGCTAGGATCAAAATGTCAGGCCCAAGCTGTAGCCTTGAGAAAGATCCTGCTATGATCAAAACGTCAGGCCCAAGTTTTAGCCTTTGAGGAGGATCCTGCTAGGATCGAAACCATCAGGCCGAAGCTTTAGTCTTTGAGAAAGATCCTGCTAGGATCAAAACTGTCAGGCCCAAGCTTCAGCCTCTGAGAACGATCCTGCTAGGATTGAAACGTCAGGCCCAAGCTTTAGACTTTGAGAAAGATCCTGATAGGATCGAAACGTCACGCCCAAGCTTTAGACTTTGAGAAAGATCCTGCTAGGATCAAAACGTCAAGCCGAAGCCAAAAAGAAAAGAAAAATGGTTGTATATTGTTGTTTTTTCAACAGCCGATCCAGCACCACTTACCTGCCATGTTCAGGGCGGCGTGGAGTACATCTCGGGCCAGTCTTGGACCAAGGGCAAGTGCCGCACCTGCACCTGCGACAGCGGCAATAAGCTGTGTCAAACCGACACCTGTTCCGCCCTGAATTGCCCCGATCCCGAGACGGTCGCCAACGAATGTTGCAAGCGATGCCCAGGTACTCACAAAGCTTAAACTTCAATATTGCATGTTTTCCCTGTTTCCCTGGTCACTCTGTCCCCCTTTGTTCTGATCCTCTCATCCATTTATGTGTATCTTTACTTGCATGTTCTTGTCCTCTTGTCATTTAGCCTTTGAGAAAGATCCTGTTAGGATCAAAATGTCAGGCCGTCCTTATTAACTATCTTTTTCCGTTATCGCAGAGGACATTCCAGTGTGCCTAGCTGGTCAGGGAGTGTCGTACAAGCACGGCGAGACCTGGAAATCGGGCGACTGCAAGACGTGTGAATGCAAGGAAGGAGCAATCATCTGCACCGATAAACTCTGCCCTCAACCAGACTGCGACAACCCTGTTGATGTCGAGGGTAAATGCTGTCCTCAATGTCCAGGTGAGGTACCTCAACTTGAGTTTTGACATCTTTTCTTTTCTCAGTTTGAAATAAGAGCTTGGATCATCATGCGGGCTTGAGATTGTCTTTCTTTCAAAATGCTGCTGCACATCTTCTCACTGGAAGTTGAAAATATGAGCACATCACACCAATCTTGACACAACTCCACTGGTTACCAGTGCAGTACTGAATCAAATACAAGACCTTGCTGCTAACCTTCAAGGCCATACACAACCTGGTTCCAAAGTACATTACATCTTTAATTAAAGAACACCATCGACGGCCCGGCTTCTGCACTCAAGGAGTGGACCCTTCCGGCCTATCAATCAAACTGTGAGCTTTGACCAATCGGAGGACGCCTTTTAATCAGGTGACCATGAAAGCCTCGGTCAAACTCGGTCACATGCTGTATGTTAAACACACATGTGGGCGGGGCTTAAGAGCAAAGTCGAAACGGTCCATTGTCCTCCAGGTTCCATTGACAAGACTTACGACATACTGGGACCGTGCCTTCTCATCAGTAGCTCCACGGCTCTGGAATACACTCCCTCCTGCTCTCCAAAATATTACTGGATTTGAAAGCTTCAAATCCGGCCTCAAAACTTATTTCTTTCAGTAATTTAGTGATTAATATCTGTTGATGGAGCCGGCGCCTTTGAATGTGTTTACACAGATAAATGGCACGATATAAATGCTAAGCATCATCATCATCATTCTGAGGTTTGGGCGTTTCCATTTTTCCAAAACAGGCGTGCCCGTGCCCAAGGCGTGCCAGATGGGTCATGTGACCAGGGCCCACGGCGACACCTGGCAGGAGACACCATGCAAGTCCTGCAGCTGCTCTAACGGGCGCGTGGACTGCGAATCGGTCGTCTGTACCACGCTGACCTGCGCCGACACGGTCCACGTCGAGGGTGAATGTTGCCGCAGATGCAAAGGTTTGTTTTGTTTTTTTTGCCAATTGTTTTCAGTTGTGTTTTTGTTGTATTTTTGTTGTACTTTTGTTGTATTTTGGTTGTCTTTTTGGTTGTCTTTTTGTGTTTTTGTTTTGTTTGTGGTTTTTTTTTTTTTTCCTTGTTTTCTTCTTGTGTTTTTCTTAGACTTTTGTTGTGTTTGGCAGTCAGAAGCCATGAAACTACTCACATACCGCTATATACCAAGGATCATACGTGCAGCATTAGCAATGACTGCAACCTGAGAAACAGTACATGGTGGATCACTCAAAGAGGATGTGGCCAAAAGAACAAAGATAATTGACTATTAGGGACACCGCCAACATAGGGCAGGGTAGCTCAGATGGTAGAGTGCCAGTACAGTATTCTGGCTCGAATCCTGCTATTGTCAATTTTTCTTTGTTCACTTTCAATGACTTAAAAGTTGTCCAGTCAATTTCCCTTGTGGTTATTTGTTGAGACAATAGAGAAGACAATGCATTGTCCTCGGTTTTGGAACGTTACACTTTGTGGTGGTCAAATTGTCGATATTTGAACTATATTTTTTACTCCATGGTTGTTGTTTTGTCGCAGATGACACCAAGGACTGCCCAAGTGATACCGGTAGCCCGTACAAGCACGGCCAGAGCTGGCAACCAGACCCCTGCACGTCATGTAACTGCTATGACGGATCGGCAGACTGTACTTCCACCATATGCCATCCCGTGGATTGCGACAACCCCATCACTTCACCCAGCGAGTGCTGTCCACGGTGCCCTGGTAAGTCTGGACATTTCATCAAACACTTTTAGGGCGAGAAACTTGAACGCTGCTTGGGCCCAGCCACTGAAAAGCCAGACCAGGCCATGCCTGGACTTTGCCTGGGGTCTTAAGCTTCCATAACCCCTATAGCCATGAACTATCAACTCCAAGCTCCTTCTTTGTCCTGGGGTCAATTTCACAAAGCCGGCGGCCTGACTTTTGTTATACTTTCTCTTCCTTACCCCTTTGGCATTTTGGCCAGGAATACTCGCTGATGATATTCATCATCCGCAAGGCACATAGTTTGGACTTTTGTTAAAGCTAGGGCATCTGTAAACCCCATTGTTAAAGTCACAAGTCCTGTGTCCGTCAAAATACCACATTATGCAGTATTCATATGGCAGTGTGTTGGAGTTTATTGTGAATTTTCATTTTTGTGCACTTTATAGGTGATCGTATTCCAGTCCCTTGCCAGTATGAGGGCGCTGAGGTTGCCCACGGTGACTGGTGGCGTATCGACTCCTGCAAGTTCTGCCAGTGCAAGAGCGGCATCGTTAGCTGTGCCAGCGAGACCTGCCCTCAACTGACCTGCCCCAACTCTGTCAAGGTCCCCGGCCAGTGCTGCAGAACCTGTATCGGTATGAAATTAACTCTCGAGCCATACTTTCTACTTCTTCTTGTCAAAATCCTTCCTTACCTTTAAACTTTAGAAGCTCTTCATCTATCTAGCTCCAGCCTACCCTCAGAAGGTGTCACAACATTCTTCTCTGAGACTTGGTTGTCAGCAAACATAGGGAGGGACAGACAAGATCAAGAACAGGAGCCGTTAGAATTAAAAAGCAAAAAACCAAAACCCTAAAACCAAATCATAAGCTACGGAAACCAAATTCAAGAATCTTACGGCCTTTATGAAATGAGGCTTGAGGCTAGACTTGGGATTTATTTTGCTACCGGCATTTTGTGTCCTAAAATGAAATGAAGGGCTTGAGATACATGGCAAAGCTGGAGCCCTTCTTCGGCTTCGTCATGTGGTCCAATCCCTTTGTTTTGTTTTGTGGGCCTCAAATGGCGGTAGCGAAATAATACCGAGCCTACCCTCAAGCTAGTTTTCGCTACACTTCCACCTTTTTCTGAAATCTTGATTTATTTTTGTAGCAGCTCCATGATTATTAGTTTTCATCAACCCGACCAAAACAAAATACCAAACTGAGACATCTAAAAAATGTCAAAACCAATGAAAGACTGCCATCTGAAAGCTTTATAGGAATCCCAGTGAAAACAAAATGTAAATTCTTGATTCTTGTACCTCCACACCAGATGAGCCCGACTCTGGCTGTACCGTTGGAGGACGGCGTTTGAAGACCGGAGATACCTTCCGTCAGTCGCCTTGTTCTACCTGCACCTGCTTCTTCGGATCCCTAGAGTGCGACCTGACCATCTGCAACATGCCAACCTGCGACAATCCGGTCAAGGAGCACGATGAATGCTGCCCTCGCTGTATAGGTAAGAGCCCAAAGAACCCGACCTTACTTTGTGCTGAGAACATGCTGGAAAAACCCAGAAGACCTGTACCCTTTTTCAGTTAAACAGTAACTTCATACTTTGGTGTTTGTCAAAGAAAAACAGATTCAGGGGTAAAAATATCAAGGAATATACAGTAACAGTCATCTGTGAAATTTCAAGTACCATACGGCGCTTACTTGTTGAGAAAACGGTGAAAAAAGATTAGCAGCCAAAGTTCTATGTGTTGTTTATATCGCTTGAGATTGTTCTTTGGCTGTTGTTCGCTGACCATGAATATGAAATGGATTTTGTAATGGTGGTTTTTTATTGAGCAAAACATTTTGTGCTATAAATCGATTGTTTTGTACTTAACAGCTCCATGTAATTGGCCCCAGGTCACTGGATAAAATTTATGCAGCCAAATATACGTTTAGCGCTACATTCTAGATTACCAGTACTTTTCTCAACTAATTGAATTGCTAACCAGTTACAACAGCTAGCCATTTGTTGATTTGTTGTTGTTTTTGTTTATCCCTGCCATCAGATGAGCCCGTACCCGCTGCCTGCAGTGTGGGTGGCAACACCTACCGCAGCGGCGAATCCTGGAGCAAGGGGCCGTGCAAGACGTGCTTCTGCGAAAACGGCAAGGCCAGCTGCGAGAGCAAGCAGTGCCCGGTGCTGGACTGCCCCAATCCGATAACCCTAGTGGACGAGTGTTGCACGAAATGCCCAAGTGAGTAGAGAGAGACAGATGGGTAGACAGACACGGTAGGGGAGAGATAGGAGGGGGTGGGGGACCATTTCATCAACCAAACATTCAAATGTCTTAGCTTAGCCTCACAAACAAAAGAAGTTTACAAGCCGAAGGCACCTAATGTTGTTTTTTTTTTCAAAACAAATGTTCACTTAGTCCTGTGTTAAGGTTAACGTATAAAGATAATAAACTGCAGCAATCTGCTCATCAATCAAACTAATTACCTGATAATATAAAAAATATATAACATGCTTGGAGTTATGAGGACCTGACACGTTTCGATCCTAGAAGGATCTTTATCGATTTAAAAATGCTTAGGGTTAGGAGGGCCTGATGTTTTGATCCTAGGCTAGCAGAATCTTTCTTTAGCCTTTGAGAAACATCCTGCTAGAATGGAAACTTCAGTTCCCTCCGAAAACTCCAAGCACTTTAAATCTTGTAAACAAAACATCTTGTTCTATCGGCTTATTTTTATCGTTGGTTTTCAGGCGACCTTCAATCTTGTATGTCGGGTAATACTACGTACGATCACGCCACAAGCTTCAAGCGTGGGGACTGCAAGACGTGCTCATGCGACAACGCCGTCATCACGTGCCAGACCGAGCTCTGTCTACCGCTGGACTGCCCAGAACCACTCATGGAGGAAGGCCAATGTTGTGGCAAGTGCCCAGGTACGTCAAATAATAAAAAATAGTCTGAGTTCTTTCCTGCTTTTGGTAGATGGGAAGCATCTATAGCGGTTCACTTCCTAGTGTGAAGAAACTCATTCATGCTTTGTTATTTCCATAGCTGTATGTGAGTGGTTTCATGGCTTCTGACTGCCAAACCAACAACAACATAATTGACTATTGTGGACAGTGTTATAGCTAGCCCATTTTGAGTACCGGCTAAATTAACTTACTGTGAAGCGTAGCAAGCGGAGCTCTCACCCCTCACGGCCGGGGTCCAGGAGATAATACATTGTAGCTATAAATGCAAGTACTTACGTACGTGAGCATGTAAACAATATCCTGTGTTGTTATCGGGGACCTGCAATTTATCTATACAAATTTGTCTCCAAATCAAAATGTTACTGTTCATTTAGTGAAAAAAAAACAACAACATTTATGTTGTAACTTGTGCATTTTCTGTGATTTTCAAGATTTTCTGTGCCGGTCGGCAACATGATTTTTCATCTCAAGTGCCAGTAAGAAAGGCTTAGTGCCGGCTGTCCCCGACCGGTGCTGATGGCTAGAACACTGATTAGGGACACCATCAATATAGGGCTGGATAGCTCCAGTCAATTTCTCTTTGTTCACTTGTCAATTACTTAAACCCATTGAAATAGACTCTGCTTGCACTGTGGTGAGTTTTCATGGGTCTTTCTTAATTTCCAGGTGACAAGGTGACGAAGGCTTGCACCACCAAGACTGGCGAGAAGATGCGACACGGCCAGACATGGCGCCAAAGCCCCTGCAAGGTCTGTACCTGTGACGATGGCAACATCCGTTGCGATAAGGAGACCTGCCCACCCCTGGACTGCGAGCAACCGCTGAAACGGGCCGAGGGCAAATGTTGCCGCCAGTGCCCACCAGGTCAGTTCATTAGGGAGGCACGCGGGAACTAGGAGTCATGATAATATCTTCTAAAGCTCAAGCACCGTGGCCTAGTGGCCTGGAGCCAATTTCGAGCTGTTAAGCAAAAAAAAATTGCTTTGTACAAAATATCTTGCTCAATAAAACAAACCACAATGAAAAATTCCATTTGATATTCATGGTCAGCAAACAACAGCCAAACAACAATCACATATGATACATAACACATGGAAATTTGGTTGTTAATCCTGTTTTTGTTAAGACAGAAATTTCATGGTTAGCGCATTTGTTTGCTGCTAAGCAGGGCCATGAAATTGGCCCCTGGTTGTTGTAGTCAAAGTCTATTGTGGTCAATCTACAGATTGTGGGTTCAAATCCAGCCATGGGCTTGTGATGCTTGGGTCCTTGGGCAAGACGCTTTGTCACATATTGCTCCTCTTTACCCAGGAGTAAATGGGTACCTGTGAGGGTACAGATGGCTTTGTGTACTTGATTAGCTTTTGTGCTCCTTACAGGAGCCGGGGCTGTATAATACTCCCCAGGGAGCTGAGATGGTTTCAGGAATGTATCCCAATGACCAGGGATAAAAGTAATACACACATAGAGACATCAAACATTGATTGTGATATACACAGTGTATAAATTTGTAATGTTGAGTAGAGTACATTTATATAGTTGATTTCATCTTCGCCAGATCCAGCCAATGCTTGTACTGCAGAAGATGGCACAGTGTACATGCCCAGAGAGAAGTGGAATCCCGATGTGTGCTCAGAGTGCGAATGCACTGAGCAGGGCGGTGTACGGTGTACCACTGAAGACTGCCCGGCACTGGACTGCCCCGATCCCACCACCGTGGAGGGACAGTGCTGCATGACCTGCGATCCAACAGCATGTAAGTTAACAAAGACAAATTGACTAGAGCAGGATTCGAACCAGCAACATCAGGAATAGTGTACCAGTGCTCTACTTACTGAGCTATTCAGCCCTTTATGTTGGCTGTGTCCCAAAATTATCAATTATCTTTGTTCGTTTGGCAGTCAGAAGCAAGTCTTGCAGGTTCGAATCCCACTCCAGTCAATTTTTCTATGTTCACTTTCCTATGACTTGAAAATATTAATAATAACAATGGTGGATACTTTAAGCGCACGTTCCTTATTTTGACGCTTAAGGCACATATGAAAGGAAGATATAACAAATACAAGATATTTGATAAGCACTTTATACAAAAAATTAACAAAAATAACTGTTACTCATGAGGCAAAATTTAAGTATGGATTTGAAAATGTTAACACTTTCTGCTTAGCGTATTTTTAGAGGTAGCTGGTTCCAAAGTTTGGATCCAATATATGAGAATGTCCTCTGTACTTTACCATGAATGCTCGATCCAGTCAGTTTCCCTTGTGGTTATTTGATGACAAAAGAAATTTGCCGATCAGCCTGTATGAAGTAAAGAATGATATCTTCCGACCCCTCTATTTCAAAATTTCTTCGCTCAATTCCAACGTCCCTTTTCCTCCTCCGCACCAAAACCAATCGAGGATGAATTTGAACCTCGAGTGAAGAATGACGTCTTCCAAACCCTCTAATTCCAAACGTCTTCTCTCAATTCCTACATCCCATTCCTTCCTCCCCACCAAAACCAATCGAGAATGAAGTCTAACCTCCTACTACCCATATCAAGTGAAGAATTATGTCTTCCGACCTCTTTAACTACAAACATCTTCACTCCATTCCTCCTCAAACGTCCGAGAGAGAAAAAGAAATAGAATTCCCTCAGCCCCGTCATCTCAAATTCTTTCTGATTCTCTTTCCCGGTTGATCAGTGGTCAAACCTGGTACGTCCTGCACCCCAACGCGTCAAGAGGGCGACACCTGGAACCCAACGCCTTGTGCTACCTGTACCTGCACCCAGGGTGAAATCAGTTGCGAAGTGGAGACCTGCAAGAGCCTTGACTGCACTGACGTGGTCAAGAATCCGGGAGAGTGCTGCGCTCGATGCGAAAGTAAGCTAGAAAATCCCCTCAAAGATTGTATTTTGTCTCGTTCAATTCAAAACCCCACTGTTTTTTTTCCCTTGAGTAATGAGTTTTCAGCATCAGGGGCCAATTTCATGGAGCTGTTAAGCACAACAAAATTGCTTAGCACAAAATGTCTTGCTCAATAAAACAAACCAGCATTAAACATTTCATTTGATATTCATGGTCAACAAACAACAGCCAAAGACCAACCACAAACGATACACAACACATGGAAATTTGGTTGTTAATCCTGTTTTTATTTAGACAGAAATGTCATGGTTATCAAATTTTTGTACTAAGCAGGGTCGTGAACTTAGCCCCAGTACTTAAAACGCTTGTCTGAATATGTAAACAATATGATGTCGTACATTGTAGGCTATCGATGATTATATGCTGGTGTCTTAGAAATTTTTCACGTCCTTTTTTACCTTGTGTTAATTAGCTTGGCCTTTGGCGTGTGATGTTTCAGTGATTACTCGAGGGAGGGACATATATAACAAAAGCCGTTAGAATTAAAAAGCCATTGAAAAGTGAACAAAGAAAAATTGACTGGAGCGGGATTCGAACCGGCGACCTCCTGAATACCGTACAGGCGCTCTACCAACTGAGCCATCCAGCCCTATGTTGGTGGTGACCCCAATAGTCAACTATCTTTGTTCGTTTGGCAGTCAGAAGCCATGAAACCACGCACACACCGCCACACCCCAGGGATCGTTTCAATTATACACGCAACAATGCTGCAACCTGGGAACGGCACATGGGGGATCACTCAAAGAGGATACGGCTTTTTTAATTAATATATTCGTGAAATAACCACAAGGGAAACTGACTGAATTAAAAAGCAAAATATTGAAACCCCAAAACCAAATCATAAGCCATGGAGATCAAAATCAAGAATCTTACAGAATTTAGGAAATGAGGCTTGAGGCTAGGCTTGTGATTTATTTTGCTAATGCCATTTTGTGTCCTAAAAAATGAAGGGCTTGAGATACATGGCGAAGCTAGGGCCTTTCTTCAGCTTCGCCATGTGGCCCAATCCCTTCATTTCGTTTTGTGGGCCTCAAATGGCGGTAGCAAGATAAGCCCCAAGCCTAGCCTCAAGCCTGGTTTCGTAAAGCTCATAATTTTGTCATGTTTCCTTTTTGTTTTGTGTCATTAAAGGTGATGCTAAATGTAGGGACGCCACTGGTAAGGCCCGTCGTCAAGGTGAATTCTGGAGGAGTGACCGATGCGAGGAGTGCACATGTGACAATGGCGAGACAGTCTGTCGACCAATCACATGCACCGCTGAGCCCACATGCAATAACCCGCAAGTTGTCGACGGCAACTGTTGCCCAACATGTCCAGGTAAAAGTTCGGAACAAGTTTTGCATTCAAGTATATTTGTATGAAACAAAATGTTACGTTGAAAAATGAACCAAACTTTGTCCAAACATCAGGATCAAAGTGATACTAGTCTACGGTACTAGCCCCTGTCTGTCTGTTATTTTTTGTGAGTTTAATTTGTTTCTTAATTTGTCAATTTATAAACTACTGCAAACTGCTCATCAACCAAAATAATGACCTGAAATATATCAAATGCTTGGATTTAGAAGGGTCTGACATTTCAATCCTAGCAGGATATTTCTCAAAAGCTACTAAGGTTAATCCTGCTAGGATCGAAACATCAGGCTCTCCTAAATCCAAGCATAAGTAACATTTGGGGGTTGAAGTTAATGGTGCCCTAAGATTGCATGGACTGACGTACTCAATGGGTGTTGTGCCTTGCCACAGGAACTTAAAAGATGTATGGTACTCTAGAAGAGTAGAGATGTACTCAAGCTGAATTCAGGAACAGAAATTTCTCCTGGCTTTGGTGAGACCAAAGACAACGGCCTAGACATAATTCAGGGATGAGATTTCTCAGATTTTTTTGTTTTGGATTTCAGATTTGTTTTCCTCACAGGCTGTGTACAAAAGTATAGGAGAATTATAGGAGTTTTACGTAATGCGGACGTTCATTGATGAATAGCGTTCCGCACTAATGACGTCACACCATGCATGCACATACCCCCACTCACCACACGTTTGCATGGACACGTTGCAATGTTTGTCTGAGGTTCGGTGCTATTTTTAGTGCAAGTGCACAGTGCTATTCAGCATTTGTTTGCTTTGTGAATCAGCAAAATGGAAAATGAATGTCTCCAAATTGAATTGAATCTGCAGGTATTGCCTATAAAAACTGCGACGTCAGCCCCACCCGCAGCATCAACCACGGCGAGTCTTTGAAGGTGGATGACTGCAACACCTGCACGTGCAACGAAGGCAAGCAAGACTGCAGGCAGGAGGTCTGCCCAGCCATTGACTGCGAGAGACCCATGAAGAGAGAGGGAGAATGCTGCTCAGAGTGCCCAGGTAAAGTGACATGATGGCATGATGGATCTGTATGTTAATGGATGGATCCCAAAATGACGTGTTTAGAATCAAATTTTGCACTTGCGCGTTCAAAAACACTGTCTGTGTCCGCTTCTCAAACATGGAGGTGTGTGTACATACCAGAGTTGCTGACTCGGGTCTATGACTTGCGACTCGAGTCGGACTCGAGTCGCTATTTTCGTGAATTGCGACTTGACTTGGAAGTACTAGCTTTGACTTGTGACTTGACTTGGACTTGCACAAAATGACTTGCTGCCACCTCTGGTACATACACAATGCAGTTTCATGGTCTGCTAGAGCGAAGCATGGCAACTCATACCTGAGCTGAGAGTGTGATGTTCGTGTAATGCATGCAGGATGTACTTTAGTTTATTTGCCGTTATTAGGTGAAGTTGAGTCACTCTACAACTAGAACTAGGAAAGGCTTGCGGAGACACCACGTGTACTCTTTTTGGAAGGTGTTGTCCTATTGGAGAAAATATCTCAACTTTTCCTCTCCTGAGGACGGCCAGAGCACATTTGCCGAAACGTCGAGATATTTATTCTCACCGTTCCTTCTCAGAACCACACACCTTACGAAAACAGTATACATGGTGTCTCCGAAAGCCTTACCTAGTTCTAGGCTCTCCACCATGCAAAGCTTCAAATCCTACTTAACGTTACAACTGGACTCTTGACTTGAAGCTGTGATATTGGGACTTGATTTTCATTGCAACAATCATTCCTCTACACAGTGTTGCCAGGTGAGGGTGACTGCACCTTCGAAGGCGCCACCTATCGTACAGGCGAGACCTTCGAGGATCCGGCCGACAAGTGTCTGCGATGCCTCTGCAGTATGTCTGAGATTGTCTGTGGCCAGCAGGGCACCATGTGCCCACCAACTGACTGCGCTGCACCTATCATCCCTGAAGGAGAGTGCTGCCCAACTTGTATAGGTAACTAGCGCCCTCGCTTGTTTGTCCTGGGTCGATTTCACAAAGCCTATGAATGATCTTAACTCAAGTTATAAAGGATATCCCATCATATTCTAGTACGTCCTACATCCTACAAGTCCTACATTTGATAGTAAGTTACGATGAGTTTGGTGAAATCGACCCCTTGGCTGGATTTCATGAAACACTAAAAGATTAAGATGAGTTTCAGTACTGCTATAGTGATTCGTATTGTGACATCACACTTTGCTTAGCAATTAATTCAAGATTTAGTGTTTCATGAAATCAACCACCTGACTTATAGTGCTTTGATACATATGGTAACTGCATAACACTGCAGATTTTTTCTTTATTTTTGCCAGTAGTGGGCAAAGTTTGCAAAAGTTGTTTTACAACTAAGAAGTCCTTTCGTTTGATTCGTGATCTAATCTCCCCTGACCAATAAACTTGTTGGTTTCCTGCATAGATGGTGTGTGTGAGTACGAGAACAAACTGTACCAGCACGGCGAAAGATGGGACCCGACTGACTGCGAGTTCTGCGAGTGCAACGCTGGCACGGTGGCCTGTGGCATCAATGACTGCGTACCGGTACCCTGCAGCTCTGAGCTCGTTAAGGTCGAGGGCAGGTGCTGCCCCGAATGCCCAGGTAATTAACAAAAACAATCCAGGAGTCATTTAATTAGCCATAGCTCACCTGCATACCACAGTTTACTAATTATGTTTTTTTTCCTATGGTAAGTCTAGTATCATGAATACCACAATACACCACAGCGTTGGTGTGGTAATAAATGCATGGTTTATGATCAATTTCCCCTATGGAAACTGAGGTATTGTGTGGTAAGCAGCTCTTGTCTTGTGTGGTAGGTGCAGAGGGTTAGGGTTAAGTCCCCCTATTAAGGAGACTGATGTATTGTGTGGTAAGCAGCTCTTGTCTTGTGTTATTCAATCCGACTGTCGGACTGACTGGAAATTTTTGCTGCCACTACAAATGAGTGACAATCTAGGTGATCTGTGTGTAGTGAATGTGGGTGGCCATGTTGAGGTGGGATTTGCAGATCACAACTCAGAATAGTAAGCATATTATTGTTTCAAAAATGAAGTGAATCCACTTATGTACCACTTATGTACCACTTTACAGATGATTTCCGTTCCTGCATGGACAAGGTGGGCATGTACAGCCACGGTCAGCGCTGGACCAAGGCCGACGATGTCTGCGTTGGATGTTTCTGCGACGACTCTGCCATCTGCTGTGAGCACATCCAGTGCCCGACACCAGAGTGCCAAGAACCTGTCACCCCAGTTGGTGAATGCTGTCCAGTGTGTGGTGAGTACTCCATTAATGGGCCTTATTATTGGCTGACAATGAGGGCGCTTTACTGAAGGTTAAATGCGCTTGGTCCTTGTCTGATGACAGACGCGACTCTGGATTCCAACTTGAACTGATTGCGTCTAACTTTCTCTTCTTCCTTCAGGCGTGCTGACCATGGAATGCTCGTACAAGAATGCCACGTACATGCACGGGGAAAGGTTCGAAGAGGATTGCTCTAACTGCGAGTGTGTCCACGGCCATGTCACCTGCAACAGGATTGGATGTGATCCGTTGCCCTGCGCAAACCCACAGCAGCTTGAGGGCGAATGCTGCCCTACATGCGGAGGTAAACCCTTTGATGATGCTCTCATTTTGTTCTTGAAATAGAGAAGGTCTGATGGTTGAGCAGAGCTTTGTCGTTTTGTTCTTGAAAGACAATGGGCCTAATGGCCGAGCAGGGCTTTGTTGTTTTATATATGTAATTAACATGCCTTATCATCTGTTTATTAACAACCAACCAGAACCGTGCTTCCATAGAAATGTGGAACATCAGGATGGCGAAGAATGGCAGGATGGTCAGCCGTGCGTTCTCTGCTCCTGCACCGATGGCCTCGTAAGATGTGGCGTGAAATCATGCCCTCCACTTCGATGTCGAGATGCAACCGTGAAAACGGGTGACTGCTGTGCTACGTGCCCTGGTAAGCTGAGCATCCCAAATTGTTACAGGGTCTGTTTTTAGGATGCCATCTTGCACATTTAGAACCTATTATTGTTTGATGGCTCACAGTGCCGGAAGGTAGCAACGTTTCGGCTGCAGACTGCTAGCCTTTATCAAGCTGATGAAGACACTCTCAATTTATATCCTTGCTTGGTTTTGGCTGATATAAATCGAGACCGCGCAACATCGTGAGCCATCGAACACTTTGCTACCATTTCTCCAGGAGGAACAACCTCTTATCTAGTATCTTCGTATTTTTATTGGGAAAGCAGTGAAAATGAATGAGCATCATCACATAGTCGCTGTTTTTTATGGTAGTCGCTAATGCTTAATACATTGATTCTCTTGTGCAGATATATCCTTTGAACGATCTCGACTGGAGCTTTTTGGAACGGTCAACAACTACGGCCTCAACTTCCTCATCAACATAGCCAACGTGGAGAAGGTCATCGAAGGGGATGAGATCTGGCGGGTGCGGCTCTGGAGTGCCGCCCGCTCCAACGGAGGCGGGGCCAAGACGGCGGTGGTCAAGCAGGCTCTGAACAAGGAGCAGTCAAGCCGGTCCATCGGCCTGACCGACAGGCTCCTGCGCTTCGACGGCCTGGAGTACGCCCGAGACCTAGGAGGTCGACCATGTGAGACCTTCCGCTACGTCTGCGCCGAGTTCTTCATGACCCGCGTCGGATACGAGCACTTCACAACCTCCACTCCATTTGGCGAGAGTATCTCCACCATTTGCTTGAACGCATGTGCTTAAACGCATGCTTATAAATAATCAACAAATAAACACATGCTAGACATCTACTCCAATTACTGAAACCAATCACATTGGGTCTGTAGATTATAAGTTTCGGTGTAGTATATTAAGACTAAATTTTCATCTGATCACAGCTGTTTACTAGCTGGGTTTTTCTAATAATCATATACTTAATCTACATTTTTCAGAATTTCTGTTAATAAAAATTCTCCTCATGTCTCCTCGTATGAAATTAAGTACTAGGCATGGTGTATGCCACTGTTTTATCATTGAACTATCAAATTTACAAGCCTTTTCAAATGTTCAACTAACTAGTTACGAAAATACGTATGCGATGATTCCAACAAAACAGGTACCAAGTATGACTTGTATCAAAGTCCTGTAAATA
Organism: Astropecten irregularis; assembly: GCA_963971285.1. Taxonomy (NCBI): domain Eukaryota; kingdom Metazoa; phylum Echinodermata; class Asteroidea; order Paxillosida; family Astropectinidae; genus Astropecten; species Astropecten irregularis. Next base: position 2,424,916 of record OZ020246.1, read on the forward strand.
ATGACTTGGCACAAAGTGACAACACGACTGTTGTAGATTGTAGCTTGTTTTTAGTCTGTCGTCTACTTCCATTTTTGTTGCCTTCGAGTTGATCCATGGTACTGTAAGTAGTTCAACACATATTCTGTACGTACTAACCATTGTCGGTAAATCATCAGTCTTAACATTGTATTTTTAAGAGGTAAGAACAAATCAAGAAAAAAAAATATTGTAATTGTTGGTGAAAATTTTGGAGACATCGATCATAAGGGAGACATTTCAATGTCTCCCTAAGGTATCATTTACCTTTTAAAAGCATACTGCCCATATTCCAATAGATGACAGAGAATGCTCTTAATATGAACATAATGTCAATTTCAAGTTCATTGGCTTGGAGGAAGTTTTGAAAATAGAAATATGTCAGTATAAGTTTGTGCATGACCCAATGGGAATGTCTCCCTAAGATACCAATTACATGTACAGGTAACTTTATAACTCTCGCATCATTTGACTCGCAGAACGTTCAGAGGTACTCATTGTATAAAGTCCCTATTGTGTGACACTTCTGCGTATTACTTCCATGTTTCCACATAAAAGTAACGGAACATTAATCTGATTTTTAATACTTGTGTTTGTTTAATGTAATAAAAACAATGTTAAAAAGAAAAGGGTATATGACTGAGGTTTTTTTCTGTATAGATGCTTTAAGGACATTTGGGTTTGTTTGTATTTTTTATTGGGGCATTTAGCACCAGATTTAATGGGCTAACAAACCACAAATTGAAAAGAATGAGCTAGATGAGGGTTCAAACTATCATTTGCAGTATTGTACCAACACATGATAGACTCTGGTTGAGGTTTTTTTAACTTTGAAGTTAAAGGTAGTATCATACTAATTTAGTTTTTGTCAAAGAAATGCAGATTCACTGGACAAAAATATCAAGGAAGAAATAGTAACAGTCATCTGTGAAAGTTTCAGCCCTATAGGCCTACAGTTCCCATTTTTTGAGAAAACAGTGAAAACACCCATAGTATTTCTAAATTAAGTATTTTCTCTTTTTATTTTCTATCTTTAAAAGATCAAAAATTTCAGGCGGAAAGAAATATAGGTATGTTTCTACCACCATCATTTACCCTGTAAGTTTTAGGTAAATCTGTGAAGATTCATGTTTCCGTATCTATAACTTTCTTTAAGGGTTTTTATGCCAAGATCAATGGAAATTAGCGGGCGCCCTCTATATTATTGTGTGAAACCCCTCCAAATGTGTCCGGGGTTTATTTCTACCTCCATGGAATAACCCATGTATTGCCACGGTAGTGTCCCCCTGACAACTACGGACGTGGTAACTGGTAACAACCGTGTAAATTTGTCTGAGTGCGCGGATACATTTACAGGGGGACCGTTTTAACTTAAACACCTATTTAACACGTGACCACTTTTTTTTTTGTGCGTGCAAAATTTCTTAACGCAAACTGTCCAATGAGTGTCAGGGAACCACCTGATGCAGACGATATACGTGTGTATTACTGGCTGCGTACGTGACGGAATTTCATGGGGCAGGTCGGGAAACCCGTCATTTCTGGATCGCTGCAAATGTGGACAAGCGGGCGCCATTTTTAAATTCCGCTGTCTTCAATTTTAGTTGTCCATTTATTCAGACAAACATTGTAATTGACTAGAACTGCAATACATGCACACCGGTTAGATCAGTTACTCGTTATGAGGAAACGCTGGGAAAGAATTCCACTGATGACCATTACGAAAAAAGGATTATATCCTCCAAGAGTTAACTTATTGGATACAAATTATGATGGACTTCAATCTCAGGTGTGGAAAACTTGGGTAGCATATCTGAAAAGTGAGTTTTACAGGGTTTTTCACCTACAAATTGTACACTTCCAATATACCGGCAGCCATCTTGCTCAAAACGCCCTCTATTGGTTCCATAGAGTTGTGCACAAATTATGGTCATCAGTGGAATTCTTTCCAAACGCTGTTTTCATTACGGTCAGAGAACGCAGGGAAACTCGTTTTATCGGAGTGAATGTTGACCGCGGGGATTGAGAAAAATGGCAACGGAGACTGAAACTTGGAAGACGGGAGCTGTTGGAACTTGGGAGGATTGAATCTGAGGAACGTACCTGGTTCTGGTTGGGAATGATGTCCTGCACTTGGTAGGGCCTACGTAAGTCTCTTCACTCTGTATATAATAATGTTACTCGTTATTTGTTTGCAAAGTGGCTCTTTTAGTTTTAAATGTTCATGCAATTAAGGCTGCAATTCTTTTAATCGAAATTAATTTCCATACACGGGCAACACTTGACCATCTGTTCCTAGCTCTTAGCTACAGTAACTGTAGCCCAATATTACTCCTGACGTTGTTGTCGTATATACGACAACAACGTCAGGAGTAATATTGGGCTACAGTATATACTCCTGACGTTGTTGTCGAATATACAACAACAACGTCAGGAGTAATATTGGGCTACAGTTACTGTAGCTACCTAGCTCTATGACTTGACACACCGTGCATACACAGAGCTACCAAGTCTCACGCATTGTGCGTGAGACTCACGCATTTAGGGTCCGTCTCACGGTCTCACGCATGACACCCATATTTCTCACGCATCGGGACCCGATAAGGAAAAAAAAGAAACTAGATGTGTTTGTTGACAAACACTGAGCTGTTTCGCGTATGTTTTTATAAATAATATGAAAAACAAACATGAACGCAATTGTCCCAGTACAGAGAAATTGCGGTGTTTTAATTGTCGTAAACAACTATAAGGAGCGTCGTCACTCGTCCATTTATATACATATAGACACACGATCATGAGAAACACAGAAATGGCAGTCTACTATAGGCCAGCGCGCAAAGTATGTATGGTTGTGCATGGGCGGTGGAAACAGCAAAATGACTGATTTTTTAGCTCGTCGTACTACGTTTACATGTACCCAATTGGCCCACTACTATGGATAGCCATATCAGCGGTCCAAGAATTTCCAAGGCCCGTGTTTTGTGTTATGTTTGACTCTAAATGGCAAAATTAATGATTAAAAAAAATCAATAAAAATTCAATCGATGACGTCATCGTGACGTCACTTCACATTAAGGATACTAGTACAATTTCCTACCTACCCACCAAGTTTCATTACGATCGGATATACGCTTATATGTGTTTCTGGGAAAAAATGGCAAAATTAAATATTCAAAAATCAATAAAAAATCAGCCGATGACGTCATCGTGACGTCACTTCAGATTTAGGATACTAGTACCATTCCCTACCTACCCACCAAGTTTCATCACAATCGGATATTCCCTTATATGTGAATCAGAAAATCGGCTTTCTGGTGACGTCATCATGACGTCACACTTTTTTGGTAAATTGTGGCATATGCCTATAACCTAACAAACATTTTACCGAAAAAAATTCAAAAATACGATTTGTCGTTCAGGAGATATAAAGAAAAGGTCCAAAAATTGAATAATTTGTATAAAATCACACGATGACGTCATTGATACGTGACTGCTTTTGTTGTCTAAAACACGTCCCAATATACTTGCGTACCAAGTTTGAGTTGCATCGGACTTGCAGTTCCAGAGATAAAGAGCTCTGAAATTTGCACGTTTAGAATGACGTCATGGTGCACGTGATGACGTCATGATGACGAAATTGTTCGGCATGCGATTCGGGGTGGTGGTCTAACTATGTGCCAAGTATGAAGTTGATCGGAATTAGCGTAAGGGTAGAAGTGACTTGTAGAAAAAAACATGTGCATTGTCTATGGGAAAAAAGTGGAAAAAAAAAAAATAAGAAAAAAAAAAATAAGAAAAACAAAAGCTGTTCCGCTGCATGCGAAACAGCTAAAAAGTAGCATTATTTGCATTGTTTCCCTTTTGTTTTTCAAAATAAATTTTAAAAAAAGAGAGAAAAAGGTCACTTAAGTATGCACCAGATCGCACCATGAAGAGCTAAAAATTGAAAAAGCTGCCTACCATGGTAGGGGGGATCTCCCCGGGACACCCCCTCCCCCCACTTAGTTGTTCTGCTCCCTCACTTTCGCGCATGTGCGCGCGCTGAGACGCCGCGTCATGAAAATCTCACTCATAAAAATGTTTTGAACTTGGCATCTCTGCATACAAAACATATGGGACTGAACTGATTCCCATTATGACCATTACGGAAAAAGGAGGAAAGAAGGTAATCCTGGGTTTTAGGTGCCTAAATTATGTACATCCAAAGTGGTCTCTAACTTCAGCCAATGCATCCCCCAGTGTAGTACACTGTCATATGGAGGGCCAAAAGTGTCAAAATTATCGAAGTAGAAGTAGGGCAGATACAAGGGCCTAGGCTATAGTATACGTAGTTTACGTACATACAGTACATGTAATTATGCATGTAGGCTATGTACAATGTACAGGCATAGACTGCCGCGGTGTCCACTTCATAACCATCACGCGCGTCGTACAGCAATATCAATCGTATACACAATGCATAGCACGCACGCATAGAGTAATGCGCGTACAGGGTTAATTTTAGACCAACTGGCGCCCGCCATCCGGGATTGTAAGAGCTGGCCACCGCAAAGGGCAAAGGGGACTTTTCGTGGCACGAATTTTGTCCGTCGCGTACACGACGAGCCTGCGCCTTTAATAGACACACCCTGCAAGTTTACTGAAACCCGAACCTGACAGTCAAATTAATTTTGACATTTTTGGCACTCCATACAACAGTGCACTACACTGGGGGACGCATTGGCTGAAGTTATGGAGACCACTTTTCAAGTACATAATTTAGGCACCTAAAACCCAGGATTACCGGAAAGAATTCCACTGATGACCATAATTTGTGCACAACTCTATGGAATCAACAGAGGGCGTTTTGATAAAATGGCTGCCGCTGTACTGGAAATGTACAATTAATTACTAGTCTTGGTTCCAAGACCTTCGTTGTTGCTTCCCGCGGTCCATAGGGCGCCCCCGCGCGGCGGATATATAGGAGAACTCTGTCAGACTTTTGGATCGTCACAAAGGTCTTGGATATTTTGTAAAGTGATGTTTAACTTTTTCTTTAATTTTTGTCGAATATCCCTTGGATTTCCAAGGGAGCCAATCAGCAAGCGAGTTTCAGCTCACAGCATGAATTATTCATGTAGGATGCAAACATTGTTGACCGTAGGTGTATTTACGTTCGTTTGATGGCCTGGGGCCCATGTCACGCTGCATATCATGCAGGGGCCTACATGTATGTCACGCTGCGTATCATGCAGTATTATTATGATGAACTTCAATCTGTACTCTGAAAAGTGAGTTTACAGGGTTTTCTTTTTACCTACAATGAACAGATTAATGATGCACTTCGAATGCAGCGGCATATCCCAAAATGCCCTGATCTAGTCCATAGAGAAGTTAATCCAAGACTGACATTATCGTTTGTCCCGCTAAATCTGATAACACCTACAGAGGGGGCTATAATCAACAAATTTGCTGGTCATGGACCTTATTGAATTAGCGAATATAAGTGCTGTGCGCAAAGCACTCTGGGAAACACAGAGATGCGAGGGCTGGCGATAAGTGCATACCGTACGCAGTTACGCACGGACATGAGAATTCAACTTGAAACGTCCGCAAGAGGGCGTCACGGTCATCTCATTATGTGACGTCATCGCACTGACCAAAAATGGAAGTTTTCATGAATGAAACTGACGCGCATGGGTACATACTCAGCGATGCCCACTCTAACCATATACTTCGACAGACCTCGCCACGATCTTTCGAATGGTACCAAAAACATACAAATTTGTACATTTCTTCGACCTTTTGACCATTTTTGGTGGTGTCACCCGACGTCCGAGAACTCACGGACACCGCGATCGTATTTGAACTTTGGTGAGCTGTATTTTTGTTGTCATTACCGCGAAACCGCGCCACGCGTCTGAGTGTGATTGTTGGGTCGTTGAATATTCATATAACATGTGTTGGGTCCATTGGTTGTGTTTGCTGAGAGCGCCACATGAATATGCATAGAATTGCATGGTCACCCGGAGATGTCGTACGGCCGACTGTTGATCGTTGCGTAGTTGTACACAAGTGTTTGCATAGGCACATCGCGTGATGCGTGCTCCGTTCGTGCCTACAACGGCATTGCGTGCGTAACGAGTACGTGGGCCAGCACATGGTTTCAGTGACGTCATGAGCACTGCCTTGCGCATTGACCAATCAGCGCGGCGCTAACAACACGGCACTGTTTCCATCCGTGTTACAGTACATATGGGGAATTTTTCGCTGTGCAACTTTACACTGCTGGAACAAGTGACTCGACAGTAACATTCCATGGACCATTGTGCAGTACACTCAAAGCAAGGCTTTCTTCTAGGGAAAAAGACAACTCAAGTTATACGAGTGTACGCTTGTCGACGCGTGTGATAGAACTTTAAAACTCAAAATTACCCACTGTCCTTTGCGCGTGCACGCAAAGCGCCGAAAACAAGCTATCTTCAATAAGGTCCATGCAGCCACTGCATGGTACCCGTACCTGTGCCTGCATGTGTATGCCAATATGTCAGTCTTGAAGCAAATCCCCCAAGTGTATGACCTGTGAAATTCCGAGGACATTCCAAGCATAGCGCGTATACCTCCTTTCGATGCAATAGTGCGCTATGACATACATGTATGAGTGTTAATGCGAATGATTGCGTCTGGTAACTATAGTGTTCTTGTAATGTTGTAATTGTAAAGTTAAATAATATGCTATGCAGCATAATGCAATTTAATTCTCTCTTCTGCTATATGGTTGTATCTGGCCGAGTCGATGATGCCCTAGCATTTGCTGCCACAAAATTGGGTATTTCTCAGTATAAAACGACTTATGCAGTCGACTTTAAATTGACCCCAACACATGTGCTCTATGTATATCAGGTATAAATTTATTACATTATGCATCGACCATCGTGTGAAAAACAAAATTGCACTATTGCGCTTGCGTGATTGTTCATAAATGATCCAATTTATACATATTCAGCACCCCGGCATACCATGCGGGAGGTCATCGCATGGGCTACCTATGATTTGCTTCAAGACTGACATATTGGCATACACAGGCACACCAGAGGTGGCACAGGTACCAGTGACTGCAGGCCAGCGAGTTCGTTGAATACGTAGCCCCCTCTGTCGGTGTTGTCGGAGCGGGACAAACGATAATGTCTGTCTTTCCAAGACTATGTGCAAGTGATGCTCATTAGTGGAATTCTTACCCTCTAGTCTGACAGTTTAATTACTGAAACTGGCAGACTATTACATGTACATATACATGTACACATATTTTTTAATCAAATTTAATTTTGATTATCATTTTTACTAATTACGATACATCATGTATTTAAATGTATTCAAACAACTTGTGCATGGTTTTATTTTTATAGTGCATGTCCAATTGTCCATGTACATCACTGTATTTGCACATTCTTGAATCTTTTAATGAACTTTAAAACTACATGGGGGTATGTGCCTACTTCAAGTATTTAAGGGCAAAACCTGTAACATCTCATACCCTCATTGAATGGAGCTGGTGTATCATAACTTGGTGTCTTTGCAAATTGTGTGTGCTCTATAGATTCACTTGAATGCATTTCTGTGAACATTAGAACTTTCTTCACTTAAATAAATGTTTCCCCTGTGTAGCCAAAATGTACATTGTGCATTACCAGCCTGTAGAAAGAAAATCAAACTATATCATGTGATAATACATGTATATGGTGACATTTGTATTATTTCAGGAGATTGCTGGAATGAGGGAGATACATCAAGCAGACTAGCTAGACTGGATGGTGCATATATACCTTGTTGAATCAGCTAATGATACCTGTCTTTAATTTAGGTAAGCAATATTGAGTGAGTGACAGATTTCAGTTCATGAGACAATGTATAAAAGCAATGTTTAAACATGTAAGTCTTCATACCCAATTAAAGCATGCACTGGTCTTGAAAACTATATTTGTATTCTGTACTAAAGGATTCAATCCGATTCATCTTCTTTTTTGTACATACAATTCTGACGTATGTTCTGTCAGTACTTAAAGCAGCCAATCTCAATCTCAGCATGTCAATATGTGTGTTTGTATCACGTTGTTTATCTTTTCCTGTATTAGTCCTTAGACACTGAGTGATTTTCTCTCACACTTTTCATTACTTCAACAGATGCAAAGGAGCAAGAATGAGTGCCATGCACTTCAAGTAGAGGCCAGGGTACAAAACTGCATGTTCGCTGAGGTAGGTTAACCTTTCTTTTTCAGTTGTGAACATGCTCAAGACCCTGGATGTTGCCTGTTAGCGTGGCTGACCGTGCTTTCACAAGATATACAAGGAGTATACTGGAGTGTTTGTCCAGGCAAGGCAAGCAAGCAAGGCATGTTCACACTAAGGTAAACTAACCCTCTCTTGCAGCCATGAGCACTCAAATTGAGTCGTGTGAACATGTCAGGACCCTGGAAATCAAGATTTTGTTTGTCTGTGGATTATCAGAGTAAGTCCTGCCTTTGGGCTCCTTGTCTGTGACTTGCCTTTGGAAATGACAGTTGCACATCCAGAAAAGGGTTGAAGTAGAGTTCACAAAAGTGACAAACCATTCTCAAACCATCCATTGATTTTTATTTTCAACAAAAGGGGAACAATGGCAAATTACCTGTCACATATTGGCCTGTTTTTCTTTTGCTGGTTTCAAACTTTGAAAACTGGAAATCTTTACTAGCCTATTTTTAATTTTTTTGTTTGAATGCATTTCCAAGAGTAGGTCACATTTCTTTGTTTTGTGATGTGGGGTTATGGTGGTTGGGCTCTATTCAGTCCTAGAACTCTTTTGTGATATATATGTCACTAATAAAATTATGATTTTGAATTCATTCTCCCAATAATACCTGAACTGAAAATCTGTTTATGTTGTCATAGTGGGCTACCTCTGAAGCTTTGTTTCTTACTCTTGAAGAACAAATTTATCTAGTGTTATTAGTTCTTTCTGTTCACACTTGAAGAAAAAATTGGCCCAAAGAACAAAACTAATTGAAGAACTAGTACGAGTGGAATCTTGATCAATATTATGGATGCAAAACGCCATGATTATTCATGGTTAAGAATCATGAACAACCTCATTGTGATGAATCCCAAAACCAACAAAATATGAATCATCATAAAAATGGTACCTGTACCATGTTCCTCAAGTTAAGTGTCTGTGTGTGTTGCTTGTATTGTTTTAAGTGTTGTGATTGTGCGGGATGGTGGTGGGGCTACTTCCACAGCTCTCTGTTTCAGCCATCTAGCCTCAATTATCTGCAATGGATGAGTCTTACTGATACAGTCTCCTATGACTTTGAAATGAACTGCAAATGTTGACCTGAAACTGCAATTTATGCCACATAGCCACAATGAAACTGCAATTTATGTGATATATTTTGGACTTCAATTTATGACAATGGAACTGCAATTTATGTTATAGTGGACTTCAATTTGTCACAATCGGACTGCAATTTATGTCTTGATGGAACTGCAAAATGTCACATTGGAACTGCAATTTATGCCACATCAGCCACAATGGAACTGCAATTTATGTCATAGTGGACTTGAATATATGTCTTGATGGAACTGCAATATGTCACAACTGCAATTTATGTTGTAGTGGACTTCACTTTATGTCACAATGGAACTGCAATATGTTACAACGGAACTACATTTTATGCCACAATGGAACTGCAATTTATATCGCTGTGGACTTCATTTTATGTCACAACTGGACTGCAATATGTTACAACAGAACTACAATTTATGACACAATGGAACTGCAATTTATGTGATATATTTTGGACTTCAATTTATGCCACAATGGAACTGCAATTTATATCATAGTGGACTTCAATTTATGTCGCAATGGAACTGCAATTTATGCCACAATTGAACTGCAATTTATGTCATAGTGGACTTCAATATATATCACAATGGAACAGCAATTTATGTCATGGTGGACTTCAATTTGTGTCACAGTGGAACTACAATTTATGCCACAATGGAACTGCAATTTATGCCACAATGGAACTGCTATTTATGTGATATATTCTGTACTTCAATTTATGTCACAATGGAACTGCAATTAATGTCATAGTGGACTTAAATTTATGTCACAATGGAACTGCAATTTATGTCATAGTGGACTTCTATATATGTCACAATGGAACAGCAATTTATACCACAATGGAACTGCAATTTATGTCATAGTGAACTTCAATTAATGTCACAATGGAACTTCAATTTATGTCACAATCGAACAGCAATATGTTACAATGGAACTGCAAGTTATGTCACAATGGAACTTCAAATTATGTCGCAATGGAACTTCAAATTATGTCATAGTATACTTCAATTTATGTCACAGTGGAACTGCAATTTATGTCATATGTTGGACTGAACAGTTTATGGCACAATGGAACTGCAATTTATGTCAGAGTGGACTTCAATTTATGTCGCAATTGAACTGCAATTTATGTCATAGTGGACTTCAATTGATAGCTTGATGGAACTGCATTATGCCACAGTGAATCTGCAATTTATGTCATTGTGGACTTATGTCTTGGAACTGTATGACAGACTGTCCCAATTACAACCAGCACTTTACAACACATTGGAACTGCAATATGTGGCAATAGAACTGCAATTAATCATATATCATACTCTGTCCTGTGAAATAACTGAACTGAACATTCTATTAATGAACTCTTTAAGGACTTGGTGGTGCGGTAATCGTTGAAGGGGCTGGGACACCACCGGGGGTGTGGGCCCTACCGGCGGCCGTCGGGTTCGGTGACCAACTGTAAAGGTGCTTGTTAGCTGCGGCCCTTTTTGGTTATAGGGCTAGGCTTTGTAATCAGAGTTGGTCAAACGTCGGTACGTCCTAGGCCTATGGCCACGGAGAGAGGGCGGCGTGCACAGAAGGTAGGGTGCCTCTGTGATGGGGGTGTACCGGACAACGGCAAGGCTCTATGCTGCGGCGTAACCTTGTCAAGCAATGGACCCGACAATCCATGACAGCACGTTGGGGCTGGTTTCCTGGGACCTTCTCGTGGTGGCCCTGTTTAAACTGACCGTACCAGGATTAAGGCGCCTTTCCATATGCGTGTTTTTTCATCCGCTGCTTATACATTGCGTGTGCATCACGTTGCAAACAGATCGATCATTATAAATAGATAAATTAATTAAAACTAGAGATTTATGTCTATCTGCAACAGAACATAGGGCTTTTCCGCAACACGCTTTTTAAATTAAATTATGTATCTGGCACATTTGATCTAAATATAAATGTGTCACAAAGTAAGAACGTCCCTTTTATGGACATGCAGTTGATAAAGGAATCGTAATCTTAGCTCTTAACACTTTTAAATGAGGAGCTACTTCCTGTTTGACCGGAAGTAGAGGTCACATAGGTCAAGCTAGTAATGTGTCTAAAAGAAAGACCTTCCCTAACATTGATATTTGGTGAAAGAATCATGATCCTAGCTCTTACCACTTTTAAATGAGGAGCTACTTCCTGTTTGACCGGAAGTAGAGGTCACGGAGGTCAAGCAATGTGTCACAAAGAAAGACCTTGCCTAACATTGATATTTGGTGAAAGAATCATGATCCTAGCTCTTACCACTTTTAAATGAGGAGCTACTTCCTGTTTGACCGGAAGTAGAGGTCACAGAGGTCAAGCAATGTGTCTTAACGAAAGACCTTCCCTAACATTGATATTTGGTGAAAGAATCATGATCCTAGCTCTTACCACTTTTAAACGAGGAGCTACTTCCTGTTTGACTGGAAGTAGAGGTCAAAGAGGTCAAGCAATGTGTCAAAAAGAAAGACCTTCCCTTACATTGATATTTGGTGAAAGAATCATGATCCTAGCTCTTACCACTTTTAAATGAGGAGCTACTTCCTGTTTGACCGGAAGTAGAGGTCACAGAGGTCAAGCAATGTGTCTAAACGAAAGACCTTCCCTAACATTGATTTTTGGTGAAAGAATCATGATCCTAGCTCTTACCACTTTTAAACGAGGAGCTACTTCCTGTTTGACCGGAAGTAGAGGTCAAAGAGGTCAAGCAATGTGTCAAAAAGAAAGACCTTCCCTAACATTGATATTTGGTGAAAGAATCATGATCCCAGCTCTTACCACTTTTAAATGAGCTACTTCCTGTTTGACCGGAAGTAGAGGTCACATGGGTCAAGTAATGTGTCTAAATGAAAGACCGTCCCTAACATTGATATTTGGTGAAAGAATCATGATCCTAGCTCTTATCAATTTTAAATGAGGAGCTACTTCCTGTTTGACCGGAAGTAGAGGTCACATAGGTCAAGTAATGTGTCTAAAAGAAAGACCTTCCCTAACATTGATATTTGGTGAAAGAATCATGATCCTAGCTCTTACCACTTTTAAATGAGGAGCTACTTCCTGTTTGACAGGAAGTAGGTCACAGAGGTCAAGCAATGTGTCTAAACGAAAGACCTTCCCTAATATTGATATTTGGTGAAAGAATCATGATCCTAGCTCTTACCACTTTTAAAATAATAGGGATCTATAATTCCTGTTTGACTGGAAGTAGGGCTCACAGAGGTCAAGTAATAAGTCACAAAGAAAGACCTAACCTAACATTGATATTTGGTGAAAGAATTAACTTAATATCTCAAATGGTTGATTTTCTGTTGATTTTTTTAAGATTTTGATTTAATTCAAATAGCTTGTAATTTCACTCCTGATGACATCATCTTCACTTACATGAAGTTCACGTGGGCACATCTAAGCAGTATGTACTATGCGTATACAAACTTTGAACTAAGTGTAATAAACTAATGGCAACAATTACCCATAGAATATAACTCGTGCGAAATCTATGGTCGTGGGGGGGGGGAAGAAGAAAACAAAATCTTATCAAACAGTATTAGCTTTTCCGCAACTATACGGAAAAGCCAAAAACAAGCGATCCTTTCGATATGTGCATGTCCGTTGGAATCTTTTTATTGGGAAATTTTAATGCACACGCAACTTATACGCAGCGTATGAAAAAACGCGCATATGGAAAGGCACATGCATTTACGATAGTTACTATGTGATATCTATATCCCTGTTAACTGCCTGTCGGATGACTTCTGTTCTCGAAGTAGGTTTGAAGGAAGAGCACTGGCTGAAGTGCTGGATGAACCTCTGGATTCAAGTGACCCAAAAATGTGAGTCAATCTTATTATCATTGAAAATTTCAGAGAGAAAAATTGACTGGAGCGGGATTCGAACTGGCGACCACCTCCTGAATACCATACATATGATCTTCTGTACGATTTTCAGGAGATAGGCGGGATTCGAACCAGCGACCTCCTGAATTTCATGCAGGAGGTCGCCTGCTCCATTCTTTGTTTAATTTTCAAATGACTTTAAATTCAGTCAGTTGGCCTTGTAGTTATTTGATTATTAAATCATATTTTACATTTTGGGCCATTTAGCACACAGTAATATAGTATCCTGGTGCCAGATGTGTCTTCTTTGAAGAATTTAAGGCCTATCATTAGAAATTTTATATCTGAGTGAACAAATTACTGACAAGCAACTTGACAAAAATGTTATCCAAATTTACTGCCTCTAGCATGCTTCTTGCTGCCACTTGACAGCGACCTGTTCCATACAATATTGTATGTGCTGTTTAAAGGCAAAATCAATGCAGTGTACTCAAAGCAAGAACGAACTCTTCAAATAGTAGCTTAAGGGTAGTATCATACTTTGGTAGCATACCGAAACAGAAATCTATAGATTTACCTATAACTTATAGGGTATAAAGATGGTGATGTTAGAAACATACCGTTAATATTGTTCTGTCCGAAATGCACATGTGTATTTATCCAGAAAAGAGTAAAGCCAGTGACCAAAATTATTTTTGATCCTTTAAAGATAAAAAATAATGTAGAAGAGAAAAGTCTTAAAAAATACTTTGGCCGTTTTCTCATACAGAGGGCAAAAAAATGAATTTTTTACAGATGACTATCTTTCTTGATATTTTTGCCCATGAATCTGTATTTCTTTGACAAAAACCAAAGTATGATATTACCTTAATGTTTACATATTCTATCATTTCATGTTTACTGCTTATTGAAAACTCATTAATGTTCACATCTTTTCCTGTGTTGTGTTCATGTACTTGCAGCTTGATTTGTGGAGGTGAGCCAGGCCAGATGTGTATACCTGGTCAATCAGACTGTGTTCTCCATGTTGTGACTGGTGCGTTGGGCAGGTGGTGATGATGTGCTCTACTCTGTCAAGTGATGATGTGCTCTACTCTGTTTAGGAAGATGATTCAAGCATCCCTGAGACTGGATGTTGACTGTCATCTACCTGGTCAATTAGACTGTGTTCTCCATGTTTTGACTGGTGCGTTGGGCAGGTGGTGATGATGATGTGCTCTACTCTGTCAAGTGATGATGTGCTCTACTCTGTCTAGGAAGATGATTGAAGCATCCCTGAGACTGGATGTTGACTGTTGTGCAGCTCCAATAATGGCTGATGTTCAACTGTTCACCAAGGTAGGCTATTTATCATTCTTATTAAATTTAGCAGTGACTATCATTGCCATGATGAGCATGTTCACTGCTCAACAAAAGCCCACCCATGTGCGCATGTGAAATGTAAAAACATTTACTATGTAGTGGTATGCCATGATCCCATTTTTGCTGTCTCCTCTCCAATTCATTCAATTCTAGTTTTGTCAGATTAATATGATGCGAGAGGCTTTGCATTGTATGAGATACAATGAATTGATATAAAGTGCACCATGATGCTGGGTTTTTCAAATCGAGTCGGGTTTTCACTATTTTCTCGTGACTCAGATGTCCAATTGAGCTCGAATTTTCACAGGTTTATCATTTCATGTACATGTTTGAATAGACAAAGTATGAGTGCTGTCCTCTGACCTTTACCAATCATGTATTGTACCTTTAATACCAAATTATGATAAGTGCAGTACCCTGAATACCACAATACAGTGTGGTTTGTGTGATAATGCTTGGTTTATGATCCACTTCCCTTGTGGAAGTTGTGGTAACGTGTGGTATGCAGACTTTATCTTCTCTGGAAGGTGCAGAGGGTTAGGGTTAATCTAACAAATGTTCTAATTGAATAAAATAGAGTATTGCGTAGTTTGCATACACAATATAGTAAAGTATGTGGTACAAAGTAGGATAACTTGTTTTTAAAAAGAGGTAGTTCTGGAAGAAGTGGAGGTTTTCTTGCTGACATTTTAGCCAGTATGCTCTGGCCATCTTGAACCCCTGGCCATCTCCTTAAAACAAGTTCCTGGCAGATATGTGGCATTACAAGTTTTTGTTCCAGCAACTTTAAAAAGTTTAATACTGATGTGTTTTTTTAATTTTTCCTGTTTGATTTTGTGAGATGTCCACTGATGTAGACCAGTGTTACATGGATGTACTCAGCCTTAACCTACATCAGTGTGTGTGGATGTTGGGAACCAAGCCATCTCTCTTTTCTGTGTGGACACTACTATGCATCTCACCAGTTGTAATAGTCAAGCCAGCATGAAGTTTGTTGAGAAGTTCCTACCACGTGTACGTGCAGCTTGGCTGTGGACTGTGAGGCAGAACAGTGAGTGCATTCCTTTCTTCCTTTCGTTTTTCAAATGTAAAATGTCAGTGAGATTTGGAAAGTGTTGCTGGAAGTTATATTCATGACCATTTTGTGCTTTCCATTTATCAAAAATGGGGAACCATCCATGTTAATTTTTCAAAATGAAGTTGGTTTACACACACCTTTGCTCCTTTTAGCTAGTCTTAATTGATTCAAGGGAGGAGTGACGAAGTTCTGCATATTTACCGTTTGTTCATTAAGACTGAAAAGTGCTAATTTATTCATTGCTATAAGGGTATTTTCTTTACATATCTTTTCCCAGTTCAGACCAGTGTTACAACTCCTGCATGGATGTACTAGACCCCAGCCTCTGTGAGGGAATGTTGCCCCAGCCTACATCAGTGTGTGTGGATGTTGGGAACCAAGCCATCTGTCTTTCCTGTGTGGACACTAGGCATCTCAGCAGTTGTAATAGTCAAGCCAGCATCAAGTCCATCAGTTTGCTGTGAAGTTCCTACCATGTGTACATGTAGCTTGGGTGTGGACCTTATGAACCTTCACTTAACAGAACAGTGAGTACAATTCTTTATTCCCTTTTGTTTTTCAAATGTAAAATGTCAGTGAGATTTGAAAAGTGTTGCTTGAAGTTATTATGTTGGACAATTTTAATTGACTCAAGGGAGGAGTGACAAAGTTCTGCATATTTACATTTGTTCATCACGATTGGAAAGTGTTATGAATATTAACTATTTATTTAATTGGGGAGATAGAAATATGCAAATTGGGCTTGCCTTTAATTGAATTTGAGTGAGCACTCATCTGCATGTACTCAGTGCTTCTGAGTACAAGTTAAAAAAAAATCATGTGCTGATTCGAACCAACGACCTGTGAACTAGGTACTAGTGCAGATGCCATGCCGCTAGGCCACCGAGCCAGCTGGGGTCAGCTGGTAGAATGGAATCCAATATCGTGGATGGGTATTGCAATTAATCATGAATATTAATGACTTTTTGTCAGAGGGCATAGGTGGCAAAGTGCATTAGGCACTCACCTCTCACTAATGTGGCCCGGGTTCGATCCCAGCTTGAGTCATATGTGAGTAGAGTTGTGTGTTGGTTCTCTCCTATGCTACGAGGGTTATTCTCTGGGTTCTCCACTTTTCATCCCTCCACAAAAATCAAAAACTGTCAATCTCCGGCTGTACTCCGTGATCATATATGGGTTGAATTGCGCTGGCAACCAAAGGCACCGCTGTCAACTCGATCACATTGTACCCGCATCCTTTGTAATTCAGCACTGTACATATTGCTTGGCACCTATGGGAAACAGTGTTTCACTGAGAGGTACCCAAAACAAATTAATGAAAAAAAAATGAAATAAAGATAAGATAGAATTCCGCAAATTTGGCTTTCCCCACAAACCCCCCCCCCCCCACTCCAGAAAGTGTTAATTGATTCATTGCTAAGAGTATTTTCTTTATATTTTTTGCCCATTTACGGTAGGTTTTGGCTGAGTGACTGGACCGGGTTGATGTTCCTGTGTGGACCAGTTCAGACCAGTGCTACAACTCCTGCATGGATGTACTACAGCCCAGCCTCTGTGAGGGAATGTTACCCCAGCCTACATCAGTGTGTGTGGATGTTTGGAATTTGCTTCATCTTTCGCGTTTCCCGTAAGACTTTGGTTCATCTTTCGCGTTTCACGTAAGAATTTGGTTCATCTTTCAAGTAGACTTTGGTTCATCTTTCGCGTTTCACGTATAAGGACATACCATTGTATTTGGTAACTCAGCAGTCGTGACAAGCAAGCCGTCATGAAGTTCATCAATTTGATAAGAAGTTTGGCAGCTTCAGCACTGTCATGTTGTAAAATTCTTTTCTTCATCATCAAGTTGAACAATTTGATCATCAAAATGTCCCCACGAATTTGTACAGTGCACTTAAACAGTTGGGAACATGATGATGTAAATGTTTGTAATTCATGTTTGAAATCAGGTTGTAATTAATAACCCTGTTGTATTGCATCAAGATATTATCAATATATTGTATGTAATAATCCCTTCTGCCTGGGAAGTGTCTATAGCAGTTGGTGTGAGAATATTCATGATTGCTTTGTTAATATTTCCATTGAAATACATTGAATGAGAAAATTGAGGGTACTGTCTGGAACACCAAGCTCACTGCACACATGGCCTGGCCATATGATTATGACTTCTGATTTTTAACCGGTGACTGATAATCAGACTGCAAGAACAAAGCCACACACAAAAAACAGGCTGAAGGGGTTTAATTAATTAAATTAATTAAGTGTTCAATTTGAATTTATTGCCAATGTTCATGTATGCATGTGCTTGTCATCTATAAATCCGCCAAAATCCCACACTGTGCAATCTACCTATGCCACATTCTGTAAGGTAAACCTATAGGGCCTAATTAGTTCACTGTTTCTGAACCTGCATCATCCCCAGTCCTTTGAAGTCTTTCAATGCCCAATTTGCCACAGCCGCTGTGGTCTTCTTTGAGTTGAATAGTAGCCTTTATTGGCAATGTCGATCCTCATGAATAGCTGGAGGTAGTTTTGTTGCATATTCCAGCTTCTTCTTTCATTCCTCAGCTCAGTGCATAACCCTGTGGCATGTGTCCCACTATTGACATGATCATAAAGAAGTCCCTAGTGTCATCTTGGTTGTGACCACCTTGACCCATATCTAAGCATTGCTATCACCACCTTCCCTCTGGTCGATTTCATGAAGCCCTACCTGCGATCGATCGTAACTTGAGTTACAAAGGATAACCCATTGGTAGCGGACTTGTCCCATGTTAGGGCTTCAATGCATCAAAAGGCCTATGATTGATAGTAAGTTATGAAGAGTTTGGTAAAATCGACCCCTGGACCACCATGTGCACAGATTCTCAATGAGCTCAGTTTAGTGTTTAGTCTCTCTGAATTTAAAGGGTCTCTGCAATGGGAATACATGTATTATGGCTTGAACATGTGCCAATAAAAAGACTGTACATTGTGACTGTGATTTTACCCACTTCCTCACACTGATTCAGGGTTAAAAACGAGTTTTTTTTGTTTGTATGCTAATTAGCATTTCCATGTTCATGAGCAAAACTGTGATGTCATCTGGGGAACTGAGAGCAGTAACCCAATTGATTTGTGCACAAAAAGTTGCGGCTGTTTTATAGGTTTTCTGACAGACCTTTTCCTCCTCAATGGGTTTTATTTTGCCAAATATGTTCCTTTTACTCAACTGGTGGTGTAATTTTTTTAACAAACCATTTCTGTAGGTCAAGTTCGGCTCTTCGTTTTTTATGTTGTTTTTTTCATTATATTTTTGCTGTTGGTTCCCTACATGAGTGTGCCTGAAAATCACCTTTTTTTAATACAAAGCCATTCAAAGGAAAACCCAACGCTGGCTTGAAACCAAAGTAAGACTTGCCATTCATTATTTGTCAGTATATTCTCAGTATGAAGGCAATAAAGCAACCTGACTGAAAAAAGCACTGCATGAACCCTTTAATGAAAGACATTACACAAAACAAAAATGCAATTTTTCATCAAACTTCACTGGCTACCTGCCAAGCAGCATCTATCTTTCAAATCGTTCATTTTATATCAAACTTGCAGGCAGACTGGTTCTGATGATAAACTTCTTCTGTTTAAGTTCCTATTGGTTCAAAATCTTTTTGAGAACATTTTCTATGGCTGGTCCAAACTGTGGAACATAAGTGTCCCCATCAACATCAGAAATGTTCATTCTATCACTACTTTCAGGAAACATCTTCAAACATTCTTGTTCTCGTAACTCCCCTGTCTGTTTGTTTCTCTGAATATTTTGTACAGATCGATTGATCTTGTAAAGGAGCTTTATAATAACCTGATGTTATTATTATTAAGCCTATCATTTAACATTATCAGTCACAGAGTCATGACTGTTTCAGAGTCAGAGACTGACTATTGCAACCCTTGATAACATTCAGTCCAAACTGCCAGTTCATATTCATCAAGTAAACCATCACAAGTAGGCCTATGGCAGGATGTGGTATGTAACATCATAATGATAGAATCCTTGTTTTCTGTGTTGATGGAAAAGTACATGTAGGAAGTATGTTCATTTCTTGTAGTGTACAAATAGTAATATGAAAGTCAAACAAAATGGTACAAGTTAAGTGTTCAGAAACCATCAATATGTGGTGAGTGGGTTCCACAACCAAGACCTAAAAGTAAAAAATTACATAATGATACTATTGAAACAGTTGACATTTCTGTATTACTAAGCAAATTGTGTGATACAAGTACAGGTACATGTAGATTATTTTCTTGAATTTGATCAAAACCAAACATTATTGACAAAGAGCAATGTGTAAAAGAAAATGTTTACTACTGTAAGTATGACATGCAATCAGAGATATGTGTACCATCCAGAAGTGATCTAAAATTGGTCTACACTATTCACATCTGATTAGAATGCCTCATTTTTGTGGTCAGACATGCCTGTATTTGTAGTTTGTACAAACTCAAACTCATAGTCATGAAAGTTATGTAATGTAATTGTAAGTACATGTATGTAATTGTTGAGGATGATTGCAAAAAGTAATGTGGCCATACGTAGAGCAGCCCCTATGGTTACAGCTTATGTGTATTAACAAAAAAGATAGCAGAAACATTAACCTGATGTTAGGCATGTTGACATCTCAACCCACACAGTATAGAAGTTGTTCTTAGGACTGCTGACGTCTAAAGACACATGATGCATTTTGATGTTGTCATGTTATATTTAATGTCATAAGATTGTCTGTGCAATAATGGTGACACTGTATGATGCCTACATACATCCTATGTGTGCATTCATTCTAACAGCTGATGTGAATACATACAACAAGTCACAAACTGGCTGACCCACTTTCCAATGGCAATTACTGACATCTCAACCTGTATAGCAGCTAGGTCATTGTACTCAAGCTAGTTGGCATCTAAAGATTCATGAGCCCTATTCATATCATTTCTAGCATGTGCATTCAAAGGTTGTGTGGCTGTACTCAGCCAACAAGAGACACATAACCTGTGTTCCAAGTTTTTAGTTGCAAGGATTTCATTTTGTCTCCTTAACGTAGAAGGTTTTTTTCTATAAATGAATTTGGCTAATTTTTATCGACGTATATGTCTAAACCTGCAGAATTGCAGTTTTGGTAGTTTGAATGTAGGAAAAATGGTTAATTCAGTGGATGATGGTGTGAAAATGCCACTGACAAACCTCACAATGTGAATTTTGACCCTCAAACACATGGTAGTAATTTTGTACACATTTTGAATACAAATACTGCCAGGACTGAAATGAAAAGCAAAACAATCCTTGGGGTACATGGTCAGCATCCATCATTACAGACCTAGCTCAGTTCCACTTGAAAGGCAATATACATGTATGAGCACCATACATGGTGTGAATGTTGGCTGAGAAAAAAAAAAATATTTTAAGCATTACTCTCCAGGTTGGAAAAGGTTAAAAGTTTTTAAACATACATTGTTGTAATTTTATACAGTGTTCAAACTTTAAAGGTATACTTTGTTTTTTATCAAAGAAATACAGATTCATGGGCAAAAATACCAAGACAGATACAGTAACGTCATCTGTGAACATTTCAGTCCCATATGGTGCCCAATTTTTTAGAAAACAATGAAAAACAGTCGCAGTATTTTTTAAGTCTTTTCTCTTTTATTTTTGATCTTTTAAAAGATGAAAAACATTTTCGGTCAATGTGTTTCTATGTTTCTACCACCATGCACCATCTTCGTACCCTGTAAGTTACATAAATACATAAATCTGTGAACATTTCTGTTTTGGCTTCTTACCAAAGTATGATACTACCTTTAACAGAAATTACTGAAAGTGTCGTATGATTTGGTTGATTGTCAGAAACCTATAGGCCCTACCTTGAAAAATGTAAGGCCTTTATTCTTAAAGGTGCTTACATTTTAAACAAGAAGGTATGAAAAGCATATTTTGTAGATGTTCTCAGCTAACTTTCCTCATTTCAATATTTGAAATGATTAGAAATTGTGCCATTAAGAATCAGCTGCTTGTTGTAGTATTTATTCAATGTCAGGTCAGATTGGGCACAATATGACCATGGATTCACATCAAAGATTATAAATTATCTCACACAAATAATCAGCAATATTCAGATGCTTAATAAGACAATTAAATTTTTTTTTTTTTATGCTTAAACTGGCAGACACATTTTCTCGGGCTAAAACCAAAACCAAACTTTTGAATTCACATCAAATTATCTTTGCTAATTTGTGCTGGGACTCACTGAAAAATTAATTTTTCCATTAATTGGTATTTATGTATTCTGTGCTCTATATATTGTGCCTTCAATTTGAAGGTTTGGGCTGAGCAAATTTTCTTTATATTCTTTGGATAAATTGTTTATGAGAGTTCTGTATTCACCCATTCATGCGTATTTTAAATGCAAGTTCTCCTTAAAATTATACTGCTTTATTTACATATATATTTAAAGTGACCAGTATAATAATGTTCAACCAAAGTAAAACAGCGCCCTCTACAGGTAGATCCAACTGATTATAACAGTATTAGATATGCTAATTATACAAGTACATGTATTGCTTCCTTACAATTTATAGAAATGTTAACAAATACCGCAATCTACAGGTAGAGATTTAAACATTTTCTAAATAGCTAAATATCTACTAGTCTGGTTCCCTGCCCAAAGATTCCATGACGACTCTTATCTTAGGTCAGATATCGGCTACGGTTGAAAATAGAACATGACACAGCTGTCATGTCTGCGCCTGCGTGGAAGCTAGTTTTAGAGTCTGGCGAGTTACCATTTGAGCATTAGTTTTTGCATTTTTGTAATCACATGCAATTTTATCTGGGCAAAATAAGAGTTAAAAGATTAAAAAAAGCCATGCAACAAAATCCTTAAAAAGTGCATTTAAAAAGAAAAGTGCTCTGTTGTATGTGGACAATAATTCATGCTCCGTATTTTGGCTAACTGTAGCACGGGATGAAACATATTTACACGACGTGTCTTGTCCTGTGCTTGACCTCGCGTGACCAGTCAGAAATGGCCGACAGCATGACGTAACTCTCCGAAGTTGGACGAAAACAAGTTCGTAATGTTTCGGTTAAATCCATAAAAAGTCAAAAAAAAAAATTTGGGTCACATAACCCTCCAGTAAATTTAGCTGATACCGGACCCTATATTTGACAGACAATGGTCGGGAGTTTTTTGGGTCCAGGAACCAGACTAAATATCTACATACATATTTTGCACAAATATTGATTGCGCCCTCTCAAGGGGCAAGTTCAAAGAGATTTTAAAGGTAACGCTACTTAAAGGGATTCCATACGTTTGGTAATTTGAGCCTAATGTTTGTTTCAAACCAATATAATTGTTTATATATACCATAAAACTAACCTGTGAAAGTTTCAATTCAAAAGGTGGTAGCGTTTTTGAGATTTTGGCGACAAACTAGAGCGGTTATTTCACGCCAGAGAACAGTAAGTCAATAGCTGAGAAGCATTACGGCCATAACGCTTCTCAGATTCATAATTTTTTGAGATAAAAAGTGACATATTTTTCCATAACCGCGGTACTTCGAATTGAACGTTTCTCAAAATGCATTATACTATCCAAAGCAGCTGTACTTCTCACCAAGTAAGTTTTTATTGCCATAAATTTTCAGAGTCATTACCATTTACCAAACCTATGCAATGCCTTTAATACACACAAAAAGTATGGCTTATACACAACTGTACAGTGTTCATGCATAGCGCCCTCTACAGGTAGATTCATACAAGATTTTTAGGAGTTTTACTAATTAATGCTGACAAAAAATGTTTGTTCATAGCCCAATAAGTGGTAGATTTTCTTGATGCTGTATCCAGATATTTAATATAATCTCATTGTTTTTGTTATTTTTATATGGCAATTTATTTTGAGCCTAAAAGTAGTGAAACCTCAAATATCTTGTATTGATTGAATTTCATCTAGAATGAATTACATATAAGTGGGTATAATTCCATTTTGCAGTTAACAAAATTCATCCTCTTACAAAAATGAGTATTCGAAGAAGTGTTTAAAATAAATGTACATTATCAGGAAATGCTTATAATTACTTTTAAACAAAAATTTAACTGTAATTTGTCATCATAAATGAGCTAACAATAAATGTCTTGTTGCAGTATGTTCCATGTGAAATGAATAATTTGTCTCAAACTTTCATTTTTAACATAAACCATTTACACCCCAAGGAAGGCTCTTCAACAGCCCTGCTCAAGACCCCTTTGCTAAGGCCTCCAGTTGCCTACTATTACTTAAATTTTGCATTGTCAATAATTACGACTTGTTTTCACCGCACAGAAGGCCTTCCAACAAACTTGCCCAAGACCCCTTGACTAAGACCTGTAATAGCTTACTTAGGCTATTTGTCACAAATTTGCATTATTAATATGACTCGTATTCACCACGAGGAAGGTCTCCCAACAAACTTTCCCAAGACCCCTGAACTAAGACCTCTTATAGCTTACCTATTTGTTACAAATTTGCATTGTAAACATATCTTGTTCAATGTTGTCATCACCTTGAGGAAGGCCCTACAATCAGCTTGACCAAGACCTCTTTGCTAAGCCTAGGCTCCAATAACCCCTTTACAACATGCTACAAATTTGCCTTGTAAAAATGATTCATTTTTTTATCACAAGGAAGGCCTCTCAACCATCTTGTCCAAGATCCCCCTTTACTAAGGCCTCAAGAAGCCTGCTACTATGTATCACAAGCTCTTCTCCTAGAAAAAGTCCCAAGTCCTCCAACTGCCAAGTCTCCAATAGCAAGGTCTCTAAGGCTGCTAGCTCTCTAAGTCCCTGGCTCCTCAACTGCCAGGTCTCCAACAGCCAGGTCTCTAAGGCTGCTAGCTCTCTAAGTCCCTGGCTCCTCAACTGCCAGGTCTCCAACAGCCAGGTCTCTAAGGCTTCTAGCTCTCTAAGTCCCTGGCTCCTCAACTGCCAGGTCTCCAACAGCCAGGTCTCTAAGGCTTCTAGCACTCTAAGTCCCTGGCTCTTCAACTGCCAGGTCTCCAACTGCCAGACTTCCAACTTCCCAGTCCACCAACTCTCAGGCCACCAGCTCTCAGCTCTCAAACTGGGCAAAATGGCAAGGGGTACCCCTTGCAGGCCAGCTGTCAGACCTCCAACTCCCCAGGTCTCCAAATCTCAGCTCTCCAAGTCCTCAGACCTCAAGCTCTCAGCCCTCAAAACTGGCCAAAATTGGCCAAAATGGCAAGGGGTACCCCTTGCAGTTCAGTTTGAAAAAATTTGCGAAAAATTTCTAAGTATAAACAACCTAAACTTTAAATATACGAAAAAACGTTAAATTTTCAAGAAAGTGCCATGGCTCAGAGGAAAAGGAATAGAGCCCCCATGCAGGAGGTTCGTGGTTCAACCCCTGCTGGTGTTCTTTTTTTCTTTAATATATTTTTATCTTTACCATTAAGGTAAAAAATCCCCTGAGCTCTCGCCGGGGATTGATCCCCGGCCACCGGCCTGGCGGTCAGCGAGCTTGACTGCTGGGCTACGAGCTTCTTCGGAAAAATTTCGTCGGAACTTATATTTAAAGGTTAGATTGCGCAATGTAAAAAAAACAAAACCCATAAACCCTGACCTCATTATAATAACAATGCTGAATTTGATGATGAAACAAAACCAGAAAAACAATATGCAAATTTTCTGTTAATTTCACAGCTTTATTTACATAATTGAAAGCTACCATACACACGTTTAACCAATTTAAAACAGCGCCCTCTATAGGTATTCTACAGCACGCCTCACAACATTCATTCACATAGAAATGTTCAAAAATACTGCCCTCTACAGGTAGAGATTTAAAGATTTCCTAAAATGCTCAATATCTACTCGTGTACATATTTTGCACAAATTCATACAAAGCGCCCTCTAGAGGTAGAGATTTAAACAGATTTTTAAAGGGAACTTCATGCCCACTAAAAGTATTACTTGTACAATAATACTTTGTAACAGTGTACGTGTTCATGAATATAGCGCCCTCTATACGTACATTCAAACAAAATTTTATAGTTTTTTAATTACTGCAGACAAAACATGTTCATTGATTGCCCCCACTAATGGTAGATTTTGAAACTGCAATGGGAATATTACCAAGTGCTTATAAACTTATAAATTGTTCATGCATAGCGCCCTCTATATGTAAAAATTTAAAAAGTTCAAGATGACCCATAAGTGAATCTAAATAACTTGTTCTGCAAACCAGCACCACAGAGTGGCGCCACCTAGGGGTGTATAGCACCCCTTCAAGGCTCTGTATTGTTTTATTTTATTTCAAATGGAACCATAGTCCCCATACGTCACTTATTTGTGAAATAAACTTCCACAAGTATCTCCCTAGTTCAATGGATGTTAAATACTAAAGATCAAAAAGGCAAATATGAAATATATACGATAAACTGGCACCTAATTGAATAGCACCCTTTATGGGAAATACCACTTGCTCATAAAAAATCAATATTACATTCAAAGGAATTGTTTCCAACCTGTATGTACATGTTTCAACTTTCAAATATTCCAACAGGAAAAGGCAAATTCATATAAATTTTGATTTTTTCAAACTGTAAATTTTGGGACTTTCAAGGCATATTAAAATTAAACATTTCTATCTTACGTGACTTCTGTATCAATCAAACTTGCAAACCCATCTGTGAATATAAAACCATATTATTTCTTATATTTTTAAAATAAATAATCATGATAAAGTAATGACACCTTTAGAGCTAGGTCAGTTTCCATATGAAAGTAAACAATTTACAGTCTTTGCAAATTTAAAATATGTAATATTTACTTTAAATAATATGTGAAAATTTACTCAAAAGTAAAGAAATAAGTTTTAAAAGCATTTTTATTGTAAGATTCATAATAAATGTTTTACTACAAGCAATTAACAAATGTTAACTTTATAAATAAAACATTAGCATTATTTCCCCTATACTGGCGCAATATTGAGTTTACACACTGCTGTCCCGCCATTATTTGTAACAAGTGTTATAAAGATGAAAGTACCCACAACTTACAATTACCATCAAGCAAAGTAGGGATGAAGGAGGGATGCTCTACAGGTAAATATTCATTCCTAGACTCTGCCCACACTACTGAGGGAGGAGTGAGTCTACATCATTCAATTCACCTGTAGAGTCATACTACATTTGCACAGACTCACACCAAGGAAAGGTGGTGGGTATGTGAGATTCTTTTGTATGTCTACAGAGAGGCGTAGGACATGAGCCATGTCCCAAAAGAAAATATCATAATGAGATACTCATCAATTAGTGGAATCTACAGCACTGCTGTACATTCAACTCAACCCTCAGACCTGGGACATGAGGGAGAATGGGGAAACAGGAAGAGTGATAAACTAAGCAACTCTTGGGAGCAATACTACTCCATCAGAATGATTCAGACTGTGGAGAGAGCATTCAACTGTCACAATCTACTCGCTTAGGAGGTGGACTACTGATAGTGTGATCCCATGATGCAAACACCAGTTAGTGCACACAAACAACCTGACCATGGCCCCCATTGGTGATTCTTGTATGTCACTATATACTGTGGCATTGCCGTATCACATCACAACTCTTCATCCCAAGATGACGGCCCAAAATATTGCAGTGCTTTGGAGACTGGCAACATCTTATGGCACCCACAGGCCTACAAACTGATGCAGGTCAGGTAGGGGTCCTCCCTTGCCAGCAAGTAATGTGCTGATCATGACAGTAACTGTCAGAAAGCACAAATAAGCCACCAGCAGAGAAAGGGGACTAGCCTAGGTGAACAGTGGTCACTGGATGGTGAATCTGGTGCAGACATGGCTAGCAGACTAAAAGCAGGTGAAGTTGAATTCAGGCCTCGTCCTCATAGCCTGCAGAGATCTACCAGATCCACAATGCTGAGCCAGTCTAGCACCAGGGACACTACTGCTGGAAGGAAGATGGCTGCATGTTGCTGAAGATTCAACACATGCTCCTCAGATGGAGAGGCCTGCCCCCTGGAAGGTGGAAACCTGACAGGGAAGTTTGTGAGACTTCTCAACATTTGTAAGGAACCTAAGGTTAGATGTGAGGGGCCATTTAACCTTAGAGCCGCCTCCATTGCCAGGCAGGATTGTCCCATATGACCAGCCAGAAACTGCAACTGCCAGATCCTTTAACAGTGTCACACCACAAGCTTGTCTTTCACTGTCAGTTCAAGAAATACTGATGGAGACCCGAAGAATCATTCAAATTCCTCAGTGGGCTGTGAATGACATTGGTTGTCTCTGCTGCTGGGGCCTCTTCTTGGTTCAGGATGAGAGGGTTCCAGGTCACAATTTAGTAGCAGTTTTCAATATTACAGAGGTTTTAGATGCATGTTTTATGTGAACGCGAACGCGAGATTAATTTTCATTACATATGCGCCTTTGCCTGGTAGTTAATAATTCATCAGAATTGATTGACAAACTAAACCCGTTACTTAATCAACTGATCAAAGATAGAATAAAAAGTAAATAAAGATAAGATTACAATTATCAACAAGAACATAAATTTAATAATAATGTATTAAAAACAAACTGTTATGTCTACATTCCCAGGCCAAATAATATAAACATAAAAAGTATCCACATTTCTATTACTAAAATACTTCAATACTTCAATATTTCAGCCTACTTACATTCTAAATAAATAGAATTCTATAAACCCACCCAATTTCTCTCTGTCAGTAAATTTCTACAGTAATGCTAAACTTACTAACCATTAGAAATCTGAATGACAAATTATACACAGCCCTAAGCTGGACAGTGCCATCATAATGGTAATTAATTATTGTAACCAACACCTGAATTAAGGGATAGGCCTATTTCCTTAAATACCTGCACAATAACATGTTCCCATTTTGTATTTGTGTGATTTATGGCTACACATTTAGGCCTCTGTCATGTATGTGATCTGTTTGATCATTGTAAAAATCCAGATAGAACTATTTACTAAACTACATAATTTCATAAATTTGATGTAAGCTAGGCCTAATTTTCATTCAGTTATAAACATTATAGCCAGCATAAAATTCAATATAATATTTTAAGCCTATTTTTAGTATAGTTATACTATATATATCATAAATATATAGCTTAACTTCCAATTTAGTCCTAAATATACAGATATAATTTTTAATGTTTGAATAAAATGTTAAAAACATAAATGCAATGTCATCTAAGCCTAATATTCATTCTACATGTAAAGAACATAGCTTAACTTTCAATTTAGTCCTAAAAACAGAAGAAGATTCAATAGCACCCTTCATGAAGTTCATGAGCAACAGCACAATGCGAGTAATTATTCTGAAGAGCAGATGGCCTCAAAAAAAAAGGAGACGAACGATTCGTGTTCATACGCATTTTCTTAACATATTATGCATCATAACCTCTCTAATGAATATGAATCTGCACTGTGACCATGTAATGAACCAAGATCAGGCTCCAGGGAAGCCAATGGATGCAGGCTAATTGGAATGGAAGTCCCTCAATACCTGGTCTGTAGAACCACCATCTCTAGCAGTTGACTGTAGCTGTGGGTGTTGGACAGAGGGCCATTCACATGGCAACAGACTGTCACCAGCACAGTTTCTCGATGTACCAGGAGCATTCATGGATGTAGGCTATAGACCAGCAGCATATGCATTCCTAGCCTATGTTCTACAGTCACCTTGCTGGTGCACCTTGTTGAATTCCAGTCTTCTTGTGAAAATGATCCGTCATCTTAGGGAACTTTGCCAAAGAAACATTAGTCCCAGAGCCTGCTTGACCTCAGTAGGATGAACCCGGAGTGGACATGTTTTTTTGGCCTTTGTTTATAAGAGCCCCAGACAAGAAACTGGTCCATCATCTTGGGGAGGTTTTCCAAGGAGCTAACAGTCTGAAAGCCTGCTTGACGTCAGTAGGATGAACCAGGAGTGACCATATTTCTTGACTTTAGTTTGGGGCAATACAGCCCCAGACAAGAAGGGTATCCCAGCAACATCCAAAACCTGAAGTTTAGGCAAGTCCCTTGAAACATGCTAGACCAAGGAAATTCCAAAGACGCCTGCTGGCCAGAGAGATGATGAGGGATTGTAATTTCTCCAAAAAGCCAGCCTGTGAAACTGGTTCATCATCTTGGGGAAGTTGTCCAAGGAGTTAACAGTCAAAGAGCCCGCTTGACCTCAGTAGGATGAACCAGGAGTGACCGCATTTCTTGGCCTTAGTCTGGGGCAATACAGCCCCAGACAAGAAGGGTATCCAAGCAAGGGTATCCAAGCAACATCCAAAACCTGAAGATTAGGCAAAGGCCTTGAAACATGCTACCCCAAAGAAATTCCACACATGCCTGCTGGCCAGAGAGATGATGAGGAATTAGAAATCCTCCAAGAAGCCAGCCTTTGAAACTGGTTCATCATCTTGGGGAAGTTTTCCAAGGAGCAATCAGACCAAGAGCCTGCTTGACCTCAGTAGGATGAACCAGGAGTAACCACATTTCTTGGCCTTAGTTTGGGGCAATACAGCCCCAGACAAGAAGGGTATCCAAGCAAGGGTATCAAAGCAGCATCCAAAACCTGAGGTTTAGGCAAGGCTCTTGAAACATGCTTGTCCAAAGAAATTCAACACATGCCTGCTGGCCAGAGAGATGATGAGAGATTGAAAATCCTCCAAAAAGCCAGCCTGTGAAACTGGTCCATCATCTTGGGGAAGTTTTCCAAGGAGCTTACAGTCTGAAAGCCTGCTTGACGTCAGTAGGATGAACCAGAAGTGACCACATTTCTTGACTTTAGTTTGGGGCAATACAGCCCCAGACAAGAAGGGTATCCAAGCAACATCCAAAACCTGAGGTTTAGGCAAGGCCCTTGAAACATGCTGGACCAAGGAAATTCCAAAGACGCCTGCTGGCCAGAGAGATGATGAGGGATTGTAATTTCTCCAAAAAGCCAGCCTGTGAAACTGGTTCATCATCTTGGGGAAGTTGTCCAAGGAGTTAACAGTCAAAGAGCCCGCTTGACCTCAGTAGGATGAACCAGGAGTGACCGCATTTCTTGGCCTTAGTCTGGGGCAATACAGCCCCAGACAAGAAGGGTATCCAAGCAAGGGTATCAAAGCAACATCCAAAACCTGAAGTTTAGGCAAGGCCCTTGAAACATGCTAGTCCAAAGAAATTCCACACATGCCTGCTGGCCAGAGAGATGATGAGGAATTAGAAATCCTCCAAGAGGCCAGCTTTGAAACTGGTTCATCATCTTGGGGAAGTTTTCCAAGGAGCAATCAGTCTAAGAGCCTGCTTGACCTCAGTAGGATGAACCAGGAGTGACCGCATTTCTTGACCTTAGTCTTTGGCCAATTTAGCACCAGACAAGATCTGGGGCAATTTAGCCACAGACAAGAAGGATTTCCAAGCAAGGGTATCCAAGCAACATCCAAAACCTGAAGTTTAGGCAAGGCCCTTGAAACATGCTAGTCCAAAGAAATTCCACACATGCCTGCTGGCCAGAGAGATGATGAGGAATTAGAAATCCTCCAGGAGGCCAGCTTTGAAACTGGTTCATCATCTTGGGGAAGTTTTCCAAGGAGCAATCAGACCAAGAGCCTGCTTGACCTCAGTAGGATGAACCAGGAGTGACCACATTTCTTGGCCTTAGTTTGGGGCAATACAGCCCCAGACAAGAAGGGTATCCAAGCAAGGGTATCAAAGCAACATCCAAAACCTGAAGTTTAGGCAAGGCTCTTGAAACATGCTTGTCCAAAGATATTCCACACATGCCTGCTGGCCAGAGAGATGATGAGAGATTGAAAATCCTCCGAAAAGCCAGCCTGTGAAACTGGTACATCATCTTGGGGAAGTTTTCCAAGGAGCTAACAGTCTGAAAGCCTGCTTGACATCAGTAGGATGAACCAGGAGTGACCACATTTCTTGACTTTAGTTTGGGGCAATACAGCCCCAGACAAGAAGGGTATCCAAGCAACATCCAAAACCTGAGGTTTAGGCAAGGCCCTTGAAACATGCTGGACCAAGGAAATTCCAAAGACGCCTGCTGGCCAGAGAGATGATGAGGGATTGTAATTTCTCCAAAAAGCCAGCCTGTGAAACTGGTTCATCATCTTGGGGAAGTTGTCCAAGGAGTTAACAGTCAAAGAGCCCGCTTGACCTCAGTAGGATGAACCAGGAGTGACCGCATTTCTTGGCCTTAGTCTGGGGCAATACAGCCCCAGACAAGAAGGGTATTCAAGCAAGGGTATCAAAGCAACATCCAAAACCTGAAGTTTAGGCAAGGCCCTTGAAACATGCTTGTCCAAAGAAATTCCACACATGCCTGCTGGCCAGAGAGATGAGGAATTAGAAATCCTCCAAAATGCCAGCCTGTGAAACTCGTTAATCATCTTGGGAAAGTTTGCAAGGAGCGAACAGTCTGAAAGCCTGCTTGACCTTAGTAGGATGAACCAGGATTGACCACTTTTCTTGGCTTTAGGCAAGTAGTCCAAGGAAGTTTGAAACATGCCTACTGGCCAGAGATTGGAAAGCCTCCAAAAATGCAGCCTGAGAAATTAGTTCACTGTCTCTTTAATAGCATGTGCAAGATGGCCTGCTTCTGCTATGGCAAGCTGCAAGAGTGATAGCTGTTCTTGGCTGTCTAATTGGGCAAACAATCCCAGGTCACCTCTGAGGATAGCTGGTACCACATCTGGGTTTGCAAGATGCCCAGACAATGGGGCAAACCATGTGGGTCAGTGAGATGCTGCTAGCTATGTGCATGTCTCTTACAGCCCCTAGTCATCCAACCACAATTTGAAACGGTTAGTGTAGGATATGAATAAAATGTGATGGCTGAGTCATGAGGACTATGCTCTGAATTTCCATGTGCACTAGTCAAAGAGGCAACTAGGGAGTCTCCACAAAGAACTGCCTGTGAAACTGGTTTATCATCTTGAGGAAGTGTTTTAAGGAAGAAACAATTCATAAGCCTGCTTGACGTCAGTAGGATGTGACTTAGTTTAGGGTGATGCAGCCCAAGACTGAGTGTCAAGAATGGTATCCCAGCAACAACAAAAAACTGGGTCCATTGAAACATGCCAGCCAAAGCAAATTCCAAACATGCCTGCTGGCCAGAGAGACCCATGAGGGATTGGAAAGCCTCCAGAAAGTGAGTCTGTGAAACTGGTTCGTCATCCCAGTAGTGTAGCCCAGATGTGAACAGTATGATGACCTGCTTGAGCTCAAAAGGAAGGAATGACAGCTTTTCCTGATTACCATCTTTTTGGACGCCCGACCCAAGGTCATCTCTGAGGACAGCTCATCAACTGACACTGGGTTTCTGAGTTGCCCAGGCAATGGAGGAATGTTAGGTTGAGGCAGGATCCTTCTTTGAAGCATGCTAGTCGATGGTTTCACCAAGCTGCAGCTATCACAGCCGACGGTACAAGACGAGAACTATTCCAATGCGGCAAAAAGACTGTCCACAGCGCTTGACTTGAAGAACGGATATACATGTACATGTACTGTAACTTGCTAGAGTTGTGCATAATAATCACAACTCAACATGTATGAATGCCATGAACCCTATTTACAATCAGATCAAAACTATTCTCAAGCAATCAGTTAGTAAGTCCAAATATTCTCTTGCTAAGAGAATAGGACTACATCAAATTGCTTGCATGTTACAGGGTGTTGTGGGTGGGACAGCAGGGGGATTGTGTGTAAACTCTTACCAATATTGCTTGCCGAAAATAATAAAAAATGTAACATGTACTCTACATTGTACATGTTCCCAGAGTTAGGTAGACAGGACATTAAACCAAATCTTCACCACATTGATCATAGCTCAATGATAAAAGAATAATTATTCACGCAATACATTAATAAAATAATCCCAAAGAGTCATTAATACAAACAATAAATTTAAACCTGGAGTGTTTCAATCCGAGAGCAGGAGTCACGATGTAGGGTTTCCCTCGAAGCAGGACTGTTAGTGGTTCAGTGGCCGTGGTGTCTGTCTGTGGTGTCTGGAGGTGAGAATCTTCAGGAGTCCCAGGATGTTGAGAACTGGAGCTCACATGGGTAGTATCACGATGACTGAGATTCCAATCTCAAGAGGCTGCACTTGAATGGAAGCAAAATGAACAAGGAATTACTCAAAGAAAGGAAAATGTAATGGCAAAGGGAACTGAATAGGAAAATAGTCAGAGGAAAGCTTGGGATGTTAAGTAAATCCAGAGTTGTTGACAGGAATAGGTGACTCAGACTTCAGCTGGAATTGAGTTGCTATTTTTCACTGATGACTTAACTACGATGACTTGATTGAAAGAAGTTTGGCTCGACTGGACTGGACTTTCATTAAGAAACACAAGCAATATTAAAATATGGATAAGTGAATACTTAACTGCATTACATCAATTTTGTATGATGGTGCATTGAAATCCCTTGAAATATTTTGAGAAGATTTGAACTGTGAATGTTTTTCTTTGTGGAGATTGGCAAGAACCAATAAAGTGCCTTGGGTTACTTGGTCTTTACACTTAATCATTCAGTCATATTGCAACCATTATTTCAATAATCTATCCTTGTAAGGAAAACACCTAGGAAAGAAGAAAAAATACTCCCTTAATTGATGTTACAAATTTTAAAATGTAAAAAACCTAACCTGCTTCATGTACTTTAAGGAAACTTAGACATAATTTGATGTTGCTTGTCTGAAAATCTGATGTTTGAAACTTGACTTAGAAGTTGACTTGGAATAAACTGCAACTTGACTAGACAATATAAAACATGACATAGTTACAACCATAGGTAAACCTAGAAGAATGGTATATCATTATTCTAGCTTTGAGCTCCCTTCATTAACTGACATATCTTACATGTAGCTAATGAATGTTTACACTTCTTGTTTTGTTCTAGTTAATGTATTGTTCCAGTTGTTGCATTGTTCTAGTCTCTTGTTTGTCTAGTTGTTGTAATGTTCTAGTTGTTGTAATGTTTCATTTGTTGTAATGTTTTAGTTGTTGTATTGTTCTAATGTTGTACCATTCCAGTTGTTGTAATGTTTTAGTTGTTGTATTGTTCTAGTTGTTGTAATGTTCTAGTTGTTGTAATGTTCCAGTTGTTGTATTGATCTAGTTGTTGTAATGTTCCAGTTGTTGTAATGTTCCAGTTGTTGTATTGTTCCGGTTGTTGTAATGTTTTAGTTGTTGTATTGTTCTAGTTGTTGTAATGTTCTAGTTGTTGTATTGATCTAGTTGTTGTAATGTTCCAGTTGTTGTAATGTTCCAGTTGTTGTAATGTTTTAGTTGTTGTATTGTTCAAGTTGTTGTAATGTTTCATTTGTTGTAATGTTTTAGTTGTTGTAATGTTTTAGTTGTTGTAATGTTTTAGTTGTTGTAATGTTTTAGTTGTTGTAATGTTTTAGTTGTTGTAATGTTTTAGTTGTTGTAATGTTCCAGTTGTTGTAATGTTCCAGTTGTTGTAATGTTCCAGTTGTTGTAATGTTCCAGTTGTTGTAATGTTTTAGTTGTTGTATTGTTCCGGTTGTTGTAATGTTTTAGTTGTTGTATTGTTCTAGTTGTTGTAATGTTCTAGTTGTTGTATTGATCTAGTTGTTGTAATGTTCCAGTTGTTGTAATGTTCCAGTTGTTGTAATGTTTTAGTTGTTGTATTGTTCTAGTTGTTGTATTGTTCTAGTTGTTATAATGTTTTAGTTGTTATAATGTTCTAGTTGTTGTAATGTTCTAGTTGTTGTATTGTTGATTAGTTGTATTGTTCTAATTGATGTATTGTTCTAGTTGTTGTAATGTTCTAGGTCGTCACAGTTTTCATGAAGGGATGCACTTGGAAAAATCATAAAAAAAATTGCCAAAATTGATTTACGGTATTGTAATGGACATCTTTGCAAAAATGTTTTGTCAAAATCAGATGAAATCAATGGGCAAAATCTAAAGGCAAATATCAACTAAGTGCTATTAAAAGTTTTCACAAAGGGACTAATTTAGCAAAAATGTACGTTGTTCTATAGAGACAAAGTCAGCGCATAAGCGAGTTTTAGTTTTCACAAAGGGACAAATTTGAGCATGCATGGAACAAAACGCTTGTGCTTTTGTTTTCAAGAAGGGACGGAAATCTTTCAACGTTAATTACAACACAATCAAATATTAATCAGTACATCGTGTGAGGGAATTCTTCAGCTTGACACCAGAGGAAAAATTTTAATCATTATGTTCTCTAGAAGTAGGCGAAATCTTCAATTCAAAAGGAACAAACTTCAAAGCCAATTTTCTCAAAACTATGTTTCAATGATCTGTTGGAAGATTCGTCCCTTTGTGAAAACAGGGACAAGTTGTTGTATTGTTCCAGTTGTTGTATTGTTCCAGTTGTTGTATTGTTCCAGTTGTTGTACTGTTCCAGTTGCTGTATTGTTCCAGTTGCTGTAATGTTTCAGTTGTTGTATTGTTCAAGTTGTTGTATTGATCCAGTTGCTGTAATGTTCCAGTTGCTGTAATGTTCCAGTTGCTGTAATGTTCCAGTTGTTGTATTGTTCCAGTTGTTGTATTGTTCCAGTTGCTGTAATGTTCAAGTTGCTGTATTGTTCCAGTTGTTGTAATGTTCCAGTTGTTGTATTGTTCCAGTTGCTGTAATGTTCAAGTTGTTGCATTGTTCCAGTTGATGTATTGTTCCAGTTGATGTATTGTTTCAGTTGATGTATTGTTTCATTTCAGTTGATGTATTGTTCAAGTTGTTGTATTGATCCAGTTGCTGTAATGTTCCAGTTGCTGTAATGTTCCAGTTGCTGTAATGTTCCAGTTGTTGTATTGTTCCAGTTGTTGTATTGTTCCAGTTGCTGTAATGTTCAAGTTGCTGTATTGTTCCAGTTGTTGTAATGTTCCAGTTGTTGTATTGTTCCAGTTGCTGTAATGTTCAAGTTGTTGCATTGTTCCAGTTGATGTATTGTTCCAGTTGCTGTAATGTTCCAGTTGTTGTATTGTTCCAGTTGCTGTAATGTTCAAGTTGTTGTATTGATCCAGTTGCTGTTATGTTCCAGTTGCTGTAATGTTCCAGTTGTTGTAATGTTCCAGTTGTTGTAATGTTCAAGTTGCTGTAATGTTCCAGTTGTTGTATTGTTCCAGTTGTTGTATTGTTCCAGTTGCTGTAATGTTCCAGTTGCTGTGTTGTTCCAGTTGTTGTAATGTTCCAGTTGTTGTATTGTTCCAGTTGCTGTAATGTTCAAGTTGTTGCATTGTTCCAGTTGATGTATTGTTCCAGTTGCTGTATTGTTCCAGTTGCTGTAATGTTTCAGTTGTTGTATTGTTTAAGTTGTTGTATTGATCCAGTTGCTGTAATGTTCCAGTTGCTGTAATGTTCCAGTTGCTGTAATGTTCCAGTTGTTGTATTGTTCCAGTTGCTGTAATGTTCAAGTTGTTGCATTGTTCCAGTTGATGTATTGTTCCAGTTGATGTATTGTTCAAGTTGTTGTATTGTTCCAGTTGCTGTAATGTTCAAGTTGTTGCATTGTTCCGGTTGATGTATTGTTCCAGTTGATGTATTGTTCCAGTTGTTGTATTGTTCCAGTTGCTGTTATGTTCAAGTTGTTGTATTGTTCTAGTTGCTGTAATGTTCCAGTTGTTGTATTGTTCCAGTTGTTGTATTGTTCCAGTTGCTGTAATGTTCAAGTTGCTGTATTGTTCCAGTTGTTGTAATGTTCCAGTTGTTGTATTGTTCCAGTTGCTGTAATGTTCAAGTTGTTGCATTGTTCCAGTTGATGTATTGTTCCAGTTGATGTATTGTTTCAGTTGATGTATTGTTTCATTTCAGTTGATGTATTGCTTCAGTTGATGTATTGTTCCAGTTGCTGTAATGTTCCAGTTGTTGTATTGTTCCAGTTGCTGTAATGTTCAAGTTGTTGTATTGATCCAGTTGCTGTTATGTTCCAGTTGCTGTAATGTTCCAGTTGTTGTAATGTTCCAGTTGTTGTAATGTTCAAGTTGCTGTAATGTTCCAGTTGTTGTATTGTTCCAGTTGTTGTATTGTTCCAGTTGCTGTAATGTTCCAGTTGCTGTATTGTTCCAGTTGTTGTAATGTTCCAGTTGTTGTATTGTTCCAGTTGCTGTAATGTTCAAGTTGTTGCATTGTTCCAGTTGATGTATTGTTCCAGTTGATGTATTGTTTCAGTTGATGTATTGTTTCATTTCAGTTGCTGTAATGTTCAAGTTGCTGTATTGTTCCAGTTGTTGTAATGTTCCAGTTGTTGTATTGTTCAAGTTGCTGTTATGTTCAAGTTGTTGCATTGTTCCAGTTGATGTATTGTTTCAGTTGATGTATTGTTTCAGTTGATGTATTGTTTCAGTTGATGTATTGTTTCATTTCAGTTGATGTATTGTTTCAGTTGATGTATTGTTCCAGTTGCTGTAATGTTCCAGTTGTTGTATTGTTCCAGTTGTTGTATTGTTCCAGTTGTTGTATTGTTCCAGTTGTTGTATTGTTCCAGTTGATGTTTCGTTTCAGTTGTTGTATTGTTCCAGTTGATGTATTGTTCCAGTTGATGTATTGTTTCAGTTGATGTATTGTTTCATTTCAGTTGCTGTAATGTTCAAGTTGCTGTATTGTTCCAGTTGATGTAATGTTCAAGTTGTTGTATTGTTCCAGTTGTTGTATTGTTCCAGTGCCTGTATTGTTCCAGTTGTTGTATTGTTCCAGTTACTGTTAATGTTCCAGTTGTTGTATTGTTCCAGTTGATGTATTGTTTCATTTCAGTTGATGTATTGTTTCAGTTGTTGTATTGTTCCAGTTGCTGTAATGTTCAAGTTGTTGTATTGTTCCAGTTGTTGTATTGTTCCAGTTGTTGTATTGTTCCAGTTGTTGTATTGTTCCAGTTGATGTTTCGTTTCAGTTGTTGTATTGTTCCAGTTGCTGTAATGCTCCAGCTGCTGTTTTGTTCAAGTTGTTGTATTTTTCCAGTTGATGTTTTGTTTTAGTTGATGTATTGTTTTAGTTGATGTATTGTTTCAGTTGCTGTTAATGTTCCAGTTGATGTAATGTTCAAGTTGTTGTAATGTTCCAGTTGATGTAATGTTCAAGTTGTTGTAATGTTCCAGTTGTTGTATTGTTCAGTTGTATTGTTTCAGTTGATGTATTGTTTTTAGTTGCTGTTAATGTTTCAGTTGATGTAATGTTCAAGTTGTTGTATTGTTCAAGTTGTTGTAATGTTCCAGTTGATGTATTGTTTCAGTTGATGTATTGTTTCAGTTGATGTATTGTTTCAGTTGATGTATTGTTTCAGTTGCTGTAATGTTCAAGTTGTTGTAATGTTCAAGTTGTTGTAATGTTCAAGTTGTTGTATTGTTCCAGTTGACACTTCGTTTCAGTTGTTGTATTGTTCCAGTTGATGTATTGTGTCAGTTGATGTATTGTTTCAGTTGATGTATTGTTTCAGTTGCTGTAATGTTCCAGTTGTTGTATTGTTTCAGTTGATGTATTGTTTCAGTTGCTGTTTATCTTCCAGTTGATGTAATGTTCAAGTTGTTGTATTGTTCAAGTTGTTGTAATGTTCCAGTTGATGTATTGTTTCAGTTGATGTATTGTTTCAGTTGATGTATTGTTTCAGTTGATGTATTGTTTCAGTTGCTGTAATGTTCAAGTTGTTGTAATGTTCAAGTTGTTGTAATGTTCAAGTTGTTGTATTGTTCCAGTTGACACTTCGTTTCAGTTGTTGTATTGTTCCAGTTGATGTATTGTGT
Source organism: Astropecten irregularis (assembly GCA_963971285.1). Taxonomy (NCBI): domain Eukaryota; kingdom Metazoa; phylum Echinodermata; class Asteroidea; order Paxillosida; family Astropectinidae; genus Astropecten; species Astropecten irregularis. Next base: position 2,464,366 of record OZ020246.1, read on the forward strand.
CAGTTGATGTATTGTTTCAGTTGATGTATTGTTTCAGTTGCTGTAATGTTCCAGTTGTTGTAATGTTCAAGTTGTTGTATTGTTCCAAATTATGTATTGTTTCAGTTGATGTATTGTTTCAGTTGATGTATTGTTTCAGTTGATGTATTGTATCAGTTGCTGTAATGTTCAAGTTGTTGTATTGTTCCAGTTGATGTTTCGTTTCAGTTGTTGTATTGTTCCAGTTGCTGTAATGTTCCAGTTGCTGTACTATGTAATGTTCAAGTTGTTGTATTGTTATAGTTGATGTATTGTTTCAGTTGATGTATTGTTTCAGTTGCTGTTAATGTTCCAGTTGCTGTAATGTTCAAGTTGGTGTAATGTTCATGTTGTTGTATTGTTCCAGTTGATGTATTGTTTCAGTTGATGCATTGTTCCAGTAGTTGTATTGTTCTAGTTGCTGTATTGTTCCAGTTGCTGTAATATTCTAGTTGTTGTAATGTTCCAGTTGTTGTAATGTTCCAGTTGTTGTAATGTTCTAGTTGTTGTATTGTTCCAGTTGCTGTAATGTTCTAGATCATTGTTCCAGTTGTTGTATTGTTCTAGTTGTTGTAATGTTCTAGTTGTTGTATTGTTCCAGTTGTTGTATTGTTCCAGTTGCTGTAATGTTCTAGATCATTGTTCCAGTTGTTGTATTGTTCTAGTTGTTGTAATGTTCTAGTCGTTGTATTGTTCCAGTTGCTGTAATGTTCTAGCTGTTGTATTGTTCTAGTTGTTGTAATGTTCTAGTTGTTGTATTGTTCCAGTGGTTGTAATGTTCTAGTTGATGTTTTGTTCCAGTTGTTTTATTGTTTTAGCTTTTGTACTGTTCCAATTGCTGCATTGTTATAATTGTATTGTTTTTTTTGTAATTTTAGTGTTATACTTACACAGTATCACAGTATGTCAATATACCAGCATCAGTTTGTCAGTACATCAATTAGTCTGCAGTCAGTGTGTCAGATTGTCATTTCATCAGTCCATAGTAGAATGTCAACTTGTTTTTGTTGTCATTGTCAAACTGTATTTGTTTAAAACATGAACATGGTACATATACCTTGAGATGAACATCAGGCAATATGAACAGTCAACATCCAGTGCTTGGTACATCTCCCCGAATCCAGCCATCTCCTGATATGATGGAAATGTGATCATACTTCAACATCAATTACAAATATTGTTCATGCAAGACTAGTGTATACTGAGTTCACTGAATTAATTTTGCCATTATCTCCTAAATATAACTTGTTTCATACCAATTCTTGTAATTCTAAAACAACGGTGTTAAAAGTACATTCCATGGCCACTGGCTTGAAATGATTGGTGTCAGATCACTTTTAGTGTGGCAAATTACATGATAAGAAGTTGGCAAGAATACAGACGATCTAGGTCTATAATGGTATCCCGACTACAAGTTGGCTCAATCTTCTTTTCAAGTTTGGTGATACATACTGACCTTAGGCTAAATTGTACTCTAGCTGCCCTGGTAGTGGATGAATGACTGCATATGAGATTCCAATCCCAGGAGAATTCTGCTGGTGCAGAGATCAGGTGGTTGTCTGTGGTGAAACCATGAAGCTGTCTTGAGGTGAGCCTTCCAGAGTCCAAGGATGTTGAGTATGGGTGCTCACAGCGATTTAGTTTCCAATCCAAGGAGGCTGCAGTACATGAAAGTAGGTTGAGCAAGTTACTGACACCAATAGATTAGGCAGATCTGTTTGATAAAATGGTCATTCAAAATATAAACTTGATCACTTAGTGGTTAGGAAATGGCATCATCAGTGCATGGAATCAACTGATGAGTAGGTAAACATGTCAATAGAACATATTAATGTTCTAGTCAGATCATACTTTTGGTCAGTGGTCCCTTTTGACATGAGTACATAGATGAGGTCTCAGTGAACATGCTCATGGCAATCAAGTTCACTGCTTAATTTGATCACTTCATGGCTGTAGGACCATAAATTATATCAAGATTACCTTGATGAATTTGAAGATGTAGGTATCATAACCTTGGTCCTTACTGGAACTGCATGGCAGTCAACATCCAGTCTACACTGCTGGGCACATCTTCCTGATATGATACCAGCCATCCTCTGAAATGATAGATCACATTATTACTTCATCAATTAATATTGTCAAGTTTCTTTTCATGCAAGCCACTGATTATGTACATGCTATGTATTCTTGCAATATTGATTGTTGAATTCTAAACAGTACATTCATTTTAGTGTCAGGATACTTCAGAATTTAAGGTATCCTACCATGCAAGTACTTGAAAATACTAACCCAATGAATCTTGCAATTTAAATTTAGATAAGTGCAGTCCAAAGAACCACGCCTGCCAAAGATGAGCTTTTTGTCATCTATTGGGCAGGTTAGAGGGATATAGGTCATCTCTGTTTGCCTTCAACTTAGTTGTTAACCTTGGCCTTGGGTTATCTTGCTGTCAATCTATTCAATGTACATCTGTAAGAGATTCCAGTCTGAATAATTCGAGTGCATAATTATATTATACTCGCCTGAGGTTATCCTGATGCTGTCTTTGACAAGATCATCCTTGAAGATTGTTGCTGGTGCAGAGATCTGGTTGTTAATATCTGTGGTGAAACCATGAAGCCAAAGATGTTGAGTATGGGTACTTGCAGAGATGTAGGCAATCCAAGGAGGCTGCAGTCCATGAAAGATGGTTCACCAAGCTACCAACAGCAATAGATTAGTATTGTTAGATCATGTGATGTATCAACATGGTCTCTTTGATCACTCCAAGGGTAGGAATTGACATCAATGACTGATACTTTTGTTCAATGTCACTTTTCACATTGATGAGCACATAGAAGAAAATCTTTGAGCAGTGAACATGCTCATGACAATAAAGTTCACTGCTCCATTTGATCTCATATGAGAATGACTAGCATCCTACCTTGGTGAAGTCTTGAACATTTGAGTCCTCTCCTGCAACTGCCAGGCAAACAGTCAACATCCAGTCTAGGATACTTGGCACATACATCTCACTGAGTCCAGCCATCTCATGAAATGATAACATTCAATTTAAATGAGCTGAAATTGAACAGTGAACATAGGGTGCCAATCAAATTCATGTTGAATGTGATCACTCACAGCTGACAGAGAATAATTAATAGCCTCCCTTGGTACAGTTTTGAACATTATGAGAGTCTCCGGTCTCTCCTAGAACTGCCTGGCAAACAATCAGCATCTGTCCAGTCTAGGATCCTGGAACATTTCCCTCAAGTAGATTGTTACTATGAAATACTTTTTTGTAATTTAAGGCGTATGTCACATACAGGCACATATAAAGGAGATTGAATTGATCACTGAACTGAAGTTCAAGGCTCAATATGGGAGAATGATTCATATCCTACCTTTAAAAACTTGAACATGCAAGTCTCTCTTTGCAAGTCTATCTAGGGAACATAACACATCTGGTGCAGAGATCAGGTGGTTATCTGTGGTGAAACCATGAAGCTGTCTTGAGGTGAGAGCCTTCCAGAGTCCAAGAATGTTGAGTATGGGTGCTCATAGTGATGTAGATTCCAATCCAAAGAGGCTGCAGTACGTGCATGAATGATGGTTGCGCAAGTTGCAAAAAGCAATAGATTACACAGTTTTTTTTTATCAAATGGTGAATCAACATGGTAAACTTGATCACTCCAAGGGTAGGAATTGACATCAATGCATGGAATCAACTGATGACCTTTCATCTTGGCAAACATGTTCAACAGAAGATCTTCAAAATGTTCCTATCCGATCATGCTTTTGTTTGGCAGTTACTTTTCAAATTGAGCACATAGATTAAACTTTCATTGAGCAGTGAACATGCTCATGTCTATCAAGTTCACTGCTCAATTTATAATCTCTTATGAGTTACTTGATTATCATCCTACCTTGGTGAATTCTTGAACATTTGCAAGACAAACAGTCAACATCCAGTGAAGGGTACTCAGCACATCTCAATGAGTCCAGCCATCTCATGAAATGATAACATTAAATTTAAATTCATCAGGTAACATGTACACAAAATGAGCTGAAATTGAGCAGTGAAAATTATAGTGGCAATCAAATTCACTCTGAATGTGATCACTAAAGGCTGAAAGAGAATAATTTTAATTAAAATATCCTGCCTTGGTAAAGTTTTATTCAACATATGAGCATCTCCAATCTCTCCTGGAATGGTCTAGGCTCCTGAAGGGAATTGTCATCATGAACTCCTTTTATTCTCATTTAAAGGTAGTATCATACTTTTTGGTAAGACACCAAAACAGAAATGTTCTCAGATTTATGTATAACTTACAGGGTATGAAGATGGTGGGGGTAGAAACATACAGTTAATTTTTTTCTGCCTGAAATGGTGTATTTATCAAGAAATTAGTCAAAAAACAACTAAAAATCTTTTTGATCTTTTAAAAGATCAAAACTAAAAGAGAAAAGACTAAAGAAATACTGTGGCTGTTTTTCACTGTTTTCTCAAAATGTGGGCACACTATAGGACTGAAATTTTCACAGATGTCTGTTCCTGAATCTTACTTGATATTTTTGCCAATGAATCTGTATTTCTTTTTTACAAAAACCAAAGTATGATATTACCTTTAAGGATTATCTCACACATATAAAGGAGATTAAATTGATCACTGAACATGCTCATAGCAATAAAGTTCAAGGCTCAATTCATATCCTACCTTAACAAACTTGAACACGTAAGTCTCTTCTGCATCTGCCTGACCAACACTCAACATCCAGTCTAGGCTACATGGCACATCTCCCTGATTCCACCATCTCCTGAAATGATAACATCATTACTTTCAAGTTTATCATGTCACAAGTTAACAAGAATGAGGTTAAATTGAGAAGTAAACAAAGCTCAGGACAATCAAGTTCACTACTCAATTTGATCACTCATCATGAAAGACAATATAGAATATCCTACCTTGGTGAAATCTTGAATGTATGAGTCTTGCTACTGTACTTGGTCTCTCCTGCAACTGCCTGGCACATACAATCAACATCCAGCCTGGGTTACAAAGCACATCACAATATAGTATCACAGTCATTCCAGCCTGTCGCTTGATGAAATGATATTATCATAGATGAGAAGTGAGCATGCTCAATGCATTCAAGTTAACTACTCAATTTGACGCTTATGTGTGCAAGAAAATGACTTATATCCAACCTTGGAAAACTGGAAAATGTTCAATAGTCTTGTAGCCTGGCTCCTCCTGCAACTGTCAGGCAAACACTCAGCATCCAGTCTAGGTTACACGGAACGTATCCTTTCCAGCCATCTCCTGAAAAACATTAATCTTGCACATCTCACTGAGTCCAGCCAGCTCATGGAATGATGATAATTTTTAATCTGACTCGGACCACTACACACATGGATGAGCTTAAATTTAGCAATGAACATCAGCCATGCTCATGGCCATCAGGTTGACTGTTCAGTTTGATCACTCATTGCAGAACAAAAAACGATCCATATTCTACCTTTGTGAAGCCTTAATTGAATGAGCCCTGTGTACTGGGCTCTTCTGCAACTGTCTGGCAAACACTCAACAGCTTTGGGCTACTTGGCACATCTCCCTGATTTTAGCCAGTCTCCTGAAATAAGGACAACATTAATTTCAAATTTAACAGGACACAGCTGGTTGACAGGAATGGGCTTATTATTATTGAGCAATGAACAAAGCCCATAGCAATCAAGATCACAGCTCACCTACATGGCAAACACTAAATATCCAGTCTGCGTTGGAGCTGCATGATGATAGAAAACCGTCAACTTCTCATGCCTGGTACAGGCACTTTGCATATCTTCCTGATTCCAGCCATATCCTGAGATGATAGCAACAATACTTTTGCATTTTGTCAGATCACATATCACCTAAATGAGCTCAAACTGAGCAGCATTTCACGAAATTAACTTTACTTTTCAAAACCTACCTTAGTAGTGTCATGCAAGTCTTGTGACCTGGTCTCTCCTGCAACTGCCTGGTCAACAGTACATCCAGTCCAGTGGGAACATCCCGGCCATCTCATAAAATGATACCATTAATTAAATTAAGGTTAAATTTGCCAGACCACATGTGTACAAGGGTGAGCGGATATATCTTAACGAACATGCTCAAATGAATCAAGCTGACTACTCAATTTGTACACTCATGACTGAAAGAGAACGATTCACATCCTACCTTGTTGAAGTCTTGAACATGTCAGTCTTGTAGCCTGGCCTCTCTTGCAGCTGCCTGGCAAACACTCAACATCCACAGTAGGCTTCTTGCAACATCTCCATTCTAGGAATTTCCTGAAATAAAGACATTATATTCAAATTTGTCAGATCACACATCCCTAAGGATAAGCTTAAAACCCTATCAATCTGATCACCCATTGCAGGAAGAAAATGATACCCATTCCACCTTAGTGAAGTCTTATGACCTGGTCTCTCCTACAGCTGCCTAGTCAACACACAACATGCAGTCTAGGGTTACTGTGAACATCTCACTGAGAACAACCATCTCCTGAAATGATAACATGTTTTGCCGGTATGTTATTTATGGCAGTCAAGTTCAATTCTTAATTTGATCATTCATAGGTGAAATAAAATGATCCATTTTCCTACCTCAAGTGATGAACTTGATGATTTCAGTCTTGACGTTACCTTGGTACATATCTCCCTGGCTACAGTCATCTCCTAAAATGACAGAGCAGTTATCAATTGAGCACTGGGGCAAGATTTGTCATGTTATCTATCGTAAGTACAATGTGAAGTTCCTATCTTTTACATGTATTACAAGTACATGTACTATTACAAACTCTTATTAGGGTACAGAGATAGGTGATGTTAGATGGGGACAACAAACCTGGTGGAATGACCCAAGCTCAGGTTCAGGTTCATAGTATTTCCATACTTAAATGAAGTACATTTTTGTCACACATAAGGATAACACTTATCACTGAACATGCTCATAGCAATCAAATTCAAGGCTCAATTTGGGAGAATGATTCATATCCTACCTTTACAAACTGAACATGCAAGTCTCTCCTGCAACTGCCTGATGACAAACACTCAACATCCAGTTCAAGCTACATGGCACAGCTCACTGATTCCACCCATCTCCTGAAATGACAACATCATTACTGTCAAGTTTGTCAAGTCATGAGTTGACAAGGATGAGGTTAAACAAAGCTTAACAAAGCTCAGGATAATCAAGTTCACTACTCAATCTGATCACTCATCATGAAAGAATATAGAATATCCTACCTTGGTGAAATCTTGAAATATGAGTCTTGCTACTTGGTCTCTCCTGCAACTGCCTGGCAGACAATCAACATCCAGTCTGAACAATTGGTACATCTCACTGAAGCTATATTGTTGTAAATACTCTTGTATGTGTTTATAGATATTTATTTATCTGTACATTTACTTCTCTGTCTGTTGGCTGTCCGAGTGTTTGTTTGGATGTTTGTGCTTGTTTGTTCATTATGTTAATTAATAACCATCCTGTAATTGCGATTTTTGCAACCGATGCCTTGAAAAACTTGGACATGGAGTTGGCCCCTCCTGCAACTGTCAGGCAAACACTTGGCATCCAGTCGAGGTTACACGGAATGGTCCTTTCCAGCCAACTCCTGTAATGATAGCAACAATAATTTGACATTTGTCAGATCATACATCCACTAGGATGAGCTCAAATTGTGCAGCAAGTTCAAGACTATTAAGTTCACTTTTCAAATTGATCACTCATGGCTTAAAGACAATGGCTCATAACCTACCTTGGTGAAGTCTTCAAGAGCCTTGTGAGTCTTGTGACCTGTCTCACCTGCAACTGCCTGGTCAACAGCCAACATCCAGTCCAGGCTACTGGGAACATCCCGGCCATCTCATAGGATTTTTAAAGATGTGCGTTTTGGCTGAATTTGGTACTTAAACAGTTCTAAGTGAATTTTCGGAAGGTCTTAAACTTTCTTAAATAGACGTTGTTTCATGTACCTTTTTACGCTTTGTTCATCTGGATAGCAGAAATACAGCCGAAATAATCTTGCCCCCCTCGGAATCCAACACAGTTACACTGTACACCACGCTTTCGAAACGCTACTAAATCGTTCAGACAAAGGATGTTTTTAAAAGACACTAAATCTTGATTTCCTTGAAAAACCCAGCATCCGATTAACCAAGATTTCTCATGGTGACTGTTTGCACTGTTTACAAACTGTTATACATGTAAGTCCATTTTCTGTCTCAAACTCAATAAATGTGTTTTTTGAGGCCTTGCAAATCCTGTACGCTGCCTTTAAGGTTATATCTGTCGGACCACACAGAGGTGAGCTTACATCCATAGCAGTAATGCTCAAAGCAATTTGAACAATCATGACTGAAAGTGAACGATTCACATCCTTCCTTGAAGTCTTGAACATGTCTTGTAGCCTGGCCTCTCCTGCAGCTGCCTGGCAAACACTCAACATCCACAGTAGGCATCTGCATCTCCTGAAATAATGACATCATATTTAAATTTGTCAGATCACACATCCATGAGGATGAGCTTAAACTGGGCAGTGAACAAAGCTCACTAATCAATTTGATCACACAAAACGATTCTGAAAACACCAAGGAAAAAGCTTTAAATGATACTTTTGTACAGAGCAGATGTACAAGCTGAAAGTCTGAGTTAAAATCTAAATCAAAAAAATCAATTCAGATCATCCCTGACCCAAGGCATCCTGCCTAAAGAGATAGAGCATTTGAATTAATAAACATCAAAACATTTTTTTTTAGATTTGGTTTATATAATGTATATCATATTGAACGCTGTGCTTTTACTGTGCTTTTACTGTGATTTTAGTTCTGCTCAATTCGTCCAGGCTCAGGTTCAGGTTTATTTCCATACTATAATGAAGTTGAGTAATTGTACATTGGGTAAAATTATGATGCAACTTGAAATAATAGACAGACAAGAAGCTGAAGCTTGTAAGGACCTACCACCTTTTAGTATTAATCCGTTCATTTAGTCATATTCTTATGAATTCCAAAAAGACTAAATTGCAAGTGACTTTATGGAGACAAAAATTCAGAACAGTTACTTACAGATCCCTTCAATACAGTGGCTGTGCTTCTAAGAGGTAGTTGATAAGATCCTATATAATATAGTCTTTTTACATGACAGTTAGGACTGTCAGTTAAGACCTAAGGAGGTTGCCGGTTCGAATCCCGCTCCAGTCAATTTTTCTTTGTTCACTTTTCAATGACAATTACTGTAAGACTGGACAGACGATACATGCCTGTATTGGATAGTAGCTAGGTGCATACTGGGCAAGGACCAACTCTGCTTTAACAAAGCCTAAACCATAAGCAAAAAGGGTCGCAGCTAACAAGCACATTTACATTTACAGTTGGTCACCTAACCCGCCGGCCACCTGTAGGGCCCACACCCGAGGACGGTGTGCCCAGCCTCTCAAACTCTTGCCGCACATCCACAGGTCCTAGTTCACAAATGTTCAGTTTCTGAGACCTGAAGGAATCAAGTTCCACAATAAATTGTACTTCCATTGGGACATGAAATGCAGTTCCGGTCCACTGTCACATAAAATGCAGTTCCACTGGGCCATTTCAACAAGCGTAGCACCATTCCAAAAAGTCAATGGCAACATTTGCAGTTTATTTTAAAGTAATATTTAGCAGAGTCCATTTCAACATTTTGCAGTTCATTTCAAAGTAAGCAGAGTCCATTTCAACATTTCCAGTTCATTTCAAAGTAAGCAGAGTCAATTTCAACATTTGCAGTTCATTTCAAAGTTAGCAGGGTCCATTTCAACATTTTGCAGTTCATTTCAAAGTAAGCAGAGTCCATTTCAACATGTGCAGCTCATTTCAAAGTAAGCAGGGTCCATTTCAACATTTGCAGTTCATTTCGAAGTTAGCAGAGTCCATTTCAACATTTTGCAGTTCATTTCAAAGTTAGCAGGGTCCATTTCAACATTTTGCAGTTCATTTCAAAGTAAGCAGAGTCCATTTCAACATGTGCAGTTCATTTCAAAATTAGCAGGGTCCATTTCAACATTTCAAAGTTAGCAGGGTCCATTTCAACATTTTCAACTCATTTTAAAGTTAGCAGAGTCCATTTCAGCATTTGCAACTCATTTCAAAGTTATCAGAGTCCATTTAAACATTTTGCAGTTCATTTCACACTTAGCAGAGTCCATTTCAACATTTGCAGTTCATTTTAAAGTTAGTAGGGTCCATTTCAACATTTGCAGTTCATTTTAAAGTTAGCAGAGTCCATTTCAACATTTGCAGTTCATTTTAAAGTTAACAGAGTCCATTTTAACATTTGCAGTTCATTTTAAAGTTAGCAGGGTCCATTTCAACATTTGCAGTTCATTTCAAAGTTAGCAGAGTCCATTTTAATATGTGGAGTTCATGTCAAAGTTAGCAGAGTCCATTTCAACATTTGCAGTTCATTTCAAAGTTAGCAGAGTCCATTTCAACATGTGCAGTTCATTTCAAAGTTCGCAGAGTCCATTTCAACATGTAAAGTTCATTTCAAAGTAATAGCAGAGTCCATTTCAACATTTTCAGTTCATTTCAAAGTAATAGCAGAGTCCATTTCAACATTTGCAGTTCATTTCAAAGTAATAGCAGAGTCCATTTCAACATTTGCAGTTCATTTCAAAGTAATAGCAGAGTCCATTTCAACATTTGCAGTTCATGTCAATGTAATAGCGGGGTCCATTGCAACATTTGCAACTCATTTCAAATTTAGCAGAGTCAATTTCAACATGTGCAGTTCATTTCAAAGTTAGCAGGGTCCATTTCAACATGTGCAGTTCATTTCAAAGTTAGCAGGGTCTATTTCAACATTTGCAGTTCATTTCAAAGTTAGCAGGGTCTATTTCAACATTTGCAACTCATTTCAAAGTTAAGACAGTCCATTTCAAAATGTGCAGTTCCTGTCAAGGTTAGCAGAGTCTATTTCAACATGTGCAGTTCATTTCAAAGTTAGCAGAGTCTATTTCAACATTTGAAGCTCTGTTCAGAGTTTGGAAAGTCCATTTCAACATTTGCAGCTCATTTTAAAGTTAGCAGAGTCTATTTCAACAAGTGCAGTTCATTTCAAAGTTAGCACAGTCCACTTCAACATTTTGTAGATTATTTCAAAGTTAGCACAGTCCATTTCAAAATTTTGAAGCTCAGTTCATTTCAAAGTAAGCATTTCACTGGTACATTAATTTTATCTTTCATAGTGGAAGTTATTTATGATGCAATGGATGACTGAAATAAGAGATCTGTGTTAAAAAAACACCAGCAAACACAAACACATAGAACACAATTAAATATGATCCACTTTTGGAAATTGATTTTCTCTTCAATAAACTTTCATGTTATGCTACTGCACTTCCATAAAAAACCTCATGGCCTCCTAATTATGAATTTTTAGAAATAAATTATTGTGCCTTTGTTTTGTTTTTGATCACTTGACTTAAAAAAAAATTCAATGCCACTTCTTGCATTGAATCTGAAAATAGAAAATAGAAATTTAGTCCAACATGAAGCAGACCATATGTGACAATTTACCATAACCTAATTTTTTTTCAAATGCCGTTTGGAAGAAAATTATGCTGAAAAATACAAAATCAGTCGTTTTTGAGTTTGCACCTCTCATTTCCAAAGGCAAGTCATAGACAAGGAGCCCAAAGGCAGGACTTACTCTGATAATCCACAGACAAACAGCATCTTCATATCCAGGGTTCTGGCATGTTCACACGACTCAATTTGAGTGCTCATGGCTGCAAGAGAGGGCCGGTTAGTTTACCTTAGTGTGAACATGCCTTGCTTGACTTGTGGCAAACATGCCAGTACTCCTTGCAGATGGTGAGAGCAAACAGTGTGGCTTCTTGACAACATCCGGGCTCTTGAGCATGTTCACAGCTGAAAGAGAATGGTTAACCTACCTCATTGAACATGCAGTCTTGTACCCCGGCCTCTACTTGAACTACAAGACAATCACTCTTGCTTCTCTGCATCTGTTGAAATGAAAGTGAACATGCAACAACATCCAGTGAGATTTCTTCAAATGATGAAGCTTAAAACAATGACCTGAAAATAGGCCTGGAGAATTCTGATAAAAGAAAGTCAGCACAACTCTCTGTAGCTAATTCTCCTAAAATAAAGACACATTTGAATTTGTCAGATCTTAAACCCATTCTGATGAGCCTAAACTGAGCAGTAAACAAGCACTTGGCAGCCAAGTTCACTAATCTATCTAAAAACTCACAGAGAACAACCATCTCCTGAAATGACAACATTTATTGTTAGGGGTATGTACTATTGTGTTGATGTATAAATTCATGATTGTTATTAGTAAAGCATGCCCCGGGCAATCAAGTTTACTTCTCGATTTGATCACTCGTGGCTGAAATAGAATGATCCATAATTATTCCTACCTCAAGTGATAAACTTGATGGTTTCAGCTGAATCCTGGTACATATTTCCCTGACTCCAGGCATCTCCTAAAATGATAAAGCAAATATCTCCGTATATAATTTCCCAAACAATCGCAAATACAAAAACCAAGTGAGTAGGCCTCGTTAACTTGCACAAGGGCAAGGCTCATTGATTGGGGTTACCTCAGTTTAGTACACTCGGGTTAGATGGTACCCAGACCCAATACACTGTAGATGAAGAGTCGTATATTAGGTGAGTTAGTTTACCGTAGAGGCTGGGTACCAGCTACCTTGAGTGTACTAATCTCAGGTAACGCCCATTAATTAATGCATTCGGTTAAATTGGGGTTAGTGTCTTTTACGCCACCCATATTTTTTTTTAGTATTTATTTAGCTTCTTCTATTCCAAAATGAGATTTGGTACTTAAAGCAAATTTATTCATGGGTCCTGTAAACCCTAAAATAAACGTATTTCGGCAATATTTCAGTGAAAAAAAACCAGTTTCTTACCCAAATAAATACTGAAAATAATATGGGTGGCGTAAAAGACACTAATGCCATTAAATTTACAGAAAGTTGCTTTATTCGCCAACCGTAAACAAAATCGAAAACGTTGCCAAAATAGGAGTTTAACAGCAATACATGAGTGAAAGTTTATGATTCAATTCAATGGAACAAAAAGGGGAAATTTTTTCTTGGGATAGGCCCTAATTATACTAAACTTAAAACTACAAGTACATGACAACAACATGTATCAAAGTGCATGGCAAGTCACATTAAAAATGTTAAAATGTTGGGTTTTTTTGTAATTGTTTATAAGAGGAAATTTTCCCTACTTAGTACTTACTTTTAAAACTGTGGAAACTGGGATGTAGTAATAGGCCTAGTAGTAAAGTAAAAAAAAAATTATTCTAGACTCTTTAGTCAAGTTACTTTTGTCAAGTTATTTTTTGCATGGGTTGTCCGTGTATGAACACTTAAATTCCCCAAAGATTCCTGGGGCAACATTTTCAATGATGTAAACTGAATGGATATGAGCTAGGGCCTACGTACCTAACATAGCTAACATTAGTGTGAGGAGACTTACCAGCATGACGGGCCATTTTTCAGTTCCTGAGATCCAATCCTCCAAACAGCTCCACTTCCAAGTTCCAGGCTCCGCTGCCATACTTCTCAATCCTCGCTGTCAACAATGTGGTGACAAAATTCACTCCGATAAAACGAGTCTCCCTGCGTTTCCAGTCTTGTTGCAGTTTTGGTTTTAGTGGACAACTATTTGTAAAAAAAACATTATGGTGTCGTAGGACATTTTTTGGACGGAGCAGGGAATTTAAAAATGGCGCTCGCATATTCACATTGCAACAATCCAGACGAGACGGGTTTCCCGAACTGTCCCCGTGAACTTCCAGCTCTATCAAAATGAGTCACACATCCCACAACGTGTATACATTAAGTAATTACACACACAGAGAATTCTTAAGCAATTTTTTAAGGTTTAATTAATAATAAGAAAAATAAAGACATTTATAATGCGCAACATATCCACCCAGAGGTTTACTCTTTGGAATTTATGTACTTTCACAATGCACCATGCTGAAGACTTGAAACAAAGCTCAAAATGCACGCGCTCTTTCTATTCATGTAGAAAACTCATTTTGTCAAATTGGCGACATGTGACTCAATTCCACAGAGCCATGATCCCATGCATCAACTGATACAATAGGTTTAAATGCCGTCACGTACGCATGTGCACAGTTACTGTACAGTACACACTTTGTATACAAACTACTTGTCGTCTGCATCAGGTGCTACATCCGCACGCTCATTGGACAATTTTCATCTAGGAATTTTGCACACAATGATACTGGCCGTGTTGAATAAATTCGGTGCTGTAGGCGCGCGCCCGTATCATGTGTTTATCGAATAGGAGACGTATAGAACTCATTGGGCAAAATTATTTGCAAAACACATTTTCACCATAGCGCTTAGTATGGCTTTCTTGGCTTTTCTACAATCGCCAGAACTATTAAATTTATTTTAGGAAAAGGCCTCATATTACAAAAATGTCATGATTTTGTCAAATAAACTCAATGCTGAAATGACAATAATATTGGTCACACGCCGATTTCGGTAAACTACGTCTTTATTAAATGAAAATATTGTTATTCTTAAAGAATAACAAATGGGTTAAGTTCCACATACATGAATAACCTATAGTATAGAGGGCGCCTGTCAACTTCAGCAAACAAAAATAGCATACCTGCTGCAGCTGCAACATGGGATAGATAGAGCACAGTACATTAATAATTATGTACTTCCAACCAATGAGATCACTGGTATGTACATGTACATCAGCACAACTTGCCATTATTCTAAAAATGTCGCCATCTGTAGTCAAATAAGGGACATCATTCAATATGGAATGCCTTTATTTTAATTAAATCCCAGTCATATCCACAACAATCATTTTACCTTCTTTGAAAAGTGAACAAAGAAAAATTTACTGGAGCAGGATTTGAACCAGCGACCGGCACTCTACCAACAGATCTATCCAGTCCTATGTTGGTTGTGTCCCTAATACAAAATTAGTCAATTATCTTGTGGTTTTTGGATGATCACCTTCCTTCAAAATTTAAATTTACTTTTACCAAAACCATGCATCATGCATGACAGACATGGGCCCAATTTCATAGAGCTGTTAAGCACAAAAAAAGATGCTTAGCACAAAATATCTTGCTCAATAAAACAAACCACCATAAAAAAAAATTCATTTGATATTCGTAGCATACAACAGCCAAAGAACAATCACAATAGCTGTAATAATCTCTAGTAATTCTCATAATTAAGAATACATTAGTGCAGGGTAACTGGGGTATTGAAGTCAGAATTTGGAAGCCTTTGATAAAATAACTATTGCAAAATACATCAACCTATGTGTATCAGTAATAGGCAAATGCATTGCAGTGACATTAAAATGAACATTTTAACAAACCAACCAAATAAACCAGCACACTAGAGGTCAGGCAGCATGTTTGGTAGGTAGAGTGACAAAAATAAACAATCATATCAAAAGAAAGCCCACTGTTAAGCACACAAATAAAACTGACGTAAACCATGATTTAATTTCTCATTGCAAGATTTATAGGTGCAGTACATAAAAAATTCACACAACATTTCAATTAAAAAAGTTATTTTAAACTATCAATGTTATGAATATTTACTGTAGGTCTTTATTTTTTTCATAAAACTGTTAAGCACAAAAAGGTGCTTAGCACAAAAATGTCTCGCCGAATAAAACAAACCACCATTGAAAATTCCATTTGATATTCATGGTCAGCGAACAACAGCCAAATGACAATCTTAACAGATACACAACACATGGAAATTTGGTTGTTAACCCTGTTTTCATTAAGACAGAAATGTAATGCTTAGCAAATTCTTGTACTTAACAGTTTAATGAAATTGGCCCCAGGCTTGAGGCTAGGCTTGAGACTTATTTTGATATACCATCATAATTCGAGGCCCACAGAAAGAAACAAAGGGATTGGCCCACATGACAAAGCCAAAAGAAAGGCTCCAGCTTCGCCATGTATTTCAAGCCCGTTATTAAAACACATTTACAGGCCTTGAATTAGGTTCTGAAAGGGGCAAGGCCACTTTTCCATTGCAAGGGGCACTTCCATTGGAAAATCATAATATCTACGGAAACATTTGAAGGGGGCACCAAGGCCAAGAACCAGGGCAACGAAGGACATGGCCTCCGTGGCCTCAGTTAAATTCAAAGCTTGCATTTAGCAAAATTAATCCCAAGCCTAGCTTCAAGCCTCATTTCATAAAGGCCCTATGTTAAGACGAAAATTGTCATGATTGTACTTAGATACAATTTTGAATCTGATCTGTTGCATCAATTTTATATTGTGAAAATGTCTATTGTCCTCCATGTCACAGGAAGTGACAGGCATTAATACCCTGCCCCATGAAATTAAGACATAAGCCAGCTAATCTTTTTTAAATCTTACATCCGCTTGCCAAAAAAATAAATAAATTTAATCAACTGTTTCAACGAAAAAGAAACTTTTAATACACTTGAAACAAATAAATGCTAAGACATACATGTATCAATATGGGTGATTCCAAATAGTGTGCATCCAAGAGTTTCCATTTGGCCAATCACAATGCGCGGAATCTGTCAACCTTTTCCAGATGCCCATTGGGTCGACAGATTCCGTGCACTGTGATTGGCAAAATATGTTGCGAACACTTGGGGCGCACTGTTTGGAATCGCCCGAATTGAAAAAATCACCAAACAAAAAATTAAAAAACTACAGTTTTTTTGTACGGAATTTTTCAAACTGTTCAGCAATTTTTTTAAGCGAAGGTGATGGTGGTCCAGGAACTTTGATGGAAGATTTGGTGGTCACCTCTCATTGAACCCTGAGTAGCTGCATCTAGGGCTGTTAGTAGGAGCCCAGGGAGCTGTGATGTTTTTGGGAGAGATGATGCCTGCTCTGTCTTGCTGCCAAATGATCACAGCTAATACAGCCTCCGTCTATGGCAACCGCATCTCCATCCACGGCAACCGTATCTCCATGGCAACTGTATCTCCATCCATGGCAAACGTATGTTCATCCATGGCAACCATATCCATCTGTACCGCTGCGGGCAAAGCTCCGATATGATTGCACACACTACGGCCCGCTACCGATTACTCATGTGGTTGATTACAGTGTCTGAACGCACCGTGCGAGAACAGACGAGGGCGCTATCATTCCACTGCATGCGCTCTCTGTGCTGATCAGCTGAGGTGACTTAGGAAGGCACGGTCCACATTGCAGACTTTGTCATTGCTGTTCTAATAGGCCCATCCTTTTTCGTCGCTCGTTGGTCTTGAGTTTGTTGGCTTCCAATCGCTGATGATACTGTCATAGTGAATTGAGAAAATGACACACAATTAAACAAAACTGGTATCACTCTCATTCATAGAGTTACATGTAAATAAAAAACTAGAGAGCGCGCTTCGTATTCAACGTGTGTGTTGTCAGCACTCCGGCAAGGACGCACAGCCTAATGCAGCCTAGGCCCACTTCTAGACACAAAGAAAAACAGTGTGACTTCTGTTCGTTACCCCACGTGTTTCACCATTGCATGAAACCGATATAATTTTGCAGTCCACAACACACTGTATGCATAAGTCATGGATAAAGGTTAAAATGGGAGACTTTGGAGAACCGGTATTCAAGTCAACAGCGCACGCGCAAGAAGAACAGCGCAGGCACAAAACAACGCGCACATGCTCACAATTGCGTGCGCGTGCGCTGTTGACTTGAAGATCGGTTCTCCAAAGTCTCCAATTACACGGTCTGATACTCTGTGTAACATTGCCTGAAGTTAATGATATTCGTATGTCACAATCTCACCCCTCTCCTTACGCGAGAGATGGACCAGCATTTCAATCAACGCAAACTTAACAAGGAAGCAACCAATTTGAGAGCAAGCTCAGCTGTGTCTTACCTCTTTGTTCAGGCACTTCCGAAGGTCGGTATCCTCTTGATTACATGAGCCTGCAAACTTCTTAAACGGATTCTGGGGAAATGAAAAATAGCATAATTAACAGAGTTGATTTATGGTAGACATCCAAAAACTCTCAGTTTTCTCAATTACAGAGTTGTGGATCGGTTTGTGGAAACACCATGTAAGAATCATTCGTACTTGATCACACTTCTATTTCATTCGGGTCTCCTGATGATGACAACAGCAGGCTATTCGAAACATTGAGACCTTACGAGAAGTGCGAACAAAATAGAAGTATGAAAGTACGAATGATTCTTACATGGTGTTTTCACAAACCAATTCACATACCAATTGTCACTGTGCAAAGCCTCAAATCGTTAGAGAGTTATGTATCAATAAAGCTTGGCTTCTGGTTTACTGTCCATGATCAATGTGGACTCAATCCGTCAATCACATTTATGCCAACCATGATCCAGAACTTGGGGGCTTGATGTCGACAGTTAAAGACAAGGGATTATAGAAGCCCAAGAAACCAGGCAAAACACAGGCCTGCGTCTGGCATGGCTTCTAAGCACTTGGCTGGACCCGACCAGTGGGTCCCTATTGAACTTTCTCTCCCTAGAGTTGAAAGTTAAATCTCTTTTCATTGATAAC
Organism: Astropecten irregularis; assembly: GCA_963971285.1. Classification (NCBI taxonomy): domain Eukaryota; kingdom Metazoa; phylum Echinodermata; class Asteroidea; order Paxillosida; family Astropectinidae; genus Astropecten; species Astropecten irregularis. The sequence goes on from OZ020246.1 coordinate 2,482,996, forward strand.
AAAACTCCAAATCTTACATCTTTGTGACACTGCAGCAGCTTACTGATGAGATTATTGCACTCCTCTGTGTGTAAATGAGGCGAAAGATCTGGATGCATCGTGGCTGTTCTTCAGTCAAACTGTTGACATCATGTAACAGGAAACAAAACAAAGAACAAAGATCACAATTAAAAAACAAAATCCATTGGTGGTACATGTAAATAGTGTACTGCACCAATTCAGTACAAGCATTTGTCAGCCTACGTATTTGAATACATGCCCATGTTCTCGGCCATTAGCACTACCAGGTCTCTTGGTGAAAACAATGGGAGACTTTTGAGAACCGGTCTTCATGTCAACTGGTCAACAGTGTACGCACACACACAACGACGCAGGCGCAAAACAATGCGCCCATGCTCACAACTGCGTAGCATGGACTGTTCACTTGAAGACCGATCTCAAAAGTCTCCCATTGGTAAACATTCAAGAAAATACACAAGTTTACAAGTAGGAAATTCTAACATCATGAATACTGTAGAATCTGGATCTTTTTTAGCTTAATGGTACAGGGTGATAGTGATACTGTGTGTACTATTTCCGTTGCAATTGAACATGGACATATGGCAAACTGTGCATGCATTGACCATAGACGAAATATTAAATAGAGAAAATGAGTAATAATAATGATGGGAACTTTGTAGCTGTTGAAGTTGTCACTCATTCTGATCTGATCCTTGGCCTTGTTCTATATCATGTGACCTAGTCCTAGATCCAGTACTACTGGATCTAGGACTACGCAGTAGGCATAATGTTAGGCCTACATACTCCTTATATCTAGATCAGTGCTGAGTGATGTCATTCCAACTCTCCGATCTTTGAGCGATGAAAACAAAGCATCAAGTTGTACAGGTTTTAAGACAAAAAGCTGCCAGAATTGCTTAATCTTTGTATACGGTATTTCAAAGAAGGATTATTGTCTGGGGAAAAACAACATGTAGGACTTGACAATGAAAGTCGTACAGAACACGATTTCTGCTTCTTGACAAAAATATTCGGAAAACAATTCTTGACAACAGACGGTTTTGTGCGTGATTTGTCCGTAGCTTGCGCCATCTACACGTTAGTTCTCAACGGTTGTCAAGTTATGACTATGAATATGAGAATGAATGAAAGTAGGCCTACCCGGATGTCCGCGCAGATCTACTGACAATTGCTGACATTGAATTTGAATTAACGACCAATTGTTAATACGGAGTAATCAGGTACATGTAACATTGGGCTCTAGTTACTGGATCCATACCCTACTTATTACACATGTAGTTGGATACGTGTAAAATACACTACAGTTACATGAGTTATACTGTAGGCTACTGTGTGTTATGTAAGGGGTCGTCCATAAAGTAAGTACGCACGAAATGCCGACTTTTTTGACCCCCCTCCCCCTCTGTACGCATGGCGTACGCAGTGGTCCCAATCCCCCCTCCCCCCTGTACGCATACGCATTCCACATTAGGTTTTTCACTTCTCATGGTCCCTTGCTTTAGCATCAGGGTCACCGTAATCCGGGCCGGTACCGTTATTGGGACGTCACTTTCAAATTCTGAAATGAATGACTAAAGTTTAACAGTTTTTTATACATTTACAGATGAATTTTACTATTTTTTATCATGTTGAATAAGACAAAAAGGAAAAAACAAAACAATTCAGGCGCTTTTTTCACGTTTTTTACCTCTCTTTTTCGCGCGATAATGCTATGCAAAATTTTCGTTTGCGTACGGTACGCATTGGCCTGAACCCCCCTTCCCCCCCTGTACGCATGGCGTACGCATCGGTAACAACCCCCCCTCCCCCCCTTCGTGCGTACGTACTATATGGACGGCCCCTTATCACACAATTCCTCCATTGCACACACAGTCTGTCCTACTGTATTATTGTATACAGTCAGTGCAGTCCTTCAAACAAGCTTCAAGTTCAGCTGTTACCCCTGTTAGAAACGTAAAACGTACCTTGATCTGGAGCTTCGGTCAAACCAGTAATACGGACGATACACTTTCCATTCACACACTTATAAAAATCAAATTAATTTATAAAAATTGATATAAAGTCGAAAAGCGTTCCACGGTCTTACTTATGAATCAAGCTCAAAACGTGTGTAAGATTTATGACCGTAGAGGGCGTTGTTCGGCAACATGGCGTTCCTCAACGAAGTTTCGTTGCAGAAGGAACGGTAAGTTTTTCAGCAAAAACATAGCCTAAAACATTGTCAAACGTTGCATACTTTTGGCAGAGACAACATGTTTGTTAGGGCTATGAGTTGTTTGTATTAAATGCCGCAAATGATTGAGGGAATTACTACTTTTTATGCTTTATTCATTACAGGAAAGACGTTCTCGAAACGGTGCAGAATAGGTCAATGCATTTTGCTGTTGTATTGCATCAATTTCGGGAAAAAATATGGCGAATGAGTGGCATTTGTATTTTTTTCCCGTTTATTTGTCCCTACATGTATGTCAGTTTTTCTTGGGCATTGGGATTGGGTCTACAATTACAATAGTTGCCCTGTATGTGTCCTATAACTTAAGGAAAGAGAATAACACTTCACTAAAATGTAATTTTGAATCTTCTTTTGTTTTGAAATGTGAACAAAGAAAAATTTACTGAGCAGGATTCGAACCAGCGACCTCCGGAATACCGTACAGGCGCTCTTACCAACTGAGCTACATGTACCCAGCTCTATATGTTGGTTGTGTCCCTAATCAATCAAGCCTTGGGCTAACTTTTTTTTTCCTGGCTAGACCACGGGTCCAGCTTACTTTAGATTTTACTAGCCCATTTTCATTTAGTCATTTTAGATTTTTACTGGCCTGTACATGTTGATCCATACCTTAACATGGAGGATACCTTTTTACTAGCCCTCCGGGTAACCAAGGAAGTGAGTCTAGTTAGCCCAGAGTGGTTTTTGCTAGACATTGTACGTCGGGCTAGTACCATTTCAAGCCCTGCTTATTTAATTATCTAGATATTCCGGACTCCCGTGTTCACTCCCGTGCACACGGGAGTCTGCCTTACAACATTGGAAGTACCACTATAGGTCCTATCCCACAGATCATTATCAATACATGCAGCAATTGACATTAATGCTGCATTACCTGAGAAACAGTACACGGGGGATAACTCAAAGAAGATGCGGCTTTTTAATCAATATAATCATCAAATAACCACAAGGGAAACTGATTGAATTTTAAGTCATTGTCTTTTCCCCCCAAAATGCAGGTTCTCATTGTTGCTTCTGGAGCCAGGAGAAATCTACTTTGAAGATTGTAGCGTCTTCTCTTATCCTCCTGGTCTTACTTATGAGGAAGCGATCAGAAGGTACGTGGATCAATTTAACTATAGATTATAGATTCATAAAGTTTAGATTATAAAAGCAAAGACATTATAATTATAATTTTGCTATGTCACGTATTATTGTTAGATACGCGCATTGCAGCTGCAGAGAAGGAGTCACTTTAATTGTCTTGCTCGGAGTCGAGTTGTCTAAAGTTGCGGTCGAGCTGTCTCGGAGTCAAGTTGTCGTTGTAGTCGACTTGTCTCGAGTCGAGTTGTCCCACGGTCCAGTTGTCCGATGCCCTGCCCCAAACCCGATGGGTACAGTTGGACAGAATGCAGCGTTGTATTTTGCAATTAGTCTTTTATATATCTTGTTCATTACAGGAGGGTACGAGGCAGATTAAAAGTTTGCTCCAAGTCAATTGTCTTTGATCCACAGGACATCTCACATCCAGTTGTTAAGGTACACGTACACTGATTGATTTCTAACCCTGGAATTAATCATCATGCTAGAAAAATTAAAGAAACTTAACTGTCTTTTCTTTGTCAGACAATTATTGGCATCTTAACTTGATGTTGCTCTTCCATCTTTGTTTTATTTTCAGTTCCCGTTACGAGAGTGTATTAAAATTGACAATTGGACATGTCCACCACAGTCAAGGTAATTAGCCTTAAGACAGGTTCGCGCTTCATGCCAGTTGTTGAGGGAGATGAAACATGACATCATAATTACACCGCAAACAATTTGCTTGAGCTGTCTAGCATGAGGTGATCATACCATGGTGTGACCATATAGATGCTTGGTCCAGTTATACCTTGACTAACTGCATCATATTAACTTCTTTGGGTACTATAGCTAGTCATCAGGAGGCCTATGCATAATCAGCACAATGCCCTGTACAAGTTGGACTAAGAAAGTCCCCTATCAAAAATCAATCTGTATGATATACACTGATCCGACGGTGCGACCATGGAGGTAGGAAACACCCGCCATTACTGGGTGTGCCCCTGCCCATATTTTGTCCAGCAACAAAAGATTTTTTGTCTGCCGCACTCTATACCGCAGGGTGTACATCCCCATATCATGGGACATACACCCTGCAATTAAAGTGCGGCGGAGCGTAAATTCTTTTGTTGCCTGAAAAAAGGCAGGCAAAGACACTCCAGTAATGGCGGACAGTATATCGTGCCGTCGGATCGGTCTATATGCCAGGATTCAGAGACGTGAAAACCTTTCAATTTTTTTACATTTTTGTAGGCTCGGCGACAGAGGGGACATGATTGTCATCGAGTGCAAGCAGACGATTGAAATGAAAGCGAACAACATCATTGGCTCCTATGAATTCAAAAGGGTAAAAGCTTCCACAGTCTTTCATGATCCTCACTCCCCTCACCTTTAAAGTAATATCACACTATGGTTTTTGTCAAAGAAATACAGATTCATGGGCAAAAATATCAAGGAAGATACAGTAGGCCTAACAGTCATCTCTGAAAATTTCAGTCCCATACGGTTCACACGTTTTGAGAAAACAGTAAAAAAAAAAAACAGCCAAAGTATTTCTTATGTCTTTTCTCTTTTATTTTTGATCTTTAAAGATCAAAATTAATTTTGGTAACTGGTTTTACTCTTTTCTGGATAAATACAGCATTTCAGGCAGAAAGATTTTAATGGCATGTTTCTACCATCACCATCTTTATTCCCTGTATGAACTACCTTTAAAAGCCCCTTCCTTTGTTTTCTGTAAAATAATAATAGGAGTACAAGCGACTCTGTTTCTTATCTCATCTTGTCTATTTGTTTGGTTTGGTCTTCAGATGACTGCGAGTCACCTGTTCTCGTTGAACTACGTCACCACAGATGATGTTTTGCGACTCATGTGCCAGCTGCATAGAGCTTCGACCTTGCCATTGGCCGATGAAGCTGGAATGGTATGTTCCCTTTGCAATGCCTTTCCCATATGTCAATTCCTCATGGTGAATGTTGTTTAAACTCTTCTACATATCTGAGTCCCGTAGCCTATAAAAAATGTCTTTTTAGTGGGTTCAAAGTAATACAACACACAGTTAGCAGTTCATTACCTAAAAACTGAAGTGGGTTTTGAACGGTAAACATTTTTGATAATCATCCTGCAGATTTTATCCTTGAAAGGTTATTGCTTGAGCAAATTGAGACATGATCCAGTCTGTTCATAGGGCCTTAAAAGGTATAATACTGTACATTATTGGTAATAGGTCAAAGAACAGTACTCACCCTTTGTCTGATCCAGCATGTACATGAAATGAAAAATCTGTCAAAATTTGAGCTCAAATCGGACATTCGAGTCATGAGAAAAAAGCGAAAACTTGACTTAATTTTTCGTATAAAACATAAAGAACGGTTTTGCTCTTACCCTGAGATCAAAACTGTTTTTGGTCTTTGTTTGACTAATTTCTGGATAAATATACCATTTCAGGCGGAAATATTTTAACGGTAGGTTTTTTTTACCAGCACCATCTTCTGTGAATATTTCTTTTTGGGTATATTGCCAATCCTAGCCTGTACCTTTAAAGAGCATTAAAACTGCTCCTTAACAATAATGTATGGTCTCTTTAATATTGAAGAAGAGTTTGTGAGCAATATGGCCAGAGATACTCAGAGAAACAGGAAAAGAAGGTTTTGAGTTATTACGGCAATTGTTCTTTGTGTCTTTGGGAAATTTATTTGCCCGGTACATTACTGTTCTGTCATGTTATCCTAAAGTTGGAAAGATTTTTTTGATGCGTTTTATTTTTTTTCAGATTGCGGCCATCGTGTTCTCTTGTTACAATCGCATCAAGTTCAACACGAGCTGGCTGGAGAATTTGTACGAGCAGATCATCATGGAGACGGTCGGTGACCACATCACCCCGTTGGTGGTCAACCCGGGCCGCATCATGCTGACCTCATCCAGACTGTACTTCCAACCATTCAACAATGTTGAACCGGTGAGTGTGTCTTACCTTTTTTTTATCTGAACATGCTGAATGTCCATCGACACAAGTAAGCGGCTAGTCTTATTTCAGTTTTGAGACAACTATGAAATGGCTTAAAGGTTATATCATACTTTGGTAAGAGACCAAAACAGAAATTTTCACAGATTTACGTATAACTTACAGGGTATGCAGATGGTGCTGTTAGAAACATGCTGTTAAAATGTTTCCGTCTGAAATGATGTATTTATCCAGAAATTAGTAAAACAACGGCCGAAAATCTTTTTGAAACACTTAAGAAATACTGTGGCCGTTTTTCGCTGTTTTCTCAAAAAGTGGGCAACGTATGGGACTGAAATTTTCACAAATTACTTTTACTGTATCTTCCTAGATATTTTTGCCCATGAATCTGTATTTCTTTGACAATAACCAAAGTATGATACTACCTTTAAGGAGCTGTAGTGAGGAATGTCAGACAAGTCGACCGGTGGGACAACTCGACTTGAGACAGGTCGACCATTGGAACAGGTCGACCTTTGGGACAGGTCAACCTGTCTCACCGGTTGACCTGTCGTCTCACCAGTTGACCTGTCTCAAGTCGAGTTGTCCCACTGGTTGACTTGTCTGACCCCCGTAGTGAGACCCAGGCCATCAGCTTGGCAGACCTCTCTTCTAATGATGATAATACTTAAAGGGTCTATGCAATAGGAATATTATGGCTTGAACATGTGCAAAAAATAAATTGTTACATGGACCTTTGATTTTACCCACTTCCTCACACTGTTTCGGGGTTAACAACAGGTTTTTTGGTTTGTATGCTTATTAGAATTTCCATATTCATGAGCAAAACTGTGATGTCATCTGGGTATCTGAGAGCAGTAATCCAATTGCTTTGTGCACAAGAAGTTGGGTTTGTTTTATTGGTTTTCTGACAAACCTTTTCCCCCTCAATGGGTTTTATTGTGCTGAATATGTTCCTTTCACTCAACTGGTGGTGTAATTGTTTTGACCAACCATTTCTGTGGGTCATGTTTGCCTCGTCATTTCTTTATGTTTTTTCATTATATTTTGGTTGTTGGTTCCCTACATGAGTATGCTTGAAAATCCCCCATTTTACAAAGCCATTCAAAGGAAAACCAAATGTTGGTTTGAAACCAAAAAAAGACTTGCCATTCATTATTTGTCAGTATATTCTCTGTATGAAGGCAATAAAATAACCTGACTGAAAAAAGCACTGCAGGAACCCTTTAAACATTCTCTGAGGGTCATGTACAAACTTATACTTAGCTATTAAACAATCTCCAAACCAATGAACTTGAAATTTTAATGTGTTTCATTGAGAGCATTCTCTGTCTTCTGTTAAAATATGGACTTTCAAAATATGTTTTTAAAAGGTAGCTAATACCGCAGGCATGTTAGGGAGTACAGGCGTTTCACAATAGTGTGTTTCCATGAGTTTTCAACACGTTGGCCAATTTGTCAACAAACTGTGCATCTTTCCACATGCGCAGTTTGTTAATTCCACGCTTTGTGATTGGCCAACGCATTGCAAACTAATGGTGGCGCACTATTGTGAATCGCCTGTATTCTTGATGATTTTCAAATGTTCATTTTCGGACACTAACGGACGCTAATACCCTATTTGTAAAAATAATTTGGGAGGCTAATAAGCCGTACTCGCAGCTGGGATGCTTAAATTGTGAAGGCTGCAGGTACAATGTGATTGAGTTGCCAGCATTCATTAGCGCCCTTGGCTGCCAGCCACATCAACCCATGTATGATCACGGTGCACAGCCTGAGAATGATAGTATTAACTTTTTTTGTGGAGAGAGGAAAACTTGAGAACCTTGAGAAAAACCCTCTTAGCATAGGAGAGAACTAACTCACAACTACTATACTCACATATGACCCCAGCTGGGATCGAACCCAGACCACATTGGTAAGAGGCATGTGCCTACCGCACTTGCAACCTATTGGGATAATGCCAACGTTACATCATGGATGGCATTGGTTCCCTCTTCCTAAGAATTGTCCATGAATTGACCATCTCCTCCCTCCTTGTTCTAATTGCTAGGTACCTGTTATTAAGATCAAGCTATCGGACATCAAGAGGCTGACAAAGAGAAGATTCCTTCTCCGGGAAGTGGTACGTAGTAGACCTTGTGCTTCTTTGAAGATATTTCTTTTGCAAAATTTCAGGGTGAAAATAGTTTGAAAATTATTCCTTTTTAGCTTACTATATTAATGGGTGGGTAAGCCATGTCCAAATTTCCTGGCTATGGCTTGAGATAACACATTGAGTCAATGGCAGCCACTGCCATAGCTACATATTTACATTCTAATACAATGCAGCTTTATCATTTAGGGAGAGAAATGTTAATGCTGTTTGGACCCAGCCACGGTATAAAAGCCCGACGAGGCCTTCGCTTTACCAAGCTCTTGGCCTTCTATAAACCCTAGCTTTAAAGCTATCAACTTGAAGCCCCTACTTGTGTCCTTAATCATAGGTGGCAGTATCCAGAAGCCGGGGTTTATTGATTTGAAGCAGCTCTATTGTAGTGAAGTTCAGGGCTGACAAGAGGAGGATTTCAGTTTACATAGGGCCTTTCCGGAACCAGGCTTGAGGCTAGGCTTGGGACTTACTTCGGTACCCCAATTTGAAGCCCCGAAAACAAAGGGAAGGGATTGGACCACATGACAAAGCCAAATAAAGGCTCTAGCTTCGCCATGTATCTCAGGCCCTTCATTTCATTTAGGACACAAAAAGGCGGTAGCAAAATAAATCCCAAGCCTAGCCTCAAGCTTCATTTCATAAAGGCCCTATGACTTGCCATATGCTAGTGTAAATATCTAACCTGGGGTCGATTTCACCAAACTCATCGTAGCTTTCTGTCAATTGTAGGACAGTTTATGAATGCATTACAGCCTAACGTAGGATACAATGGGTTATCCTTCTTAACTTGAGTTACGATCGATCGCTACTTGGTTTACAACCTAAGGAACACAGGCAAAATTATCAAGACGCCATTTTGGAAAGATTTTCGTCTCAGATTAATAACTTGTGCTGCTCTTGTGTGTTTTTGACAGGGGCTTGAAATCTTCTGTTCTGAGGATTCTTTCAAGTCTGACATGTTCCTGACATTTAAGAAGCCTGAGGATAGGAACAAGCTGTACAAGAACATCCTTGCCCAAGACGGTATGTTTAGGGTCAGGGTTACAAATACTTGATAGAGTTAAAGATTAGGTAGTATTATACTTTGGTAGTTTACCGAAACAGAAATCTCCACAGATTCACCTATAACTTACATGGTATAAAGATGGTGATGGTAGAAACATACCGATAAATGTTTCTGCCTGAAATGCTGAAATTTATTCAGAAAAGAGTCATACCAGTGACCAAAAACAATTTTGATCGTCCCATGATCAAAAATGACTATGAACAGATTTTATAACTCTGTGGTTGTTTTTCACTGTTTGCTAAAAACTTGGGCACTCTATGGGGCTGGAATTTTCACAGATGACTGTTACTATATCTGTCTTGATAGTTTTGCCCATGAATCTGCATTTCTTTGACAAAAAACAAAGTATGAAATTACCTTTATACACAAATTGTGAAATTAACTAATTTCCTTTTTTGTTATTTTCTATTTTTGTTATGATTTTATTTCAACCTTATGGCTCTTGTGAAATTCTAGGCCTGATGTTTGTGGGGGGTTTCTTTGTTTTATCAGGTGTCTCGTTAAAAGAGTCGGCTCAAGAGAACATGACGCTACTGTGGCAGAATGGTGTCATCTCCAACTTCGATTACTTGATGTACATCAACAGGTACCATCAACCTTTTCTTTTCAATTTCTCTCATTTTCCATCCCTTCCTCATCAACTTTCACCTTTTCTGTCAAGTTTTATATACCTATATGTGACCCAATGGGGCTAAATGAGGAATGTCCCCCAAAAAGTCAATTCCGTGTAATCGACGTCTGAAGTTGCCAAATCGCAAAAAAATCACTCCAAAATTGTTTTTTTTGTTTTTTCGGATAGGAAAGGTATCAGAGATTGACTGTGTTGATCATTATTTTTTTTAATAAATTAAGGAAAATTTGTAAAAAGGAGTTTTTCTAGAACGTGTTTGAAGTTGTTTCTGTCATAAGGAAAATCTCTCAAAATCTGACGTTTTTTACAGCGCATATTCATACTGATCTGTTGATGTCTGTTGAGTATGTTCAGTATCATTGAACAGAGCGTTGGCTTGTCTTTCTATTAATAGCAATAACATCATCCTCAGAAACTCGGATACATTTCCTCAAAGTCACATGATGTGTCTTAGGCCCATGCCACACAAGGCAACTTTTACAGGCAACTAAGAGGCAACCAACTACACTGCATGCAAGAGGGAAATCTTGCTCGTACAAAAGTCATTTTTCTGGTAGTTCCTCACTATCACCATGAAAATTATATGAAAAGTACAAGATGGAAGTTCTTTCTTCTTGGAGATTGCCTGGAACTGGTTGCCTGTAAATTGCCTCATGTAGCATGGGTCTTATTAAACCCTAGCCCACATACTTATCAGGGGTTACCACACATGATTCTCCTGTGATGTGTGGTGTCCTGAATACCACAATACATCACAGTTTTATTTGTGTGGTAATGCATGGTTTATGATCCAGGTGCCACTGTGTTAGTGTGTGGTAAGCAGCACTTGTCTTGTGTGCTAAGTGTAAATATACATTTGCTTGGGTGATTAAGCTTTTAAGCCAGATGGTATAAGGTATCCTGCGGATGTGAGTAATTTTTAGATGACGTGACAAATTCAGATGATTATGAAGATCTGGTTAATTCAAGTGATTATGATGATTTTAATCAAATTATTAAGTCTTAAGAAAGATTTGAGGCTTTGCATGGTGACAATTGGTATGTGGATCGGTTTGCGGAAACACCATGTAAGAATCGTCGTTCTTTCAGACTTCTATTTCGTTTGCACTTCTCGTGAGGTCTCAACGTTTCGACTAGCCTGCTCTAGTCCTCATCAGGAGACGATTGAAATGAGGAATGTGAGGTCCTTATGTATCATTGCGATTATATATTGATTGCGTTCGCACTTCTCTTTATACGAGAAATACGAATGAAATAGAAGTGCGAAAGTACCAACGATTCTTACATGGTGTTTCCGCAAACCGATCCACATATATTAAGTCTTGTTTTGCAGCATTGTACTGATTTGCAAATTTTGGTCTATGAGATTTTTAACCCAGATTATAAAGTTAAACATAATTGTGTCACTTAACTAATTTTCAATTCATAGACAAATTGTGTGCAAAATGGTTTAAGAATATTGAAGATGCATTCTAGCATTAACCAGCATAGTAATGAACATATTTCATTTGATGTGATGTCATGCAGCCAGGCCGACCGGAGCTTCAACGACCTGACACAATACCCAGTCTTCCCGTGGGTCCTCGCTGACTACACCAGCTACGAGCTTGACCTGACCAACCCTAGCACATTCAGAGACCTGACCAAGCCAATAGGGGCACTCAACCCAAAGCGATTAGAAAGATTTAAGGTAAAGAGTATGTCAGTCAATTTGGTGCCACTCAAAATTTTCAAATGTTTTTAAATTTCGACTTTTTTTCAAAATTTGAACTACCCACCCCAATTTCGATTTTAAAAACATAGATTTTTCATCTAGTACATTGCACTTGCATTTTGATTAAAATATATGCAAAAATCTATAATTAAAGGTACAGTACATGATTTGTAAAGATCACAGGACGGCACTCATACTTTGTCTGATCAAACATGTACATGAAATAATAAACCTGTGAAATGAGCTCAATCGGACATCTGAGTCACGAGAAAATAGCAAAAACTGTGTGTGTGTGTAAAGGGGGAGCAAAATCATACATGTGGCATGTGAAAAGCAAAAAAGGAAAGGCAGGTCCCATTCGTCTATGAAACCACAGGGCAGACAAATTGATGGATAATATATAGGGAGACATCTTACTTTGTTAATTTGTAACACAGAAAATAGAAAAACCGGAATGCGCTCCAAAGTTTTCCAGAAGCTTTTATCCGTGTGGTGTCTAACAAGCTCAAGAAAAAAACTTTAAGAGGCATCATAATTTAAGTTCTATTTGAAAATGGTTAAGGCGGTGGGAGTGAAGGTGGGGTGGGGGTGGAGAAAAGCCGAAAGGGACAAGGGGAGGAAGGAAAGGGAAAAAAGAGGGGGAAGGGAGAGAAGACAGGTATAGGGGGGAAGGGAGAGAAGACAGGTAAAAGGGGGAGGGGAAAGAAAAGGGAGAGGGGGGGGGGAAAGAGTAGTGGGTGAAAAGGAAATGTTTAAAGGTAAAGGTGGGGTGTAGGTGGGGGGGTGGGGTGAAACAAGGGAAAAGGAGAAAGGGCTTTGTGGAAAAAAGGGGGGGGGGGAGGGACAAGGAGGGGAGAAGGGAGAAATAGAAGTAAGGGTGGGGTGGGGTGGGTGGGTTAGGTATAGGAGAAAAGGAAAGAGAAAGGGTTGAAACAAGAAAAACAGAAAAGAGGAAAGAAAAGAAAAGAAATGACAGGGATAGGTAGGAAAAGATGGAGGGGGCTAAAGGGGGGTGGTGTTATAGGGGGTTTTTTTTGGTTTGATTCGAGGTCAGAGGGTGGAAAGTGGGCGGGTGGGCAGATGGGCCAGTGGATGGACAATAAACCTATCATCAGCTGTGGTAGGTCCAGGTTAGGAAAGAAAAGGGAACTTGAGAGGATACAGGGAGGGGAAGGGTGGGTAATTAGACAGACCAACTGTCTACAAAGTGCAATATATCACAAGAACCGAGACAGAACAACTTATACAATATAAGATGTCTTGCACCGTAGAGCAGTCTAAAGTCAAAATTACCGTATGGGTCCTGATGCGTGTGGCGGGGGGGGGGGGGGGGGGGGTGGGGGGTTTGGAAAAGGAAATTTCAAAGAACAATTTTTCCGGTGATAATATGCTGATCCCTTGTTTTGTCCTTTTAAATGGAGGGTTCAAAGCATATTTTCTGTGCGTTGTTTTGCTGCACTTCATCAGTCACCTTTTAGCATTTTTTTGTTGTTCTCAGACCAGTCACCACAGGCGGGGTAGGGTTATTCAAGATATGTGTAGAAAATCTACATTGGAGCCAAAAGAAAACTGCCATCTTAGTTGTTTTTATATGAATTATAAATAGAGATGACAGAATCCAAACGGCTCAAATTTGCGTATACTTCCCTGTGTTTGGTGTAGTGTACTCTTGTTCTTCCAATAGTTCAAGCAAAATTTGCAAATTCATTGCGTCTAATTGTCTGATGGAAACATCTTGGGCCGAATTCTGCAACTTAGCTCGAACAATTTTGTCTTTGATGTTTTGTTGGCGTTTGTATGCCAATAGGGGTGGTTTGGGAAAAAGGATGCGGAGGAGGGCATTATCGTTTATTAAGTGCCAGTGTTTTAAGAGTGCACTTTTGAGAGAGGAATGACGGATCTGTGGAAAAAATGGCAGGACGAAGACCAAAGGCGGACCTGTGTTTTTAGTGATATTCAATGAACCACCCAACATGGAGACTCTATCATCAAAATGGACATTTGCGAAATGGTTTACTTCCTCTGTAGCATAGCCACGGTCAAGAAGTTTCTGTTTGAAAAAATCAACCTTTTCCACAAAGTCCCTTTCGTGTGTGCAAATGCGTTTGTATCTCGTCACTTCACCCTTGATGACGCCGCCAAATACAGATTCAGGGTGAGCAGAATCCCGAGCAAGATATTGAAAAGTGTCTGTTTTCTTGGTCGAAACCCGGGTATCCAGCTTTCCTTCTTTATGAAAACGTTCACCTTTATATATGACAAGGTCAAGAAAGGTGATTTGATGATCGGAGATTTCTGAGGTGAATTTCAAAGTTGGGTGCAGATTGTTAATCATTGTGACGAAGTCCCCAGCCTTGGTCCTAGTGCCATTAAAGATAATCAATACGTCATCCCTATATCTCATATATGCCACTATTTCGGGGTTGTTTGGGAGTATTATATCTTTTTCATATTTGAACAAAGTGATATCACAAATTTCAGGACTGCAGACACTTCCCATTGCCACACCGACTCTTTGTCTGTAGAATTTATTGTTAAATTCAAAAATGTTTGCGCCGACAATGAGTTCAAGCAGACTTTGGGCATGTTTCCTTGTTGGTTTGGGTATAGAGTACACACAAGAATGGTTTACTTTATGTTTGTAACGAAAATCGTTCGGACGAACGATCTTTGGAAAAGACACTATAAAATCTTGATTTCCTTGAAAAATCCAGCATCTGATGAACCAAGATTTCCCATGGTGACTGTATGTTTGCACTGTTTACGAACTGTTGAGTCCATTTTCTGTCTCAAACTCAATTAATTTGTTTTGGGAGGCCTTGCAAATCCTATATGCTCCCTTTAATGCAATGTCACAATTATGTCGAGATGATGGCTGGAATGTGCACAGAAGGGCTGAACATTTCTTGTGCTTCATTAGTTGGTAACTTGCGCTGTAGTACATGTACATGTATTTCAGGCAATTAGTCAGAATAAAAGAAAATACTGGATTTTAATGTAAAATGTGAATTTCGATTAACAGTTTACTTCAATTTATTTCGTTGACCCACCCACCCACTATTTCGAAAAAAAAGTAGAAATTCAAAAACATTGAAAATGTTGAGTAGCCCAATATCAGCCTGATTTCTGTATTAGTTCTGAGACCTGGGGCCAATTTCATGGCGCTGCTAAGCACAAAATAATGCTTAGCACAAATATATCTTCCCCAATTAAACAAATCACCATTAAAAATTCCACTTGATATTCTTGGTCAGCGAACAACAGCCAAAGAACAATCACAAGTGAAACACAACACATGGACATTTGATTGTAAAACCTGTTAAGACAGATATTTCATGGTAAGCAAATTTTTGTGCTAAGCAGGCCTGTGAAATTGGCCCCAGAACAAAAACCCCAAACTCTGTACTCCTCTGCTATAAAAAAGATTTTGTGCAGTTGGTCCAATCCTTTGGGAACAACAAGTTCTGTAGAGTGCACTGAACCTTTTTCATGTGGGATTCGAACCCACAACCTCTTGCTTACTAGTGCAGATGTCACCAAGCTAGCTGGGGTCAGCAGGTTAATTGTTGTTGTTGTTCTGACTGAGGAAGGACTAATGATAATTGACTATTAGGGACACCACCAACATAATGCTGGATAGCTCAGTTGGTAGGGCGCTGGTACAGTACTCCAGGGTTGCGGGTTCGAATTCCTCTCAGTTTTCTTTGTTCCACCTTTTAATGACATTCATCATAGGAACGGATCAAGGATATGCCAGAACCAAAGTTCCTGTATGGTTCTCACTACTCCACGCCTGGCTACGTGCTGTACTATCTCCTCAGAGTGGCCCCAGAGTATGCGCTGTGTCTGCATAACGGCAAGTTTGACCAGCCAGACAGGCTCTTCAAAAGGTGAGTCAAAGTCCAAACCTGACCCCCCTCCTAGCCAGATCCCTCCTAATCTGAGCCCTCCTAGCTTGTCATTTACAGGGTGTCACATTTTATGATGACTGTTTAGGAAACAGCTTTCTCACGTCTTTCAACCGTTCCCAGGTTGCAGCATTGTTGCGTGTATCATTGAAACGATCCCTGGGGTGTGACGGTGTGTGCGTGGTTTCATGGCTTCTGACTGCCAAACGAACAAAGATAGTTGACTATTGGGGTCACCACCAACATAGGGCTGGATGGCTCAGTTGGTAGAGCGCCTGTACGGTATTCAGGAGGTCGCCGGTTCGAATCCCGCTCCAGTCAATTTTTCTTTGTTCACTTTTCAATGACTTAAAACCTCAGTCAGTTTCCCTTGTGGTTATTTCACGAATATATTAATTAAAAAGCTGTATCCTCTTTGAGTGATCCCCCATGTACTGTTCCCAGGTTGCAGCATTGTTGCGTGTATCATTGAAACGATCCCTGGGGTGTGACGGTGTGTGCGTGGTTTCATGGCTTCTGACTGCCAAACGAACAAAGATAGTTGACTATTGGGGTCACCACCAACATAGGGCTGGATGGCTCAGTTGGTAGAGCGCCTGTACGGTATTCAGGAGGTCGCCGGTTCGAATCCCGCTCCAGTCAATTTTTCTTTGTTCACTTTTCAATGACTTAAAACCTCAGTCAGTTTCCCTTGTGGTTATTTCACGAATATGTCTTTCTTTTTTGTTTGAGAAAGTTATGAAAGAAATTTGTAAGGTTGATGGTACCTGGGCCCTGTAAACCCTCAGTCCATCAAAATACATTGATATGGATTCTGCTAGATTCTACTTTAACTCAGATTTGACGCTATGCATGGTTGAAGTACATAAAGTAATAGGTTTTCGGTATTAACACCATGTGACACGTATATCTTTTGTGAGTATGGGGTGTCTCTGAAAAGAGCCGGTTAACTTGACGTTTCGGCCAGTATGCTCTGGCCGTCTGACAGCCACCCCATACTCTCAAAAGAGATATATATGTGTCACATGGTGTTAACCCATGATTCAAACCAGTGTTGATGAAAACATGTGTGAACAATGATTGTCAGAAAAAACTCCCTTACTTACAATTTTTTAATCCAATTTAAATGTATAATGCATGATTGGTAAAGGTCACAGAACAGCTCCCACACTTTGTCTAATCCAGTGTGTACATAAAATAGCGCACAGCCCCCTGTGAAAACTTGAGCTCAATCAGACATTTGAGTCATAATAAAATAGCGAAAGGCTCTCTTTTTTCTTATAACATAAAGGTTGTTTTTGATCTTACCGAGACGTAAATTATTTGTTTTACACTCTTCTAAACAAATACCAGTACAGCATTTCAGGCAGAAAAATTTTTATAACAGGGGGTTTCTAATTTTCTATCATATCCATCTTTATAACGTGTATTAGTTATAGGTAAATCTTTGAAAATTTCTGTTTTGGTTTGTTACCAATCCTGTACTGTACCTTTAAATATGTGTTGTCAATCATTTATACTTCTTTTTCTCGTTCTTTGTAGCATTGGAGAGACCTGGAATAATGTTTTGACGTTGGCGTCTGATGTGAAGGAGCTGATACCGGAGTTCTACCAGCCTGAACTGGCCGACTTCCTCATCAACAGAACGGGCCTGAACCTGGGAGTGCAGCAGGATGGTTGTAAGGTCAACAGAGTAGAGCTTCCTCCATGGGCTGAAGGTAGGCTTTATTCCCTCTGACTGTTTCATCTCTAACGCTGTCTAAAGCATCCCACATCCAATAGCCATTACCAATAAAACAGGTGGCAGGAGCTTAAGGCCTGCTTCAGACGTCAAACTTCTGCTGTGTCTAGTTCAATACATGGTAATCGACATAAAAGTGGTGGAAGTTTGGCATTTACTTCAAACGCCAGTTTTATGTTATTATTAACCAGAATGCAAATTTCAACATGGCGGACCAAGAAAGAGTTATGTTTAATATTGTGATATATTCTCATCTCGAGACGATGCTCTCTGTCTTTTGAAATGGTACGGGGTGGAACTCTGACTTGGGATGTTTCAATTGAATTAGACACTGCAAACAAGAGTTTCAAAGCTATGCCGTTCTGCTGCTGTTAAAAGCAGCAAGATCTGTCAATCTTTTGACAAAAAGCTGGCAGTTGCTTCAAACGTCAAATTTCTGCCGTGTCTAATTCAAATCTTGGACCAATATATTGAATTAGACAAGGCAGAAGTTCAATGTTTGAAGCAGGCCTAAGGCTCTCTCTCTCGCCTCTTGCTTATATGGTTGGGTCAAATGTCATGATATGTGAGTAGAGTTGTGCTTTGGTTCTCTTCTATGCTACGAGGGTTTTTCTACAGGTTCTCCGGTTTTCCTCCCTCCACAAAATTCAAAACTTTCGATCTCAGGCTGTGCTCCGTGATCATACAGTGTATATGGGTTGATGTGGCTGACTGCCAAGGTCACTAATGAATGCTTGCAACTCAATCACATTGTACCTGCATCCTTCACAATTCAGAATGATTAGCCTCCCAAATTATTATTATTAACTGAGTGATTTTGAAGGACTCTGATCCGTTGATCCGACTTGGCCCTTAAGTCCAAGGAATCTGAGACAGGGCATTCATGTACAATTCAAGACACAAGAAGATTGCAAGTTCTTTTTCAGATGATCAAATAACCACAAGGGAAACTGCCTGGATTAGTTTCATTGAAAAGTGAAGGGCAATTTACTTAAGCGGAATACCGCACCAGCGGTCTACCAACTGAGCTATCCAGCCCTATGTTGGTGGTGGTATCCCTAATAGTCAATTATCTTTATGGGGGACATAGGTGGCAAGTGCGATGGGCACTCGCCTCTCACCAATGTGGCCCGGATTCGATCCCGGCTTGGGTCATATGTGAGTAGAGTTGTGCGTTGGTTCTCTCCTATGCTACAAGGGTTTTTCTCCGGGTTCTCCGGTTTTCCTCCCTCCATAAAACCAAGCACTTTCGATCTCAGGCTCCATAATCATAATGAATTGCCGGTATTACTGGCAGACGAGGGCGCCGTTGAATACCGGCAATCTGATTACGTTGTAGCCCGCGCTCTGTAACTTTAAGAAAAGGCACGTAATAAATGTAATTATTTATTTATTTATTTATTTGAAAAGTGAACAAAGAAAAATTGACTGGAGCGGGATTCGAACCGGCAACCTTGTTTGGCAGTCAGAAGCCATGAAACCACTCACATACCGCTTTATCCCAAGATCATTGAAGATACGTTCAACATTAGCAATGCCGTAACCTTTTTTTTTTTAGATGAGATGGACTTTTGTCGGAAGTGTCGGCAAGCCCTGGAATGCGAGTATGTGTCTAGAAACCTCCATCATTGGATTGATCTGATCTTTGGCTTCAAGCAGAGAGGCGCAGCTGCAGAAGAAGCAGATAATGGTAAGAGAAGAGACGTCATTCCTTCCCATCGTAAATGTCCTCATTAACTGCTTCTTAAAGTTCACTCCAACTTTCTTGCGAAGGTTAATGGCTAAACCACCCCAGGGGTAAATTTCACCAAACTCGTCGCAACTTGCTATCAATCGTAGGACTTATGATGCATTGCAGCACCACGTAGAAGTCAAAGGATGTGATGGGTTATCCTTCGTATCCGCAAGTTGCGATCGAACGTAGGGCTTCGTGAAATCCACCCCAGGATGAGGATATCCTGGGAAGAAATCTCAGACACTTTATCTTTTTGGCGAGCTTTGAAGCAGTTTGAGGATATTTATAACCGATTTCCATCCGCATTCAGATGATAATGTTTTTTATTGAGATAAAAACTTAAGATTTTTTCAATGTTTCTTATTTTTTTGTAACTTAATAAAAATCATCTCTTTAAAGGTAGTATCATACTTTGGTAAAGAAACCAAAACAGAAATGTTCACAGATTTACTTAATAACTTTCAGGGTATGAAAATGGTGCTGGTAGAAATCTAACGTTAAAATGTTTCCGCCTGAAATGGTGTACTTATCCAGAAATTAGTAAAACATCGACCGAAAATCTTTTTGATCTTTTGAAAGATCAAAAATGAAAGAGAAAAGACTTCAGAAATACTGTGGCCGTTTTTCACTGTTTTCTCAAAAAGTGGGCACCGCTAGGGACTGAAATTTTCACAGATGACTGCGACTGTATCTTCCTTGATGTTTCTGGCCATGAATCTGTACTTCTTTGACCTGTTGACAGAAACCAAAGTATGATACTACCTTTAAGGGGAAGGCATTATTCATACATATTGTTCAATATTATCAGTCTCTTTTGTAATTTGCTTATGTAAAGGTTTGTTTTCTGTCTTTCGTCCATTGTCTACAAATGAAGTGTTTTACTACCTGACCTACGAGGGCGCTATTGACCTGGATAACATCAAGGATGTGAATGAGCGGGCGTCAGTCAAGATACAGATCATGGAGTTTGGTCAGACGCCCAAGCAGCTCTTCACCAAGCCACACCCTAGCAGGTACGCCGGGTGTGGTCTTTGTTTAGTAACCCTCAACCTGTCTCTCTATTGGTTAACAGTTCTTCATGCACCATCATTTGTGTTGTGCTTGTGACGTTTCGATCCTAGCAGGATCTTTATTGAAGGCGATAAAGATCCTGCTAGGATTGAAATGTCATGCCCTCCTAACTCCAAGCATTCTATATAATTCTGGTCATTATTTTGGTTGATGAGCAGTTTGCAACAGTTTGTTATTTGTATTCATCATTTGTGTTGTGTAAGCTTGTTTTTATCGATTATTTGAGACATTGCACAGTCCCAACCCATCCTATAAAATTTGTCTCTGGTTGCTAGGAAGGGCGCCCTCTAGTGGTGAACTAGAGGAATTTGCTGCTGTTTGTTTAACTAGCCAGTCCAGAGTCAATGCAGTTCAGTCTATGGTGTATCTTTTGTTCCTCTACTTCTCCCCATTCTGTTTTTTAGTTCTTTTTGTTTGAGCAGGACAACTGTCAGGTTAGCAATTGCCAGCAAGAAATGTTTTTCTTAAGTTGGTCTTTTTGGATTGAAAAGCGAGATTCAGAGATTTCACCCTCTGACCCTACCCCCAAAAATAAAATAATAGCTGGTGGGACAGCCAGTCATAACATTCCTCCGTGTCTGGACAGTGGTTAAAACTTCACGAGATAATTGACAACTTGCCGACCAACAGGTTCGCCCCCGTCGTACCGACCTCACAGCTCCCCAACAGCAGCTGTCCTGTGCCATCCAGTGACAACGACGACCATACTGGAGGGACAAAGCCACAAGGGTCGGAGTCAAACATACCCAAAGAGGCCTCAGGCGTCCAAGACCAAGATGAAGACCCAGGTAAAAATAAAATTCAGAAAAAGGAGCCCTTGAGAAAGGTCCTGCTAGGATCGAAACATCAGGTCCACTCTTTAGCCTTTGAGAAAGATCCTGCTAGGATCAAAACATCAGACCCATGCTTTAGCCTTTGAGAAAGATCCTTCTAAGATCGAAACATCAGACCCATGCTTTAGCCTTTGAGAAAGATCTTGCTAGGATCGAAACATCAGGCTCAAGCTTTAGCCTTTGAGAAAGATCCTGCTAGGATCGAAACATCAGGCCCAAGCTTTAGCCTTTGAGAAAGATCCTGCTAGGATCAAAATATCAGGCCCAAGCTTTAGCCTTTAAGAAAGGTCCTGCTAGGATCGAAACAGCAGTCCCAAGCATTAGCCTTTGAGAAAGATCCTGCTAGGATCGAAACATCAGACCCATGCTTTAGCCTTTGAGAAAGATCCTTCTAAGATCGAAACATCAGACCCATGCTTTAGCCTTTGAGAAAGATCTTGCTAGGATCAACACATCAAGCCCAAGCTTTAGCCTTTGAGAAAGATCCTTCTAGGATCGAAACATCAGGCCAAAGCTTTAGCCTTTGAGAAAGATCCTGCTAGGATTGAAACGCGTCAGGCCCTAATAACTCCAAGCATTTTATATATTATTTCAGGTCATTTTGGCCGACGAGCAGTTTGCAGCAGCTTATATGGGGTATTTATTACTTGTATTGGGTTATTATTTTGGTTGATGATGTTGATGAGTAGTTTGCAGCAGTTAATTAATTTCTTGTATAGAAAAAAGGTGATGTCAGTATTTTGCTTTGTCTTCGAACATAATGGTGGAAGAAAGAACGATTTAACAAAAGGAATTTGAACTGTTGAGATTTTGGAGTAATCATTCAATGGAAGACGTTGGAGCTGGATCTTCAACTTGATAGCACAAGTGCACAACAACGCACACATGCTCACAAATGAACGCACATGCTCAGAGCTACCAAAAAAATACTTCAGTCTGCTGCTGCTAATGTCTCAAAAGTCTCCCATTGAGAGTAATCTGTAAAATCTTTTCCGTTTTCAGAGGATGCTGTTCAGAGTAAGGGAGCAGTGCAGATACACCGGTGGGATCGCATGGACCAGCTTCAACCCTACTGTCAGCACAAACTACATAAAGAGTAAGGCTGCCTTTCCATATCCACGTATTCTATCTGCTGGGTTTACATTGCGTGTGCATTGCATTGCAAAACAATCAATCATTATGTAGAAGCACATGACCCTTTCCATATGTGCATGTCTGAAAAATCGTCATGCATTCCACGGTTGACGAGATATCACGCATCGAACAAAACCACAAAAATCATCCGTGACGGCGGAATCCAGAGTAAAAAATCAAAATACCGCCACCAATGATCTTTGGAAGAGTCCACTAAATGGTCCTGGGGGGAAAAAGTGTAAAATTTGGAGAAAATGTTTTCCCCTTAAGCACGGTGAAAATAATACCGCGGGTGGGCTCGTTTTTTTGGTTTATTTATACCATCTTGAAATGGTTAATGACAGTTCTACTGTTTGACAATAAATGTCAATGGGATAAAGCAATCTTGGGGCTGCAGTTTTTCGCCTCCTCTTTTAAAAAATGCTCAGAGTTGGGAGGGCCTGATGGTTCGATCCTCTCAGGAACTTTTCAACATGTTGGGACCTGCAAACTTTCAGGTTGTTATTTGGGTTGGTGAGCAGTTTGCAGCAGTTTATCACTTGTATTTTCTTTTAGATTTTTGAGGAGGGTTTTGGGTGTGTTATTTCATGAAAGTAACATCATTTCTCACAAGAAACAAATTTGAAAAGTGAACAAAGAAAAATTGACTGGAGCGGGATTCGAACCGGCGACCTCCTGAATACCGTACAGGCGCTCTACCAACTGAGCCATCCAGCCCTATGTTGGTGGTGACCCCAATAGTCAACTATCTTTGTTCGTTTGGCAGTCAGAAGCCATGGCGGTGTGTGTGTGGTTTCATGGCTTCTGACTGCCAAACGAACAAAGATAGTTGACTATTGGGGTCACCACCAACATAGGGCTGGATGGCTCAGTTGGTAGAGCGCCTGTACGGTATTCAGGAGGTCGCCGGTTCGAATCCCACCCCAGTCAATTTTTCTTTGTTCACTTTTCAATGACTTAAAATAACTCAGTCAGTTTCCCTTGTGGTTATTTCACGATTAAGAAACAAATTTGTTAAATTCTTTTGCAGTACGGTGAAAGATGTCAGAGTCTCAAGTGACGGAAAGATGGTCTTCTCTGTATCTCAAGGTAAGGAATGTTATAACTCCTCTACTCTTCTTGAGTCTGTGCCAACAATGTACAAAACACTTCAACTTACAGATATATCAATCTGTACATCGATGAAGTATATCATCACCCAACATCAACCATCCCGTAATCTTTGTTCGGCCAAAGCACTATAACTGACTGTCCCTCGCACTAACCACCCTTGGGGAGACCGCTCCTTCTCACATGCTGTTCCTGTACTCTGGAACAATCTACCACTTGATATTCGCCAGTCATCATCACTCTCTGTATTTAAAACCTCCTTGAAAACCCGTTTGTTCACCTTACGCTACTGTAATTAATACATGTATTGTTATTATTGTTAATGCTTATTCATTTCCTGCATTGTAATTTTGTGTATTGTGTGCCATGAGCGTCAAGCATGGCTGTACCGGCGCCTTACAAGTAATATTATTATTACTATCATTGCACGCCTGTATACAATAGAGTATGTCCACAGTTTCCCATCAAGTCAAGGATCATTGTATTTATGATTTTTTGTTGGGGAGATAAAATTATGCAAACTAGGCTTGCCCTTTAGCGACGTACATTAATACTGCATACTCAGTGCTTGTTTAGTGCACACAAACTTGCCCTGCTGACCCCAGCTACTTACTTGGTGGTCAAGTGGTATGACATCTGCACTAGTAAGCAGTAGGTCGTGGGTTCGAATCCCATCCGAGCCAGTGCATGATTTTCTACATGCGCACTCAAAAACACTGAGTATGCAATGCTCCTGTTCGTCTGTGAATGGAAAGTCTAATTTGCATATAAGTCAAGGATGTTTTCTTTCTTTGTTTGTTTTGCCAGACACCAGTCTCAAGCTGTACTCCACTGAGGACCAGGTGCAGCGGCGTAGCATCAACGTGTCCAGCATGCCGCTGTCCTCACTATGTGAAATGCCGGACGGCAAGACGGTACTCGTCGGATCATGGGACGACTCCCTGTGAGTTGCAAGCAAAAATCAGAATTTGATTGATAACGATTGTCAATCAATTTATCGATTAATAAACTTTGATGGGTCTCCTGATGAGGTCTAGAGCAGACTAGTTAAAGTGCGAACGATAAAGAAGTGCGAAAGTACGAACGATTATTACATGGTGTTTCCGCAAACCGATCCACAAACTTTGATGGGTCGATATATCATGGTTTCATGGCTTCTGACTGCCAAACGAAGAAAGATAATTGACTATTTGGGACACCGCCAGAATAGGGTTGGATATCTCAGTTGGTAGAGTGCGGGTAAGGTATTCCGGTGGTCGCTGGTTCAAATCCTGCTTCAGTCAATTTTTCTTTGTTCCCTTTTCATTCAGTCAATTTCCGTTGCGGTTATTTGATGATTATATTGATTTAAAAGCTGCATCCTCTTTGAGTTGATCCTCCATGTACTGTTTTTCAGGTTGCAGCATTGTGTTGTGCTTATCGATAAAATGATCCTTCGGATTTAGCTATATGTGCGTGGTTTCATGGCTTCTGGCTGGCAAACGAACAAAAATAATTGACTATTTGGGGCATCACCAACATAGGGCTGAGTAGCTCAGATGGTACATATAAGGGCGCCGGTACAGCATTCCAGTGGTCTCTGGTTTGAATCTTGTCTATGTGATAGATGCACTCGTCATACATCAAGCCCAATGTCTGTCACATGCATGCAGATTTCCTGATTAATTATGCAAGCCAATCCAGCACTGAACTGGGGGTTTTGACCAATCAAGGAGCGTCTACTCCGTCAAGATCCAGACGGAAATTTTCTCAAAACAGGTCTGATTGGCTGATGTGCCGCATTGCATAAAATTTGCGTGCACGCATGTATCAGAGTACAACGGATGGTACTCAGACTAGTATGAATCCCGCTCCAATCAATTTTTCTTTGTTCACTTTTCTAATGACTTAAGATTAATCCAGTCAGTTTCCCTTGTGGTTATTTTATGATTATGAGAACGAATGATAATAGATAATAGCATTGGCCTCTACTTATTCACAATATTGGAATTACCTGGCACTAGTTGTTTGTTTTTGTTGTTGATCTTTTATTATTCTTTCATACCAGGTATCTGTACTCCATTGAGTATGGCCGTGTAGTGGACAAGCTAATGGGTCATGATGATGCTGTGTCCGCCCTACACCTACAACAAGAAGTCTTGGTCACTGCGTCCTGGGACTCGACGGTCAAGGTCTGGACGCTCGAGGGTCTGAACGGAGAAGGCAACGGTCCGGTCCGATTGAGCAGGGCGCAGATGACCGCCGAGTTTGACCACGAAACCGGGGTAGGTTTGTCTTTAAAATTGTGGCTCATGGATTTTTTATGGGTTTGTGGCGTCTTATTATAACTGGGCAAGGAATATTTACAGTTTACAGATGATGTCTGTGATTTTTTTTTTTAAGCATAATTGATAAAAAGATAACAAACCAGTAATTATCATGTGGAAGCATTTTGTCAAAGATGTTCTTACTAATTAGACATAAATAGAAATCGAACAAAGAATTTGAATTTCAAAAATTTTCCTTCATTTGGAAATAATGCCCAGCCATTAGTTGGTACCCATTGTGAACGAGGGCGTGCCATTAAAATTACAAACCACAGTGCTTTATCTACTAGATGACCGTGAATGGATTTGATGATCATGATGAAAATACTATGAGCGTTTTTCACAGTTTTATCACAAAGTAGGCACCGTATGGAACTGGAATTTTCATAGATGACTGTTATTGTATCTTCCTTGATATTTTGCCCATGAATCTGTATTTCTTTGGCGAAAGCAAAAGTATGAAGCTACCTTTTATAAACTTGTCTACAAGTAAGTCGGTGCTTACCTCCTTGTCAAAGAAAAATATCCACAAGGTTACACTACTGGAAGTTTCGAGTAAAGAAAAGTTTGCATTTGCACCGTGTACATATAATCTCTTTTGTGAACTGGGGCCGATTTCATGAAGCCCTACAATCATTCGTAACTCGAGTTACGAAGGGTAACCCATCGTATCCTAAGTAGTGCTGCAATGCATCATAATTCCTACGATTGATAGTAAGTGACGATGATTTTGGTGAAATTGACCCCTGGTGTGGTTCTGGTTGTGGAAACAGTATGCTCTGTCAATCGTCATGACAGAGTAGTGTCGCACTGTCTGAAATTATAACTTTTGGCTGTTTGCTACACAGGTGAGCTGTTTGGATGTCAATGGTGATAACTCGTTGGTTCTGTCTGGCACCCGGGATGGCATGGTGTACGTGTGGGACGTTGCGTCGCAGTCTGTGCTCAGGTCCAGCATCAGTCACTCAGGCAAGGTGCATGACGTCAAATTCAGCCCTGGTGAGTCTATTTTAAGGATCACACTACTGGAGCGGGATTCGAACCTGCGACCCCAGAATTTAATTTATATCCGTATTGGTACCAGTGTATTTATATGCATATTGGTACCTGTGTATTTATATCCATATTGATACCAGTGTATTTATATCCATATTGATACCAGTGTATTTATATCCATATTGATACCAGTGTATTTATATCCATATTGATACCAGTGTATTTATATCCATATTGGTACCAGTGTATTTTTTATCTATATTGGTACCAGTGTATTTATATCCATATTTGTACCAGTGTATTTATATGCATATTGGTACCAGTGTATTTATATCCATATTGGTACCAGTGTATTTATATCCATATTGGTACCAGTGTATTTATATATCCATATTGGTACCAGTGTATTTATGTTGGTACCTGTGTATTTATATCCATGTTGGTACCTGTGGATTTATATCCATATTGGTACCAGTGTATTTATATGCATATTGGTACCAGTGTATTTATATCCATATTGGTACCAGTGTATTTATGTTGGTACCTGTGTATTTATATCCATGTTGGTACCCGTGTATTTATGTTGGTACCTGTGTATTTATATCCATGTTGGTACCCGTGTATTTATGTTGGTACCTGTGTATTTATATCCATGTTGGTACCTGTGGATTTATATCCATATTGGTACCAGTGTATTTATACCCATATTGGTACCCGTGTATTTATACCCATATTGGTACCAGTGTATTTATATCCATATTGGTACCCGTGTATTTATACCCATATTGGTACCAGTGTATTTATACCAATATTGGTACTCATTTATTTATATCCATATTGCTACCCGTGTATTTATATCCATATTACTACCCGTGGATTTATATCCATATTGGTACCAGTGTATTTATATCCATATTGGTACCAGTGTATTTATATCCATATTGGTACCAGTGTATTTATATCCATATTACTACCCGTGGATTTATATCCATATTGGTACCAGTGTATTTATATCCATATTGGTACCCATTTATTTATATCCATATTGGTACCTGTGTATTTATATATCCATATTGGTACCCATTTATTTCCATATTGGTACCCATTTATTTATATCCATATTGGTATCCATTTATATATATCCATATTGGTACCCTCCTGTGTATTTATATCCATATTGGTACCCATTTATTTTTATATCCCCATTTTCACTCATTTATTTATATTTCTTTGTGCAGATGGCAAGATGATCTTGTCAGTAGGTGAGGATCATTTCATGAGAGTGGTGGACGTCGGTACTGGCACGGAGGTATTCGCAAAAGACACCGATCAGGAAATCAGGTTAGTCAAGTTAGTTCATGAGATAAATTCTCCATAACTCCCCTGAAAAATAACACCTTGAAGTGGCAAACTAAATACTTGGAAACCTTTCTTTTAAGCTAAATATATAGTCAAATTTATAAGGATTACATTTTCTTCTTATCTTCATGGGAAAACTGTAGTCATTTGCTTCAAATTTATATTGATATTGGATTAAGAAAAAACGTCTTTTGTGGAAAATTTAGATGAAGTGTGATACGGTTGATGTTTAAGAAGCCTAATGTTCGATGACTCATGATGTTGGCTGAAATGTAGCGACGTTCCGGCTGCAGACTGCTAGCCTTGAAGATGATGAAGACACTTGCAGGGCGCATACTCCAAACATTGCTACCTTTCAGCCAACATTGTGAACCATTGAACACAGAGCTTCTTACCATTTTCAACGATTGAATCCACTTAAGGTTAATTCTTTCTGTTCAATAAGCAGAGCCATGAGATCGAGTACCAGTCTATTTGAAAAAATGGTTATTATCATTGTTGATTTGCTGTGTCATGCAGATGTGTCTGCTGGGGAGAGAATGTAGTCTTAGCTGGAGGGGCGTCAGGAGAGCTACTTGTCTGGGATATGCTGAAGGCTCAACGTATCGCTTGCATCCCAGGTCACGATGGTAAGTCCCGACTAAAAAGGAGCAATCGAGAATCGGTCCGTTAGTCTACCATTACATAGACTTGTCAAGTTGTATTCGAGTCACAAAATGTGGAGTCTGAATCCGAGTCACATCTCTCAAGTCCGAGTCCCAAGTCTTCCAGGTTGAGTCCGAGTCGAGAGTCACAAAGGTCGAGTCTCAAGCCTGAGTCACCTTTAAAGGTAGTATCATACTTTGGTACGACACCAAAACAGAAATGTTCACCGAGTTATGTATAACTTACAGGGTATGAAGATGGTTGTGGTAGAAACATACCTTTAAAATTTTTCCGCCTGAAATGGTGTAATTATCCAGAAATTAGTCAAACAATAACCAAAAATCTTTTTGATCTGTTAAAAGATCAAAAATAGAAGAGAAAAGACTTAAGAAATACTGTGGTCGTTGTTCACTGTTTTCTCAAAAAGTGGGCACTGTACGTATGGGACTGAAATTTTCACTGATGACTATTACTGTATCGTCCTTGATATTTTTACCCATGAATCTGTATTTCTTTGACAAAAACCAAAGTATGATATTACCTTTCAATTCAAGACTGTACTGCAATGGGAGACTTTGGAGCTGTGTCTTCAACTTGATAACGCAAGCGCACAACAACGCGCGCATGCTCACAATTGCGCACGCATGCTCAGAGCTAGCAAAAAGAAACTTCAGTCTGCTGCCGCCAACGTCTCAAAAGTCTCCTATTGTTGACGATTTTCTCTCATGTCATATT
The DNA here is from genome assembly GCA_963971285.1 of Astropecten irregularis. Taxonomy (NCBI): domain Eukaryota; kingdom Metazoa; phylum Echinodermata; class Asteroidea; order Paxillosida; family Astropectinidae; genus Astropecten; species Astropecten irregularis. Next base: position 2,512,411 of record OZ020246.1, read on the forward strand.
TTCTAGCAATATGTCGACTTGTATAGTATAAATTGAAATAGTTAAATAAATTGTTCAGGTAAAATCATTTGATAGACTGATGTACTTTTTTCATTATTTAAGTTATGTGTGTATTGAATCAGATTTTATAAGACGTTTCCATGCATTACTGTTAACATTACATATTGCTTTGGCAAGGGCATGTTCACTAGAACAAAACCCTATTTGTTTTTTGCAGAGCCACACAACTTTGAGTATCATTACCTGGTGGTATTTCAGATATTGCTCTTTGTCCTTTCATTTCCCTGATCCCACTTGGCCACCTCTATCCTCTCTTTGTGGTTTCCCAGCCTTATTGCATGATTTCCCTGTTTCCTTAGTCACTCTGTCCCCTTTGTTCTGATCCTCTCATCCATCCATGTGTATCTTTACTTGCATGTTCTTGTCCTCTTGTCATTTAGCCTTTGAGAAAGATCCTGCTAGTATTGGAACATCAGGCCCTCCTAACTCCAAGCATTTGATATAGTTCAGGTCATTATTTTGGTTGTTGACTTGTTTGCAGCAGTTTATATTTGTACTCTATGGGCTTCTTAGATTATGCAGAGCTTGAAACTTCATGGGACACTTTCTTTTATGTCTTCATCTGAATTACTTGCAGATGCTATAAGTTGCGTGCAGGCTACCAGTGACGGACACACAGTGGTCACCGGGGGAACCGACAAGAGGGTCATCGTGTGGAAGGTCAGGTGACCACCGCCTCCAGGTCACATGACGAGTATTAGAGGTCACAGGTCACATCAAAGTAGAGAAATTCAGTCTCCCAGTTTCCCAACGAGCTAGGAGCGGGTCACCAATTTTTATACAGATTTAATTGTAGGAATGTAAAAGTAAATGCAATTATTGTCTTGCCTTCCAATAGTACAAATCCAAAACAGGAAAATCATGACGTCTATTTGTTTAAGAATAAATTGTACCACAATTTCAGCCGTAAACTCATTTTATGGCATCTTGCATATTAATGCATCATATTTTTTTTTGCAATATTTTTGTCCTTCTTTCGGTTTTCTAATTATATTATTAAATCAAAATCATTTTTTATAAGTTTATTTTTATTTTAAAAAATATTATATCATATGTTTATTGAATACACAACTCAGAAATGTGTACAAGACTATACGTCATGGCCGTCATGCTTATGATGCAGTTTGCAAGATAAATGCAACCGTTGGGGACTTTTGATGTTTTTTTTTTGCATTATTTGGTCATTTTCTTGAGTTGTAATAGCGTAAGCATGTATCTTCTCTTTGTATGTTATCCCATAGATTTCTGCCATTCTCTTAACCATTCCAGCATGCTTCTTACCAGTATTTAACCATTTCAGGATGGATGTAGTCCTGGTTAACGACTATGTTATTTATACTCAACGTATGAACTGATTACCCGCATAGACCCACAGGCACGTACGTACATGTACGTAAAGGCCTCTCTCAAACATAGTCTTGGGAATCCTGTAAAATCTCCCCCTGAAAATGGGGAAAACAAACTGTGCATGCATTACTTTTGAATCTGGTGCAGCCTATTAACATACACGTACACCCACACGCAACTCACGGCCCTTACAGGATTCCCAAGACTATGTTTCAGAGAGGCCTTTTACGTACATGCATGTACGTGTGTGCGGGTCAGTGCAAGTAATTGGTTGGTATGTTCGAGTAATAACATAGTTGTGAACCAAGACTAGGATGGATGACCTGCATGCATGAATTAAGAATCCCCCAGATTGGTTTATGATCTGAGCATAATGGAGTCCTAGGATCCATGTGTATGTCCATTGGCCATACCTCACAATGAGTTATGCAGTGTGTCACCAAACAAACCTTACCCATTCTATAATCAAATTATGGAAAGAAAATATAAATATGTATTTGATTTGTAGTCTATTGCCAGAAATGCATTTACCAATAGCCCTTCTGCTCGGGATTTTTTGTTGCTTTGTTTTTTACCGGCCTCATTATCAGTTAACGGTCAAATAGAGGTCATCTGGCTATGCCATGTGTGCAGGAAGTTTGGCGTAAACAATGAAGGCACACGATGGTTGAATACCGCCAGACAATATCCCAAATTACCAGCTGATGTAATCAGTGTCAAGTAGACCGCAATCTGTGTTCGGAGCTCAAAGATTGCGGTCTGCTTGAAAAATCTATCAAATGTAAATCAAGGGGGTAAATGTACCAAAATGAGGGATGTTTGACAGACAATAAAGGTTCATTGAACCTCTTGTTCCAGACAGTACCCCCATTCAGTGTGTTTCAATGGAAATAACAAAGCAATTATGAATATTCTCACGCCATGAGGCAAACTGCTATAGATGCTTCCTGGGCAGAAATTGCTAAAGCAAAATGGGGCAGCAAGGTTTAAGGTAATATCATACTTTAGTTTTTGTCAAAGAAATAAAGATTCATGGGCAAAAATATCAAGGAAAATACAGTAAGAGTAATCTGTGAAAATATCAGTCCCATACGGTGCCCACTTTTTGAGAAAACGGTTAAAAGCGGCCACAGTATTTCTGAAGTCTTTTCTCTTTAATTTTTGATCTTTTAGAAGATCAAAAAGATTTTCGGTCGTTGTTTTACTCATTCCTGGATAAATACTGCATTTCAGGCAGAACAATTTTAACGGTATGTTTCTACCACCACCATCTTCATACCCTGCAAGTTATACGTAAATCTGTGAACATTTCTATTTTGGTTTCTTAACAAATTAAAACCATTGTGTTATGGTTAAAAATGTTCATCTTTCATCCTGAATTTAACAACTCAAATAAAAAAGCAAACTCATTTTGGTGCAACTGCATTTGTATTTTAATGAAGTTGTTATACTTATTGTTTCAGTATGTCGACAAAGAGAATATTTTGTAAGTTGGTATTTAAATTTCTATATGTACTGAATGTATTATTTCAGGTTAAATTGGTTATTTAAACAATGGATTTATTATATGTTTAAATTGGGGCCATTTATTAAAGTACTGTTATGCAAATATATATACTTGGTATTATACTTTAATAGTGAATGTTTTTTTGGCTAATTAAAGGTTGTTTTAACTCCGTATAATTATCAAATTGCTGTCAAAGTTTGGCATACTCATACAAGTAACGACTGAAATACAGTAACGAGCTTTGTAAAGAGAAAACACAGTTGTATTGTTGTCTGCTTACTGTTTTGCTTATCAGGAGGTTGGTACTGAGGTAGAGACCTAACAATCTGCACCTACCACACAAGACAAGAGCTGCTTACCACACACTACCACAGTCTCCACAGGAGAACTTAACCCTAACCCTCTGCACCTATCACACAAGGCAAGAGCTGCTTACCACACACTACCACAGTCTCCACAGAAGGACTTAACCCTAATAACCTCTGTACCTATCACACAAGACAAGAGCTTTTTACCACACACTACCACAGTCTTCACAGGGGAACTGGAGTAACCCTAACCATCATGCACCTACCAAACAAGACTTAGCTTCTTACCACACATTACCACAGTCTCCACAGAAGGGATTAACCCTAACCCACTGCACCTACCACACAAGACAAGAGCTGCTTACCACACATTACCACAGTCTCCACAGGAGGACTTAACCCTAATACCCTGTGCACCTATAACACAAGGCAAGAGCTGCTTACCACACACTACCACAGTTTTCACATTGGAACTGGAGTAACCCTAACCATCATGCACCTACCAAACAAGACTTAGCTTCTTACCACACATTACCACAGTCTCCACAGAAGGGATTAACCCTAATACCATCTGCACCTATCACACAAGACAAGAGCTGTTTACCACACACTACTACAGTCTTCACAGGAGAACTGGATATTAACCCTAACCCTCTGCACCTATCAGAAAAGATGAGCTGCTTACCACACATTACAACAATCTCCACAGGAAGACTTAACACTAATACCCGTACCCTCTGGACCTATAACACAAGAAAAGAGCTGTTTACCACGCATTACCACAGTCTCCACAGGGAACTGAATATTTACCCTAATCCTCTTCATCTACCAAACAAGACAAGAGCTACTTACTAAACATTACCACAGTCTCCACAGGGGAAACATTCTCCTGTTGTGGCCAATAGGCATATTATGCCTGAGATGTGAAATATTATGTGCAAATGACCTTCAACAAAATAACAATGGAATTTAAAAAGCAATACAGATGACACAAGTAATTTAAAGAGGATCTTCAACACTCAACAAACCTCGCTTTATTTGTTAGAACTATAATCATTAAATTACTTGACATGAGAAAAAAAAAATTATCTCACACTGAACCACAATTTGCGGTTCACTGTTACATTTTAATCCCAATGCCTTCAACTAATGGAAACCTTTTTTTTCACCGACGTTGTTCTGGTGTTTAAAAACTAGTATGTTTTGATGCCAAAAAGTGTTAAATTGAAACTAGTGTAAAAAATGAGCCGTGGAAATTTCTCTGCTAACTTCTTCCTTGGACTTCCATTCATTTTTAATCAAGAAACCCCTTGTAACATGCAGGTTGACAAATTACATGAATTGTACCATTTCATTTTCTGGGTAAACGATGACATTTTTTGGAAAAAAATCTTAAAAAAAAAAAAAAAATGCAGCACGGTGTTAAAAGTCTCATGGAAATCCCTTATGTGGATTATTTATTAGTAGTGCTACTGAAGAAATTACATCATTGGGTCGGGATTGGGATTTTCCCCCTTTTGTGGTGAAAAAATACATTCTTTCATATTGAAAGAATAACATATTTTAATGAATAACATGTCGTCGACGTTTTCACGAAGGGTCGAATTTGGCAATCTAAAAAAATCAAGATTTTTTTGAAATTTTTTTTGGGCCAAAATCACTTAGGGGTATTGTAACGGACATCTTGGCGAAATTATTTTGGCAAAATAAATCAATTAGATCATGAAAATCAGAAAAGGGCGAATTTCACCAAAAGTGCTGTTTCAAGTTTTCACGAAGGGGCGAATTATCAAAAATGCACGTTGTTCTATGGGGGCAATTTCAGCGCGTACGGGAATTTACGTTTTCACCATTGATCTCCATAATACACATAATAATATAATGGAGATCAATGGTTTTCACGAAGAGGCGAATTCCAGGGCGCGCGCGCGCGCGCGCGTGTGCTATTTTTAGCCTTGGGAGCAGGGGGTAATTTTTTGACAAGCCATTTCCGAAAAGAGCCATAACACAAGTTTGGCTTAACTTAAATGAAGCACAAGGGGCGCACTTCAACATTTGATCGCTCGGCGAGACGACACAGCCCCTTTAATTTGACAAACTTGTTCATTGTCTATTATCCCTAATGTCCACTGTCCACTATCCACTAATACAAACGGACCTATTATGAACGAACTAATTAATATTAATGATGAAATCTTATAAAACAAAGATGAAACAGTTTTGATCTCGGGGTAATTTGATCAAAACCATTCTTTATGTTTTATAAGAAAAAATGAGTCTGGTTTTTGCTATTTTCTCGTGACATGAGCTAAGATGTCCGATTCAACTCAAATTTTCACAGAATTATTATTTCATGTAAATCTTTGATCAGACAAAGTATGAGTAATGTTCTGTAACCTTTACCAATTATAGGCCTACATGTACCTTTAATCTGTAAACAATATGCGTGCATACATCACTTAACACTTATGAATCTCTTGCTGTCGAAGCCATGAACCTCATTAATTTTGTGTATTTCATACCCCTGTATCGAAGTTAAAGGCATTGCATACGTTTGGTAATGACTCTGAAAATTTATGGCAATAAAAACTTACTTGGTGACAAGTACAGCTGCTTTGGATAGTATAATGCATATTGAGAAACGTTCAATTCGAAGTACCGCGGTTATGGAAAAATATGTCATTTTTTATCTCCAAAAATTATGAATCTGAGAAGCGTTATGGCCGTAACGCTTCTCAGCTATTGACTAACTGTTCTCTGGCGTGAAATAATGTACGCTCTAGTTTGTCGCCAAAATCTCAAAAACGCTACCACCTCAAGTTTGAATTGAAACTTTCACAGGTTAGTTTTATGGTATATATATTCAATTATATTGGTTTGAAACAAACAGTAGGCTCAAATTACCAAACGTATACAATCCCTTTAAGCGAATTTAGTCAAAATCATGATGTGAATTCACTGAATTGTGACATCAATACTGAAGTCGAATGTACTTTTTACAAGCAGACAGCCCAGCAGTTTAATTATAGGTCAGCGCGGACATGCGGGTACTTTCATTCTCATAACTTGACAACCGATGAAAACTAGGCTGCGTTCGAGTGGTTACTCCCGGTAACACGAGTAGCTCGCTCGAACGCAGCCCTAACGTGTATGGCGCAAACCGGCGCAAACTAGGGACAAATCACGCATAAACCGCCCGTCGTAGAGAGTGTTTTTCGAACAGTATTTTTGTCAAGAAGCAGAAATTGCATTCTATATGACTTTCATTGTTGAGTCATAGTTTTTCCCCAGACAATATCCTTCTTTGAAGTACCTTGTAATAAGATTAAACAATTCTGGCAGCTTTTTGTCGTAAAACCATACAACTTAATGCTTTGTTTTCATGCGGCTCCAAGGTCGGCGAGTTGGAATGACGTCACTCCGCGCTGATCTATAGCTGTTATTCAAGAGACGTACGTACGTCATCCAGTGGTTTCTATCATAGTCTGGTTCCCGGACCCAAAAAGCGCCAGACTAATGTCTGTTAATAAGAGTCGTCAGGGAATCTTTGGGCAGGGAACCAGACTATTTCTATCAAAGATCAATATATGCAAATGAGCACTGAACTCTACCATCCAATGAAGTTGGCCAGCAGTCACTATATACAGTGTACTTATAATTATCGTCTGCTCATCTTTGTCACATTGTATGGGCATGTAATGTATAATCAAGCTCTAAGCCAAGCTAAACAAAAATAGACCAATATAATTTTCAGTTTAGCTCCGGAGTATTGGAAATTATAATCCATCACTTTTCATGTACGAGATATAAACTCTTTGTTTTTATAATTCGTATTTTGGACAAAGAATTCTTTAAAATGGGAGATATGATAAGAAAACCTACAAGAATGGGCGGAGAAATATAAATGCTGGGCTCTGCCCCTCCCCCTCCCAGAGCCGACACACGTTGCGTACCGCCTCGTATTATAAACGCGGTGGGTTAACTTCGATGTCATTCCGCAGTCAGAAATTACTCTGTGAGGGTCTAATACCCCAAAACCTCTATTTCACTGAAAGTAAATTAATTGCGCCCTCATAAATCAAGTCTCTGATAGTGATAAGTTAATACGCACTACACACAAAACAACTCCCCATAAGTAAAGCACACAAGGCATCTGGTTGGTGAATTGTTCCATGCAGTGGATCCTTATTGCAAAAAAATTGTCTATGGGAATTTACACACAAAATGACTCCCCATAAGGAAAGCACACAAGGCAAATTGTGTGCAAAAATCACTTTGGCTTAGGATCGCTTTGTCGAGGTAATGAATAATTCATCAGGAGAAATTCTTCAATGAAAAATTGGCCAATGAGCGTGCAAATGTACCACCTGCTGCAGACTCATGTGGTTTAGATGTATGATGTTGTGCATGAGGCGGTATTTGCGATAAGGCTTATGAACCATGGGCTACTAACTGAGGCCAAAAACACGGACTTTTCACCATTTCACAGCTCAAGTGATGTCAGAAAACCTTCGAGATACTCTCATCTCCATGCAATCCGAATTGGAACCGTTAATTTCATGGGATTTATCGTGATTTCTCGTGGACCGATCTTGACTACCCGCTGTATGTGGACATGCATGCGGTGATGCGGGCGCCATTTTTAAATTCCATTCACCGTCCAGTGATTTTCGTTCAACGTGCACCGAGACTAGTGATACGTGTGGTGCACCTAGCCTAGACAGTTAAATTGCTGTCCATTTTTTCCTAAAAAATGCAACAAACTGGTCATGTGGGGAAAGGCTATCATTTTCACCACCTGGCCGCGCCTACGAACGGCCAGAGAATGCAGGGAAACTCGTTTTATCGGAGTGATTTTTGTCACCACATGTTGACGGCGAGGATTGAGAAATGGCAGGGAGCCTGGAACTTGGAAGTGGAGCTGTTTGGATGATTGGATCTGAAGAACCCATTTGAGATGGCCTGGGACGTCTCTTCACACTGGAAGAATGGCAAGTGAACAAATCTTAATAGATTTATCTCACGAGAAATGTTCCACAACTTATTTTTTCCCGGCCAACCTTTTGAATTAGGCAACGATTAACGTAGTTCGCCCGACTTGGTCATCAGTTGCAATTGGTTGGTGAATATAGCAACTAATTTCGATTATTTCGGTGAATTAAACTGCATGCATGTGCCATATGTATGATACTTGGTAGTGGTTTACAATATCACCCTGTCATACTTATTAAATTAAGATTTTATAAAATTGTATTTTTAACCATTGAGAAATTAATTTGGAAAGAATTCCACTGACGGCCATCACTTGTGCACAAACCTATGGGACCAACAGAGGACGTTTTGGTAAAAATGGCTACAGCTGCATTCGAAGTGTATAATTGTAGGTAAAAAAAATTCTGAAAATCTCACTTTTTAGATAAGCTACACCAGTTTTCATTCCTGAGATTGAAGTTCATCATGACTTGCATCAAATAAGTTAACTCTTCAATGCTCTTGGAGGAAATTACCCTGTTTCCGTCATGGCCGTCAGTGGAATTCTTTCCAAAAAATAAACCTTTAGAAACCTAAACCCTCCCCCAATTTTCCTGTTGTTTATTACCTCACGACACACTAAACACCCACACCTGCCCCGCCCCCGCCAAACAATTATATGGTCCCTTCTCCATGCATGAATATTCAACAGCTCCAGTGCCCCTGCCCTCTGTCACGTACATGCCATGCACACCACACATAAGTTCGGAGATAGAAAATGGCTGCTCCCATTGTGCACTACCGTTTCGAAGTGGGTGTCCAAAACACCCGGTAAAACTCACTTTTCAGATATGCTACCCCAGTGTTATGCACATGAGATTGTTGCCAACTTTTAGAAGTTATAACTTTTTTTCTGCCATGGCCGTCAATGGGATTCTTGCCGGGAAACCGACTGAATTTAAAGTTATTGAAAAGTGAACAAAGAAAAATTTACTAGAGCGGGATTCGAACCGGTGACCTCCTGAATACCGTACCCTACGTTGGTGGTGTTCCCAATAGTCAATTATCTTTTTTCATTTGGCAGTCAGAAGCCATGAAACCACACACACACCGCCATATCCCAATTAAAAAGATCATTTCATCGATACGTGCAGCAATGCTGCAACCCGGGAACGGTACATGGGGGATCACTCAAAGAGGATACAGCTTTTTAATTAGTATAATCATCAAATAATCACAAGGGAAACTGACTGAATTTGAAAACTTCATTGAAAAGTGAAAAAAGAATATGTATCTTTTCAAATTGTAGGTGCTCTTACATTCACTTGCATTTATGATAAGTGCAGCTTTTCCCATTTGATTGTTCCCCTGTACACCAGTTGCATTACCAGCCTGTAGAAACAAAATCAGACGGTATCATTTGATGCAGTGGTATGGTCACAATATCTTTATTAATACATGTATATGGTGACATTTGTATTATTTCAGGAGAGTACTGGAATGAGGGAGATACACCAAGCAGCCTAGCTAGACTGGATGTGCCTATACATTGTTGATAGCTGATGATACCTGTCTTTAATAGGTAGGCAATTTTGAGTCAGTGACAGATTTCATTTCATGAGACCAATGTTTAAAAGCAATATGCTAGTCTTTATATATCCAAAGAGCATCAAGAACTTTTTAGTTCTTTTTGTTCACGAAAACTATATTTTGTATTCAACATGTTCAAAGCATGACAATTTGCATGACTTCCCACAGAGTAGCCTTGATTGCAAGACGTTCTTAGCGATCGGTCCTAGTCCATTATACCATGGAGCTAGGAAGAGAAGGAGATCGAACTTCCCGGGCGAAAATATGCAGCCAATTAGCGCTATCTCTACCCCCATAGCTTCAGTGCAGCGACCGCCCACAGAGATCGCGTAAACAATTCAGCTTCACGGTGCCCTGTGCACAGATGATGACCGCCGCTTTTCGCTGGTAACCAACAACCAGCATGTTTCACTCCGTGTTGAAGTATGCTGGCCAATGTATTCCTACGTCATATCGCTGCATGTAAATTGCAGACTGGAGTAAACCTTTTGGAAACGAACAAATGGTTTCGGCATGCGCAGTACGTTCAATAAGTGACACGTTGTTTTCATGTGGACAACGAATGGTAGATATTTTCAACAGCTTTCGAACGATATATTACTCACCAAATTCCGCCGAGATTTCGGTAAGTTACATTAGTATTTATGAAAAATCTCATAATAAATATGATATTTATTGGAAGTGTCATTACTGTTTTTTTCACAAGTGTTCTCGATTGAAATATGGGGTGTTTTACGGGCATGAATTGAGCATTCCAGTGGTGCCTTATTCACTCGTACCCAACCTTACCCAACTCGAAACGATCGCTCCAAAAATCATGAAGTGATACGTATGAATATTCATTTTCGTTTGGAATTGCAACTGATGTTGGAAAAAATATCGCGTCTGTTTAACCGCCATGTTATAGCGTAAAATTATTAATGCTTTTTGTTGATTTAAACCAAGTCAAATTGGCCTAATTCATTTTAGGCTGCCAAGGCAATAGGACTAGTATTACTATTAGTACAGTTTTTAGGCCTATATTTAAAAAAAAAAGATTAGGCGGGCCTATGAAAATTGAAATGAAAATAATTAATCAATTTCTGATTGTGTTGAAACATTGAGACTCATAATAATTTTTTATTGACTTATAGCTGCTATCTTATCTAGGCCTATCAGTTTTTGTGAAGAGCTGCATAGCTGTAATGAAAAGAAATATTTTATTGTTTTAAGATTTAGCCTACATACATGTAGGCCTAACCCTGAATCCAAGTTATGAATATGAATTATGATTTAGCTTATCTGAAAAGTAAACTTTACAGGATTATTTCTGATGTAAAATGATTCACTTCGAAGAAGCAGTCGTAGGCCATTTTTGTTTGCAAAAAAAAACAAAATTTCAAAACACCCTTAATAATGTAATCATGGAGCTAGGAAGAGATGTTACACAGTACGGAGAGTATGAAATTAAAAAATATATTAATGACATTGGCTAATTTATCCTGCGATACAAAAAGATAATCGTTTATTTCTGAATTTTGAATTTGTTGAAGGACACCACTTAAACTAGCCAAAAACTTGAAAAAAGATAAATGAGAGTAATTTTCCTTTTTAGTAATATAAATAATGCATACAGTAAATTGTGGGTATGGATTTTCATAATGCACTTCATGACACTGTGGCTACAATTATGCATATTTGAATTTTTTTAATTTAATGTTTTTGTGATTTTACTTTTATTTTTCAGGATTTTTTGTATTCAGGCACGACCCTGGTGACATCTTTGTTTTGTAAAGGCTGAGTTAAGAAGCTTTGTGAATGCTTGCAACACACATGCTTCAAATGGAGGCTTATTCTACCATGGTATTTTATCATGGCCAGTTCTGAATTGTCTCTTCAGAACATTTGTAGACTCTGCGGAAAGGAAGGGGCTGTGCAAGTTGGCAGGACTCCACATAATAAAGACACCTACACAAATATAATTCAACGAGCCCTTAACATCGACATCACATGCGACAATTCTTGTGTTCATCCACCGTTCATTTGTCACAGCTGCGAGAGGAAGTTGAAGATCTGGTGGGATAAAGAAAAGCGCCACAAGAAGGACAACATATGCAACATTAATGTTCCTCAATTTGTTGAAGTAGGCTGCCCACATTGTTCCTCATCGGTCTCGTCATTTGAAGACATTGCCACGTGCCACAACTTGGTAGTATGGCAGGGCCCAACCTTCATCCAAGCCATGAGAATGTGGACAAATGGGCTGCCATGTGCATTGGTTCGGAAACTGGCAGACATGTCATGGGAGTTATTTGTTTGTAACATTCAAGTTGTATCTGGAAGCGCCGCAATTGAGGGCCTACCCACTCGTCTTGAGGACAATGCCAGCATTGTTGCCCTCATACATGCCGTCGCCAACACGAATGTTTGTGTTGGCGTCAATGAGTTTCCTGTATTGGTGAAATCCAAGTTTGGTATGAAGGGAGAAATACCTATCACCATAACCGGAAGCGATGTGTACCAGGTCCAGCCATTCGAGACGGTGCGCCACAGGAATTGCTCACTTCTTATCAAGAAGCCAGCAACAAGGTGCACAATCTGCAAAGTGCATCGCGGTGATCTGGCATCTGCAGAGAACCGGATGACCAAAAATGTGCCAGTCACTGGAAGCAGTTCCTGCACGAGAAATGATCTAATGAGTCGAGGAGATCTTATCCGGAAAACCACTCTTCTCAGCCAGGAGAAAAGATGTCTGCAACGAAAGACCAAGAGCATGGCTGCCCAGATCACCAACCTTATTGAGCGTGAAGGCACAGAACTACAACCAGAACAACAACAACAACTTGAAGTGTGTGTCGCAGAGCATGATGATACACTGAAGGAACTACTGGGGCATGGAACACCAGCATCCCTTCTCTGGGAGCAGCAGAAGAAGAGTGCCAGCAAAGGAAAGGGGATGCGCTGGCATCCAGCTGTAATTCGCTGGTGCATTGCTGTTCGTAGTAAGTCCGCTAGTGCCTACAATCTCATCCGAGACAGTGGTTTTCTTCACTTACCCCACCCTAGCACTCTCCATCCATATGCTCATTTTGGCAATCCTCAGTCTGGTTTCAATGCAGACATGATGAAGCGTATAATGAGCGACATCAAAATCACATCACTGGCTGAACATCAGCGGAACATCACTCTGGCATTTGATGAAATGAAGGTCAAATCTGACCTCGTATATAACATGAGGTCTGGGCGCATAGTTGGGTTTCTTGATGTAGGAGATATTGCCAATGCTATCAATTCCTTTGAAAGGAAATGCAAAGGTGATGAGGATCCTCCACTTGCATCCCACGTCCTTGTGTTAATGATACGGGGTATCTTCACTTCATTACGTGCTCCCATTGCATACTATGCAACCTGTGGTGTTTCCAGTTACCAGTTGTTGACAATAATGAATGAAGCCATCTTGTTGCTTGAGACTGCTGGTTTCAAGGTGAGAGCTATTGTCTCGGATGGAGCATCTGCAAACAGAAAGTTCTACCGGCTGTTTGGTGAGACGGAGCAGACTGGGACATCCTACAAGGGCCCAAATCCAGCCAACTCCTCAAGAGATGTGTATTTGTTCTGTGATGTTCCTCACCTGTTGAAGACGACCCGCAATAATTGGGAAAATTCTGGATGGAACAACAAGACCAGGAACTTACATGTATGTATTCATTATTTTGTATTCATCGTTTGGTGTTTTCTGTCTGTGTTTATTTCTTTCTTTTCTTTCTTATCCTTTTTTTTTTGGGGGGGGAGGGCACCAATTTCCTGTGTTGTCAACAACCGTAAACACAAGTGAATTCAATATAGATGGATGTTGTGTTTTGGATTTCATTAATTCATTTATCCAATTTTTATTTACCTTGCAACATGTTATTTTACCTCCAATAAAGGTGCATGGTTCTCAATCTGTTCTTTGGTGTTTGTGATATTGAATCCTGAGAATTGGGAACCAGTTTCATTGTTATGCATTATTTAGACTTCATCTGTTTATTCTTTGATTTAGTTCCGCAAGCAAGACATTAAGTGGGGACATCTGGTTCAGCTGTACGAAAATGATGTTGGTCTGCAGAGGGCATCTCCTGGTCTGCGGAAACTTCACAAACTGACGTACGAACACCTCCATCTGACACCATCATTACGAATGCGGGTTTACATGGCTGCCCAGGTATTGTACTTTTTTTTTTTAGATAAAGCAAGCACCATTTTAATACTGAACTTTCGGTTCCCATACAATGTATGGACCACGGCAGAGATTGATTGGTTCTAAACTTGTTAACATGTTTGATGAACTTTGCTAGCCCAACCACTAATGCATTTTTGTCTTTGGAAATTCCCGATAATAGGTCAGACATAAGATTTGTACCAGCCATTAATTTTAAATTCTCAAGCAGCACATGAAAAAAAACATTTAAAAAAAAGCATGTATGATTACATGAAAACACAAAAAGAAGCATGTTTAATTGCAAAAAATGTGCAATTACAGTACATTTATTTTTCATCTACTCACAAACAATGCTAATATTATTTTATAACAACATGCAGAGTTTTGCATTGGACCAAAATATTATTCCAATACTTGAAAATGTCAATTATTTATTTCCTTTTTATTTTGTTTTATAGGTTCTTAGTTCAACTGTGGCAAATGCTTTAGAGGCTCAAGGAAGACATGATACCAAGTCAACTCAGCTGTTCGTGTCGCACTTTGACAAGTTTTTCGACTGCCTCAATGTATCAAATCCCCATGACGGAAGGAATAAGTGCAAACCAGCCCTACAAACCTACTCAACACCAGACGACTGGCGCTTTAAAGTAAATATTAACATTTATATTTCTGTGAAATCTTTAAAGCAAGACATGGATTTTTTAAAATGGCTTTGGAAAATGAAGAGAAAATAGGCAATAATTATTGCTGATTAATTTCAGTTGTAAAATGTGCTAAAGATGTTTAAGGTTTTGTTTCTATTAGATAAACTGAACATTAATTAATTGATTCATTTCCTTTTTCTTAAACCTGTAGTGGCTTCAAGAAAACTTTCTTGGGTTTCTGGATGAGTGGCGGAAGGAGGCAGACAGCTACCAAGATGTGGACAAAGAGACAAGACGGAAGATGTGTCTCAGCAGAGAGACACTTGAAGGCCTTAGAATCACAAGTAAGTTTGAATTCATGGGACTTGCCCTTAGTCTGGTTCCCGGACCCAAAAAGCGCCCGACTATTGTCTGTCAAATATAGGGTCAGGTATCGTCTACGTGTACTGGAGGGTCACGTGACCAAAAAAGTCAATTTCGGACTTTTTACGGAAAAATTAGAAACTCTAAAACTAGCTTCTGCGCCTGCGCAGACATGACAGCTGTGTCATGTTCTATTTTTAACCGTAGCCGATACCTGACCTAAGATTTTTAATAAGAGTCGTCAGGGAATCTTTGGGCAGGGAACCAGACTAACTTGCCCTAGGACCTGCTCACCAATGTTTTTGTTCTCCAGTGTGTGTGTAATTTCTTCTTCGCCTAGGATTATGTGCATTGTGCCACAAGTTAGTCATGTAATTGATGCAATCCATTGTTATTCTTGAAGTACACAATTATTTATACTATTTTTCCCCTTCTTCAGTTTCTTCCTTTGTAGAACTTGGAAAGACGCTTCTGACTGAACCTGGAGTCGAGTACCTGCTCAGCGAGAAATTCAGTCAGGACCCTCTTGAGGAGTATTTCTCCAAGCAACGCAGCACTGGGGGAAGTTGTGATAACCCAACGGTGGAGCAATTCGGCCACAACATGTTTGCTCTCCACGTCGCATCTTCTTTCGTGAAGGCATCAAAGAGGGGTAATGTTCGCAAAGTCCCACAAGGAGAAAATTCCATAGATGACACCCCATTACCCAAAAGGCCAAAGTGTAAATATTAGTGTTCATCTTTTTCTGTGGCCAAAGTATGAATGTAGGGTGTCCATGTGCCACCCATCCAAAAATGTTCTCTCTAAATTTGATATCCATTTTTTTTTTAGATTTCTCAGATCTCTGCCAGCTTATAGAAAATTAATTGCAAAGCTGATCAGCGGTTTGTTATACCATGAAGCTAGGAAGCTAGTTCCATTGTTATACTGTACCATAGAGCATTCAGCAAGGAAAAATATACTGCCCATAGGCCTTCTTTGTTAATTACAATTGTACATGTATATAAGACCTCGCTATTTGTTATACTTGGCATAGCAAGTGGGACAATTTTACCCAGGAACTTTTTGGTTTATGCATATTTACCTCTGTATTGACCTTGTGTCAAGAAAAAAACAAGACTATATTTTTGAGAAAGTTTAACGTACAATACAATGGAGTCGGCATAACTTTTTTCTGCTTTGGGCATCTTCAACAGAGCTTTTATTCTCAGTGGTTTATAGAATGGAACAAAATTGGAAAAAGCCATGAAAGAGATTGTTCGGTTTCTGTAAAACAAAATGTATAATATTGAAATTAATGCAAATCTTTTATTTCCGGATACCTCCAAAATATATCAGCAGATTTTGATTGCTTCAGTTGAAATTTAATACAATTCAGGAATTCATCTACAAAACCGAAACTGTTTGTCATTTTCTCAAGGAAAAGTTGAACAAGAGTATCTAGTCCAGGGTACAGAAATACTACCATGTAAAAATAGAGCAAAAACTGTACATTTATAGGTATTTTTCTTGAAATGAAAATTTCATCAATGTAATTATTAGGAGGGCCTGACGCGTTTCGATCCTAGCAGGATCTTTCTCAAAGGCTAAAAGATTTTGAGAAAGATCCTGCTAGGATCAAAACGCGCCAGGTCCTACTAACTTTAAGCATTTGATATATTGAAGCTCATTTTGGCTGATGAGCAGTTTGCAGCAGTTATTACTTGCATTGTAAATATTCTTAGAGTGGAACAGAATTGGAAACAGCCACGAAAGAGAGTGTTAAGTTTCTGTAAAACAAAATGTATAATATTAATATGATTGCAAATCTGTTCTTTCCAGATACCTCCAAAATATATCAGCTGATTTTTATTGCTTCAGTTTAAATTCAATACTAAACAATTCAGGAATTCATCTACAAAACCGAAACTGTTTGTGATTTTCTAAAAGTAAAGTTGAACAAAAGTGTCTAGTCCAGGGTACAGAAATACTCCCCTGTCAAAATAGAGCAAAAACTGTACAGGCATCTAGGCATTTTTATGGAAATAAAAACTTCATCATTGTAAATACTCTTAAAATGAAACAGACTTGGAAATAGCCTCGAAAGAGATTGTTCAGTTTCTGTAAAACAAAATGTATAACATTCAATTATTAATATTAATGCATTTATTTAATTTTTTCCGGATACCTCCATAATAAATCAGCTGATTTTGATTGCTTCAGTTGAAATTCAATACAATTCAGGAATTCATCTAAAAAACCGAAACTGTTTGTCATTTGCTCAATGAAAAGTATCTAGTCCAGGGTACAAAAATACTACCATGTAAAAATACAGCAACTGTATATTTGTAAGTATTTTTCTTGATATGAAAACTTCATCACTGTAAATATTCTTAGAAACAGGTTTCCAACTTCTGCACATTATAATTTCCTTGTTTGCTTCAATTTACCTGTACAGACTGTACGCACTTGACCAGGGAATCAAAGGCTACTTTAAATCCTTTCGTAAAGCCTTTTCTGCTTTTTTAGAAATATTTTTCTTTTCTGCCTTTTTCATTTGTAAATAAACTTTGATGAATGCATTTGTTCTTGTTTTGATGTAGTACTTAACAATGATTTCCATCAATGTTTTGGAGGGGTTACCACTAATTTTATCCTTAATTAGACCACACCAGTAGTTTTGAACTTTAAAATCAGATGTAATTTTTTGAAACAATGATTCCTTAACATCTACACCTTGAAGATTATCTAAATTAGTTTTAGTCAAAAATGCCCGGCCAATAAATTCCATAGATCTCACAAAAAGGTATACTTGATCTGAAACTTGAAACAGTCTTCCTCTATTTTGAGCATCAATCCACTCTTTTGTATATTCCAGAAATGTCTCTGCAGTATTTATGCTTGAAACTTGCCAAGATGATAGGAATTTGCAGTAGAGCTTTGCAGTTTTATTTGACTGTTTTTCATATTTTTTTAACAACGAGAATGGAATGTATCCAGCCACATACCGTAGAACATTTTCTTCAATTTTATCCAAGGCCTCGGATTTCTTTGCCTCATCTGCAGTAGGCATATCTTTGTAATTTCTTGCCAACATAAACCGGGAAAAAACATATTGCAACAAATAATTCAAAGTTAACAGATTGTGTTCACCATTAGTAAACAAATTAAGCGAGACAAGGAGTTGTTCCCAAGGCTCTCTTAAGTTGTTTGAAGCCTTTTTGAATCCAACCCACATTGCTTCGTATGCTTCTGGTTTCAATTTCAATTTTGTGGCTGTATTAACCTGCACCGAATCCCAAATTGTTGCCATGGAAACTGAACAAAATCCTAAAAATTGAGTATGGCTGACATATGTAAGTAACTGGGTTACCAGCAACAATACTTTGATGGATATTGGCGAATCAATATTGAACATGGGATGGTCTTTCATGGCCTGAAGAGAGTCCACAAAGTAGGATGATCCTCCTGTTACAGCATCTTCCTTGGTGTATTTTGCTTCTGGCCTGGAAGCTGAAAGAAAACAAAATAATTTTATTAAATTTTAACAAACTAAATGTTTGTTTTCTTTTTGTTTTATTTAATTTCATCTCGCACAAACCAAATAATTTTCAGACTTAAAGGTAGTATCACACTTTGGTAACGTACCGAAAACAAGATCTTCACAGATTGACCTATAACTTACATGGGATAAAGATGGTGATGGTAGAAACATGTCGTTAAAATATTTCTGCCTGAAATGGTTTTGTTTTTTCAAGAAAAGAGTAAAACCAGTGACCGAAAACAGTTTTGAACTCGGGGTAAGATCAAAACCATTCTTTATGTTTTATAAGAAAAGTTGAGTCGTGTTTTTGCAAAAAACTTTTTTTATCTTTTAAAGATCAAAAATAAGAGAGAAAAATACAAGAAATAATGTGGTTGTTTTTCACTGTTTTCTCAAAAAGTAGGCACCGTATGGGATTTTTTCATGGTACTGTATCTTCGTTGGTATTTTTTGCCATGAATATGTAGGCCTATTTGTTTGTTAAAACAAAGTATGATATTACCTTTAATAACTGATACTAAGAATAATTGTACATTATATACAATATCTGGGAGGCAAATTACCTTGTTTTCTCCCTTTCTGGCCATCAGTAGACTTGATGTTTTTCATAGTCCCCGGCTTTGCCTTTGGTGATTCTTTCGGAGCTGCATACGAGAAAATATGAAAGATGTAAAACTAAAAGTAGGCTTGTTGTAGACAAGTGCGCTACGGTCTTACAGTCTATGTAAGATTTTGTTGTCGTTATTTGATTTACAGTGTTGCATGTAACTTCCTAAAACCAGATGGTGATCCACTGATAATATTCAGATAACTCAATATTATACATACTCCAAAAAGACTAAGGGAAGCCATATTTGATTCTATATTTCGTTCTTTATTCAGAACATCTTCAGGAAATGTAACTTCCTGTTTGTATGTTTTCTAGGCCTAACACTTTGTAACAGTTACATGTTCCTGCAAAAAAAAATAAATGAAATGAAAAATGAAAAATGAAAAAAAAAATCCAAGAACAGACAATGAATCGTTGGAAGAGTTATTTTGTTGTCGTTTTAAGCCTACCTGATGAAGAGGGCCTGCATTTTTCACAGAGCCATCCTGCCGGGAGAGTTTCCTCTGCCACGTCTTCCGCTAGGCCTGCACAAGTTAAGTGCCACCACTTTACAGTGCAGGCAACATCGTGACACTCTATCATCGTTACGGTTGGGTCATCTCCGCAGACACAGTACTTGTCTTCTACCACAGAAGTACTCATGTCTTCATCGATCAACGGATCGAAATCTGTATCAGACCAATCTGAAAAATCGTCTGGAATATCTAAAACGTCGTAGAAAGTTTCCGAAGCGTCCGAACTCGTACTCGCGGCCATCTTGGATAAGTGCACACGGCCCTCATAGAGCACAATGCGCATGCGTGACAACCAATGGCCAGCTGCTTGAGTAGTCAGGCGTGATTTATGTGTGGTTAGATAGCGGTCGTAAAACTGGACACTTTGCGCCGCGGGGCAGTGTCGGCGGTGATCGTAGAAAACTTTGAAGTCGGAAAGTTCGATCTCCTTCTCTTCCTAGCTCCATGATTATACCATGACTGCTGGTTGTGCTATGTCTGCAGTGCATGTACATGCACGGGTACACAGTGTACATACAAGTACATGTACATCATACACAACAAACATCTTGATAATTTGCAGTTGGAAATTCTACGGCCGCTATGCATAATTCAAACTGGGTCAACGGGTAATAGCACTTGCGCAGTAAAGAAACTCATGATTATTTAATGACTTGATTAGTCAGGCAACTTTACATGTACTTCATACGTACATGTAAGGCACATGCATTGCGATACAATTTGTGTGAAATGTGCATCGTGCATATTATGACGAAAGCAGAGATTATCTTTGGTTGAAAGTTTCAGGACTACCGATGATGCGGCTGCTGGCCAGTGCCAGTACACACAGATCATGGCTTCATCGGTTGGAACAGTGCGCAAGAAGGGGCTAGTATCCAATGAAAAACCAATCTTTCGCTGAACCCATCAGCTGGTGTTTGGTTTGTGGCCGAGAGCTTGTGAGCTGCCAGAGTTATTTCACCTTGGCCAGTAGAATAAAAAAGGAACCTGATTTTAATTGAAATATTAATTGAAACACTCTGGGTAGACATCTCAGTTGCTAATTCTGCTGTTACACTTTTGTGTACAGGTCAACTCATCCCCTGGCTTTTAAGACAATTGAAGATAACTATGCATCATAATTTAATCCAGTTGGCAAATTAACGAATATGTCGTCATGTCCATGTACAAAATGACAAACAGCGTTGATCTGATGAGGTTTGAGCTTTTTGATACCCAGTTTCTTTGCTGCAAAATTGATTGCTGTTCACACTGTCCGACATCTTTCGCTAAATACAAAGGCTACACAGTTTTCTACGTGTGTACATGTAAGCACAATTAAAGAATGTATGTGTAGTACAGAAACTAGACCAACGAATTGCTGATTATACATGTGCGTATTTATGCCAAGTCATGCAGTCATGCTAATAAATTCGCTTGGACTTTTCCCAAGCTAAAAAAGCGAAGTAACCAAGAGACTTTTAGCGGCTGGTACTTGTCAGAGAGGGCGCTGTTTTAACAGTGAATCTCATGCACATTATGCATTCGCTGCATGGGATATCGGATCCAGTACTGCGAAAGGCGTCTTGGATCCAAAACTACCTACAGAGTAGTTTTTGAATAACATTCTAAAACTGTTCTCTTATACTTTTTATTACTTCAGCAGATGCAGAGAAGCAAGAGTGATTGTCTTGTAGTTCAAGTAGAGGCCGGGGTACAAGACTGCATGTTCACTGAGGTAGGTTAACCATTCTCTTTCAGCTGTGAACATGCTCAAGACCCTGGATGTTGCCAAGTAGCCACACCGTTTGCTCTCACCAGCTGCAAGGAGTACTGGTATGTTTGCCACAAGTCAAGCAAGGCATGTTTCACACTAAGGTAAACTAACCCTCTCTTGCAGCCATGAGCACTCAAATTGAGTCGTGTGAACATGTCAGGAACCTGGAAATCAGGATTTTGTTTGTCTGTGGATTATCAGAGTAAGTCCTGCCTTTGGGCTCCTTGTCTATGACTTGCCTTTGGAAATGACAGTTACACATCCAGAAAAGGGTTCAAAGAGAGTTAAAAAACTATTGTCAACTATCCATTTATATTTTTTCAACTTTTAAACAAAAGTGGAAAATGGCAAATTACCTATCACATATTGGCCTATGTTGCTTTTGCTGGTTTCAAACTTCGAAAACTAGAAATTCTGAAGTACTACTTACCCATTTTCAGGTAAATTGTTTTTAAAGGCATTTCCAAGAGTGGGTCATATTTCTTTGTGTTGTGATGTGGGGTTATGGTGGTTGGGTTCTCTTCAGACCCAGAACTCTTTGGTTTGGTTTTTGAATTCATTCTCCCAATATGCCTTAGCTGAAACACCTTTCATGTTTTCATAGACTGTGGGCTGGCTCTGAATTTCTTTTACTCTTGAAGGAACAAAATGGACAAATCCACCCAAAGAACAAACAAATACAAGAACGAGCATTTGTAAAAATGTTGGTAAATTCACGTGATATAATGGATGCAAAACGCCATGATTATTCATGGTTAAGAATCATGAACAACCTCATTGTGATGAATCTCAAACCAACAAAATATGAATCATCATAAAAGTGGTACCTATACCATGTTTCTCAAGTTAAGTGTCTGTATGTGTTGTATTTTTCTAAGTGTTGTGATTGTGCGGGATGGTGGTGGGGTTATTTCCACAGCTTTCTGTTTCTGCCATCTAGCCTCAGTTATCTGCAAAGGATGAGTCTTACTGATACAGTCTACTG
This sequence comes from Astropecten irregularis, assembly GCA_963971285.1. NCBI lineage: Eukaryota > Metazoa > Echinodermata > Asteroidea > Paxillosida > Astropectinidae > Astropecten > Astropecten irregularis. The sequence goes on from OZ020246.1 coordinate 2,534,770, forward strand.
TGACTTTGAAATGAACTGCAAATATTAACATTTGACAGTAAACTGTCACAATAGACCTGCAATGCATGTCTTGATGGGACTGCAATACATGTATGTCACAATGGAAAGTCTACAATATGCCACAATGGAACTGCAATTAATGTCATAGTGGACTTCAATATATGTCACAATGGAACTGCAATTTATGTCACAGTGGACTTCAATTTATGTCACAATGGAACTGTAATTTATTTTACAGTGGACTTCAATTTATGCCACAATGGAACTGCAATTTATGCCACAGTGGAACTGCAATTTATGCCACAATGGAACTGCAATTTATATCATAGTGAACTTCAATTTACGTCCAATGGAACTGCAATTAATGTCATAGTGGACTTAAATTTATGTCACAATGGAACTGGAATATGCCACAAAAGACCTGGAATTCATGCCACAATATATGGAACTGCAATTTTTGTCACAATGGAACTGTGATTTATGTTATAGTGGACTTCAATTTATGTCACAATGGAACTGCAATATATATCACAGTGAACTTAATTTATGTCACAATGGAACTGCAATTTATATCACAGTGGACTTCAATATATGTCACAATGGAACTGCAATTTATTTCAAAGTGGACTTAAATTTATGTCACAACGGAACTGCAATTAATGTCATAGTGGACTTAAATTTATGCTACAATGGAACTGGAATATGCCACAAAAGACCTGGAATTCATGCCGCAATATATGGAACTGCAATTTTTGTCACAATGGAACTGTGATTTATGTTATAGTGGACTTCAATTTATGCCACAATGGAACTGCAATTTATATCACAGTGAACTTCAATTTATGTCACAATGGAACTGCAATTTATATCACAGTGGACTTCAATTTATGTCACAATGGAACTGCAATTATGCACAGTGGACTTCAATTTATGTCACAATGGAACTGCAATTTATGTCAAAGTGGACTTAAATTTATGTCACAATGGAACTGCAATTTAAGTCACAGTGGAACTGCAATTTAAGTCACAGTGGAACTGCAATTTATGTCACAATGGAACTGCAATTATCTCACAATGGAACTGCAATTTAAGTCACAGTGGAACTGTGGAACTGCAATTTATGTCTTTGTCCTCCAATGAAAAAAATGTATAGAACTGGACATTCTTTAAATGAACTTTTTAAGGACTTGGTGGTGCGGTGATCGTTTAAGGGGCTGGAACACCACCGGGGGTGTGGGCCCTACCGGCGGCCGTCGGGTTCGGTGACCAACTGTAAAGGTGCTTGTTAGCTGCGGCCCTTTTTGGTTATAGGGCTAGGCTTTGTAATCAGAGTTGGTCAAACGTCGGTACGTCCTAGGCCTATGGCCACGGAGAGAGGGCGGCGTGCACAGAAGGTAGGGTGCCTCTGTGATGGGGGTGTACCGGACAACGGCAAGGCTCTATGCTTCGGCGTAACCTTGTCAAGCAATGGACCCGACAATCCATGACAGCACGTTGGGGCTGGTTTCCTGGGACCTTCACGTGGTGGCCCTGTTTAAACTGACCTAACCAGGATATTATGGGATATATCCTATATCCCTTTCAACTGCCTGTCAGATGACTTCCTCTGTTCTCAAAGTAGGCTGAAGGAGGAGCAAATCGTCTGGATTCAAGTGACTCGAAAATGTAAGTAAATCTTTTAAATGAGGAGCTACTTCCTGTTTTACCGGAAGTAGAGGTCACAGAGGTCAAGCAATGTGTCTAAAAGAAAGACATTCCCTATAACATTGATATTTGGTGAAAGAATCATGATCCTAGCTCTTACCACTTTTAAATGAGGAGCTACTTCCTGTTTGACTGGAAGTAGAGGTCACAGAGGTCAAGCAATGTGTCTAAAAGAAAGACATTCCCTAGCATTGATATTTGGTGAAAGAATCATGATCCTAGCTCTTACCACTTTTAAATGAGGAGCTACTTCCTGTTTGACCGGAAGTAGAGGTCACAGAGGTCAAGCAATGTGTCACAAAGGAAGACCTTGCCTAACATTGATTTTTGGTGAAAGAATAATATAATATCTCAATAATATCTCATTGATTTTTTAAGATTTTGATTATTAAATACAGATTTCTTGTAATTTGGCACCTGATGACCTCATGATGACGTAAATTTTCATGGCACATCACCGCTATAGGGACTTTTTGTTTGGACCGTTTAAAAGTGACCAATATGTCCCTTTGCAAAGTCTATAGGATTTTGAAGGAGAAGAAGAGGAAGCAGAAGAAAAAAATCAGAACAAAAACAATACCTTTTTCGTTGAACATGGTCTACATCAGTGTGTCACAAATTACCGACAAGCAACTTCAGAAAAATGTTATCCAAATTTACTGCCTTAACATGCTTCTTGCTGCCACTTGATGTGTACAGTGAGTCAGTGAACTGTTTTTATATATAGTAAGGATATGTGATGTTAAAGGGCAAAATCAATGCAATGTATTCACATATGCAATGAACAAAGACTTATTTCAAGTTGTAATTAAAATGTTCTTTCATTTCATGTTCACTGCTTATTAAAAACTCATCAATGTTCACATATTTTCCTGTGTTGTGTTCATATACTTGCAGCTCGATTTGTGGAGGTGAGCCAGGCCAGATGTGTCATCTGAGACTGGATGTTGACTGTCATCTACCTGGTCAATTAGACTGTGTTTTCCATGTTGTGACTGGTGCGTTGGGCAGGTGGTGATGATGTGCTCTACTCTGTCTAGGAAGATGATTCAAGCATCCCTGAGACTGGATGTTGACTGTCATCTACCTGGTCAATTAGACTGTGTTCTCCATGTTGTGACTGGTGCGTTGGGCAGGTGGTGATGATGTGCTCTACTCTGTCTAGGAAGATGATTCAAGCATCCCTGAGACTGGATGTTGACTGTCATCTACCTGGTCAATTAGACTGTGTTCTCCATGTTGTGACTGGTGCGTTGGGCAGGCGGTGATGATGTGCTCTACTCTGTCTAGGAAGATAATTCAAGCATCCCTGAGACTGGATGTTGACTGTCATCTACCTGGTCAATTAGACTGTGTTCTCCATGTTGTGACTGGTGCGTTGGGCAGGTGGTGATGATGTACTCTACTCTGTCTAGGAAGATGATTCAAGCATCACTGAGACTGGATGTTGACTGTCATCTACCTGGTCAATTAGACTGTGTTCTCTATGTTGTGACTGGTGCGTTGGGCAGGTGGTGATGATGTGCTCTACTCTGTCTAGGAAGATGATTCAAGCATCCCTGAGGCTGGATGTTGACTGTCATCTACCTGGTCAATTAGACTGTGTTCTCCATGTTGTGACTGGTGCGTTGGGCAGGCGGTGATGATGTGCTCTACTCTGTCTAGGAAGATAATTCAAGCATCCCTGAGACTGGATGTTGACTGTCATCTTCCTGGTCAATTAGACTGTGTTCTCCATGTTGTGACTGGTGCGTTGGGCAGGTGGTGATGATGTACTCTACTCTGTCTAGGAAGATGATTCAAGCATCACTGAGACTGGATGTTGACTGTCATCTACCTGGTCAATTAGACTGTGTTCTCTATGTTGTGACTGGTGCGTTGGGCAGGTGGTGATGATGTGCTCTACTCTGTCTAGGAAGATGATTCAAGCATCCCTGAGACTGGATGTTGACTGTCATCTACCTGGTCAATTAGACTGTGTTCTCCATGTTGTGACTGGTGCATTGGGCAGGTGGTGATGATGTACTCTACTCTGTCTAGGAAGATGATTCAAGCATCACTGAGACTGGATGTTGACTGTTTGGTGTGCAGTGATGTTCACCTTTTCACCAAGGTATAGGCCTATGCTATCTACTATTCTTACCAAATTGAGGAGTGAACGTCATTGCCATGATGAGCATGTTCACTGCTCAATAAAACCTATCTATTGTTAAAGGTATGGTACAGGATGGGTAACATACTCAAACAGAAATGTTCACAGATTTACCTATAACTTTCAGGGTATGAAGATAATGCTGGTAGAAACATATACTGTTCACATATTTCCGCCTGAAATGGTGTATTAATCCAGAAATTAGTCAAACAAAGACCGAACACAGTTTTGATCTCGGGGTAAGATCAATACCATTCTTTATGTTTTATACGAAAAATTGAGTCGTTTTTTGCTGCTTTTTTCTTTGTGACTCAGATTCTCACAGATGTTTTTTTTTATGTACGTGTTGGATTAGACAAAGTGTAAATGTTCTTCTGTGACCTTTACCAATCATTTATTATACATGTACATGTAAACATGAACCTTTAAATATATACTGCACAGGTAGGGGTGTGCCATAATCATCCATTGCGGTTTCTAACCTTCGAAGTTTTGGATAACCACTTTCCAAACAGATCTGGGTCATCTCATGCTGTTGGCATCTTGCTCTACCATCTTTCATGGACTGCAGCCTCCTTGGATTGGCATCTACAGTATACATCTCTGTCAGCTAGCAGCCATTCTCAACATCCTTGACTCTGGAAGGCTCTTCGCCTCAAGACAGCTTCATGGTTTCACCACAGGCATCCTGCTGGTCTCTTTATCATCAACTGTGATCACTGCCAGGGCAGACGTATACAAAAATCCTCAGGTCAGTACGTACCACCTTTTGACAGAGAAGGTCTTCTACATGTATGCCCACTGTCTAATACAAGCCAGCTTGTACTCAGATACCATTGAATATGGAATAGATCTTCTGTATCCATGCCAACTGCTTATTATGTGACTTCCATTGAACCAAAGTAATCTGAAAATGTATGTTAAAGGTAATATCAGACATTGGTTTTTGTCAAAGAAATACAGATTCATGGGCAAAAATTTCAAGGACGATACAATAATAGTCATCTGTGAAAATTTCAGTCCCATACGGTGCCCACTTTTTGAGAAAACGGTGAAAAACGGCCACAGCATTTCTTAAGTCTTTTCTCATTAATTTTTGACCTTTTAAAGATGTTAAAAGATCAAACAGATTTTCGGTCGTTGTTTAATTTACTCATTTCTAGATAAATACACTATTTCAGTTGGAAATATTTTAACGGTATGTCTCTACCACCACCATCTTCATACCCTGTAAGTTATAGTCCTACATATATCTGTGAACATTTCTGTTTTGGTGTCTTACCAAAGTATGATACTACCTTTAATCCTACTAAACATATTACATTAGTGTGTCCAAACCTTTGGCCACTATGTGTAAACATTATAACACCTGATTCAAAGAACTGTAAGAATCATTGAAGGAGCATTCTCCTGAAGACGGCCATATTGGCTCGAACGTTGAGTTAACCTGCCCTTTTCAGAGCCACCCCATAAAGAGATAAATACATGTGTGCAGGGTTCTAGCCAGACCAATTTTAGTGGTGGGCTCTAGATATGAAGTTGAGCCGCGGTGAGAAAAATGCAGCCGCAACATAATCAAGGTCCAAGGCCAACATTTTCAATGTTCCGATGGCAGAGCCATTTAATGGTATAAAGCTATGTTAAGGACTGATATTCAGGAATGAATTTCAGGTGTATAACAGAAAAGAGTGAACTTTTCGGTGTATAACAGAAAAGAGTGAACTTTTATTCCGGAATGTGATCAAAATTCACGATATTGGCAATACTTTTATTCAATCTGCGGAAATTTGTGCTGGGCGGCAGAGTCTATTTCAGACCTACATTCCGGGCGCAAATTTCCAGTGCCGGGCTGGCCCGCCCAGCGCCGCCCACCGTGGCTAGAACCCTGCATGTGTGTATCACACATGGAGTTACCACAAGACCTGTAGACACCTGTGCACGATAGCAAAAGGGAAATTCATGGTACATGTTATATAGGTTGGACCCGTTATGTGACCTATTCCTTAATCAATAATATTCTCGAAAGACTCCAATTTAAAAATGTTTTTTTATTGAAATCGGCATGTATACCATTTTATGGTTCTTTGAAATGCATCAGTATGCAAAAATAGAGATAGCTTGCATTACAAAAATGTCAAAAAAACGTGGAAATGCGTAAAAGCTAATGAATTGCATAGAATTCAGTTTATTGTAAGTAATGACAAGTACATGTACGCTTGCAAAGACAATATTGTTCATTGATGTTGAAGTGTTGTACATTTCTATCATTTCAGGAGATGGCTGGAACCAAGCAGCATAGACTGGATGTTGAGATGTACATGGCCTGGTGTTTATCATGAGGTATGTGCCCTGCTCAAGGGGTTTGCTGTCTCCTCTCAAATTCACTCATTTCTAGTTTTGTCAGATTAATATGATGTAAGAGGCTTTGCATGGTATCAGATACAATGAAGTGATATAAAAAAAAAAAACCACTACGAGGAAAGTTATTCATATGTTCAAAAACACAACAATATGAACAATTATTATTATTATTTATTTATTTCTGGTAATGACACCAAGGATTCCTCAAAAGTGCCTCACTGTAGCTCGCAAGCCTGATGAAACCTGTTATGGAAAGATGATGAGACGAAGATACAGTTTTAGAGATGGGAGGAAAACCCCAGAGTAATATTCTGGGTAAAACCCACGGAATCAGGCAGGGACTGAAAACCCAATCCACTTGTGAACCGAGCCAGACTTGAATTAAACTGGTCCACAGAGGTGAAAGGCGAAGAAAGAACCGCTATGCCAACCTGACTCGCACTGATGTAAAGCAGGACAATATTTTATAATTGCAGGAGAATTCTGGAATCAGGAAGATGCACCAAACAGCCTGGATGACTAAAGGATGCTTCAACTATTGCATCCAGGTCCTGATGTTTATCTTGAGGTTTGTATCCTACCCAATGGATTAATTTTTTCCTCCCTAACATCCATTAACTCTATTAAACCCACGTGCATTCCACAGCTTACAACACATTTGTTCCCTTGCGGGTGTGTGGTATCCTGAATACTACAATACACCACGATGTTGTTCTTGTGGTGTTGTGTAGTTTATGATCCAGTTCTCCCTGAGGAGATTTGTAGTGTGTAGTATGCAGCTCTTGTCTGTTTGGAAGGCGCAGGTTTAGGGTTAATCTAACAAATGTTCAAATTAAGATTAAGATTTGAAGTTGCATTGTGGACACACACGAAAGTAAGGTTTTTGGTACAGACTTTTTTGTAAAAAGAGACTGTAGTTTTGGAAGAAGTGGAGGTTTTATCTCGCTGAAATTTAGCCAGTAAACTCTGGCTACTGTATCTTGAACCCCGGCCCTGGCCATGTCCTTAAAATGAGTTCTTGCCACAAATGTGCTATCGCAAGTTTTTGTTCAAAATACAGCTCTAATTTGAGTCAATACTTAATAAATTTTTGGTTCTTTTTCCTGTTTGACTATGCAAGATTTCCACCAATGTCGACTCCTGCATGGATGTACTAGACTCCAGCCTCTGTGAGGGAATGTTGCCCCAGCCTACATCAGTGTGTGTGGATGTTGGGAACCAAGCCATCTGTCTTTCCTGTGTGGACACTATGCATCTCAGCAGTTGTAATAGTCAAGCCAGCATCAAGTCCATCAGTTTGATGTGAATTGTTCCTACCATGTGTACGTGTAGCTTGGGTGTGGTCCTTATGAACCTTCACAAAACAGAACAGTGAGTAGGCCACCATTCCTTTTTTATTGTTTTTCAAATGTAAAATGTCAGGGGAAAATGGAACGTAATTTCATTTTCAAAATAGGAAGAATCCTTTTCAAGCTGTTTATTGTTCACCCTGTTTTCAAAATGAAGTTGCCTTTCACATAACATTCAACCTTCATTACACCCCTTATTCTTTTGGTACTATTTTGTAAAATACACATTTTCATTCATTTATAATTGTTAAAAGTAATATCATACTTTGTTTTTTGTAGAAAGAAATACAGGTTCATGGGCAAAAATATCAAGGAAGATACAGTCACAGTCATCTGTGAAAATTTCAGTCCCATACAGTGCCTACTTTTTGAGAAAACAGTGAAAAATAGCGACAGTATTCCTTAAGTCTTTTCTCTTGTATTTTTTATCTTTTAAAGATCAAAAAGATTTGTGGTCGTTGTTTTACTAATTTCTGGATAAATACACCATTTCAGGCGAATAAAATTTTACGGTAGGTTTCTACTGGTCAGCATCATCTTCATATCCTGCAAGTTATACGTAAATCTGTGAATATTTCTGTTTTGGTTTCTTACTAAAGTATGATACTACCTTTAAACAAGATGAAGATATTTAATTTGGATGAATTTGAATATTTAAAAGTGAACAAAGGAACATTGATAGGCATGACTGGAGGGGGGATATCAATATCATCACTGGTCACTGGTTCAAATCCCACTCCTGTCAATTTGTCTTTGTTCAATTTTCAATGACTTAAAATCAGTCAGTTTCCCTTGTGGTTATTTGATGATTTTATTGATTAAAAAGCCACATCCTCTTTGAGTGATCTCCGTGTACTGTTTCTCAGGGTTGCAGCATTGCTAATACTGCACATACAGTCGAACCTCGTTAATACGAGGTCGCTGGGACCTACCGAAAATGCTCGTATTAAGCGGGGCCTCGTATTATGCGGGATCCATATTTTGTCAACCGAAATGCACGTGTGTCCGGTACACTGCACATACAGCATCCACTATCCCTCTGGTAACCCATAATTACGTGTCAAGTCCGTGTTTACATTTTAGAAGTAATTTATACTTAATAAATTTGCTTGATAAATTTCATTTTGTTGAATTGTCACGGATGTAAAAGGGATTTCATTACAATATGTAAGAATAATAAAAACCAAGTAAATAAAAATAATGAAGGCACGAAAACGACATGAAAATTGCGAGTGGATGACAGCGACGAACGTTAGCACCGCACGTTCAGACAAGTTGGTTGCCAAACAATGTGTGCAGTATGAAGCAATGTGCACCGCAGGGAACCAGCGATATTTTGATGGACACGAGAGGGCGCCTTTTTTAACTGAAATTAATAAGTGCGTTCGTGGTGGTTTTTTTTTTTTTTGACACAAATTATTTTTTTAAGATGTCGGTTATTTTAGCAGCCCAACATCTGTCTTTTTTCCCTCCCCTCCATGTAGCCAATCACAAAATGTGCGCTATGTCGGCACTTCGTAACGGTGACCAATCAGCAGAAGCATTGCATGAACGAAACCCATGCTGCAGTTTAGCCACATATCCGATCACGTGCATGGTGACCACGTGTAGCTGTAACATCGGCCGATTGGTCGGGCCGCAGTCGGATCGTATCGGTCCGTTCATGGAATATTATTTTGTTCGGATACATGTTGGCTACACTTTGAAGAATTTGTTGTGACCAAAATCCTTTTTACACGTCATCAGCAAGGTAAAATTGTCTGGAAATCAGCGTGGACTTTGGTTTGATTTTTGAAAAAAAAAATGAAGAAGTTTTTCTCCTTACGAAAACGAATCGACAAAGAGGAAGACCTCGCCGTTTTCCTCAGGCGGGTTTTGACTTTCGTGACAGCCAAAAAACCCCAGGTGGATCACGCACAATAAAAAAAAAAATACGACGCGCCGTACATTGTCTGTTTTTTTTTTACACTTTCCACTGGGCAAGCCGCTGGTAAAACCAAATTATTGATTATAGCTATTGGTGATTCTTTTTTATTTTGTTTCTTTTTCCCCATAAGGTTTTGAGTGAGTGGCTGGACTGGGTTGATGTTCCTGTATGGACCAGTTGTGACCAGTGTTACAACTCCTGCATGGATGTACTACACCCCAGCCTCTGAGAGGGAAGTTTGCCTCAGCCTACATCAGTGTGCCATGGATGTTTGGAATTTGCTTCATCTTTCGCATTGCACGTAAGGACATACATTATTTGTATATTACAATATTATTTATTATAATTATTATTATTTGCTGGTATTAAACTCAGCAGTTGTAACAGTCAAGCCATCATGAAGTTCATCAATTTGAGAAGAAGATTGGCAGTTCCAAGCACTGATTACAGAAACAGGTGTCTCTTGATGTGGTCTTTGAGATCAACTCATGCCATGAAGGGCACCCATGTCAAAGATCATCTTAATCTCATCTCACTCTCAGTTCATCTTATGTGGTCTGTGAGGTATTTGAACTCCTCCATGATCTCAAAGGTTGGGCCATCTCCAGCCTTGATGATACTTACCTCTGAGATGATTGCCACTGACACTGTGGTCTTCTTTGAGCTGAATAGTAGCCATATTTGGCAATGCCAATGTTGTACAGTTGCAGGCAATTTTGTTTGTATATAGTCATTGTTGTGTGGTAATGCATGGTTTTTGATCCCGTTCTCCCTGTGGAGACTATGGTAATGTGTGGTAATTATAAGCAGCTCTTGTCTTGTGTGATAGATACAGAGGGTTAGGGTTAAGTCCCCCTGTGGAGACTGTTGTAATGTGTGGTAAGCAGCTCTTGTCTTGTGTGATAGGTGTAGAGGGTTAGGGTTGATATCCAGTCCCCCTGTGGCGACTGTGGCAGGCGCGGTTCTAGAGCCAAAATTTTGGGGGGGCTAGAAGAGCCTTTATTTTTTTTTGGGGGGGGGGGCTAGAAGACCCAATATTTTGGGTCCTTCTAACACTCGCTTCTGCTATGTCTTTTTAGGGGTCGAAAAACATGCACATTATAGGCCACACAACGCGTTTTTTATGTAATTGGCGCTTAATAACTGAAAAAATCCAGTATTTTCAAGAATTTTTTTTTTCACTTGCATTTTTTTGGGGGGGGCTAGACAAAATTTTGGGGGGGATACAGCCCCCCCTAGCCCCCCCGTAGAACCGCGCCTGGACTGTGGTAATGTGTGGTAAGCAGCTCTTGTCTTGCGTGATAGGTGCAGAGGGTTAGGGTTAAGTCCCCCTGTTGAGACTGTTGTAATGTGTGGTATTGAGCAGCTCTTGTCTTGTGTGATAGGTGTAGAGGGTTAGGGTTGATATCCAGTCCCCCTGTGGAGACTGTGGTAATGTGTGGTAAGCAGCTCTTGTCTTGCGTGATAGGTGCAGAGGGTTAGGGTTAAGTCCCCCTGTTGAGACTGTTGTAATGTGTGGTATTGAGCAGCTCTTGTCTTGTGTGATAGGTGTAGAGGGTTAGGGTTGATATCCAGTCCCCCTGTGGAGACTGTTGTAATGTGTGGTAAGCAGCTCGTCTTGTCTTGTGTGATAAGTGTAGAGGGTTAGGGTTAATATCCAGTCCCCCTGTCAGCCTGTGGAGACTGTGGTAATGTGTGGTATGCAGCTCTTGTCTTGTATGATAGGTGTAGAGGGTTAGGGTTGATATCCAGTCCCCCTGTGGAGACTAAGGTAATGTGTGGTAAGCAGCTCTTGTCTTGTGTGATAGGTGTAGAGGGTTAGGGTTGATGTCCAGTACCCCTGTGGAGACTAAGGTAATGTGTGGTAAGCAGCTCTTGTCTTGTGTGATATGTGTAGAGGGTTAGGGTTGATATCCAGTCCCCCTGTGGAGACTGTGGTAAGCAGCTCTTGTCTTATGTGATAGGTGTAGAGGGTTAGGGTTGATATCCAGTCCCCCTGTCAGCCTGTGGAGACTGTGGTACAGTAATGTGTGGTAAGCAGCTCTTGTCTTGTGTGATAGGTGTAGAGGGTTAGGGTTGATGTCCAGTACCCCTGTGGAGACTAAGGTAATGTGTGGTAAGCAGCTCTTGTCTTGTGTGATATGTGTAGAGGGTTAGGGTTGATATCCAGTCCCCCTGTCAGCCTGTGGAGACTGTGGTACAGTAATGTGTGGTAAGCAGCTCTTGTCTTGCGTGATAGGTGCAGAGGGTTAGGGTTAAGTCCCCCTGTTGAGACTGTTGTAATGTGTGGTAAGCAGCTCGTCTTGTCTTGTGTGATAAGTGTAGAGGGTTAGGGTTAATATCCAGTCCCCCTGTCAGCCTGTGGAGACTGTGGTAATGTGTGGTATGCAGCTCTTGTCTTGTATGATAGGTGTAGAGGGTTAGGGTTAATATCCAGTCCCCCTGTCAGCCTGTGGAGACTGTGGTAATGTGTGGTATGCAGCTCTTGTCTTGTATGATAGGTGTAGAGGGTTAGGGTTGATATCCAGTCCCCCTGTGGAGACTAAGGTAATGTGTGGTAAGCAGCTCTTGTCTTGTGTGATAGGTGTAGAGGGTTAGGGTTGATGTCCAGTACCCCTGTGGAGACTAAGGTAATGTGTGGTAAGCAGCTCTTGTCTTGTGTGATATGTGTAGAGGGTTAGGGTTGATATCCAGTCCCCCTGTGGAGACTGTGGTAAGCAGCTCTTGTCTTATGTGATAGGTGTAGAGGGTAAGGGTTGATATCCAGTCCCCCTGTCAGCCTGTGGAGACTGTGGTACAGTAATGTGTGGTAAGCAGCTCTTGTCTTGTGTGATAGGTGCATGGGCGGAAATCCCTCCTCGATCATGGGGGGGACATCAATTTACACTTCATAAGATAGTAACTTTCAGTATACAGTGCCATGCCTATGGCCTAGAATACGCTTGCATGTGTGGTAGGTGTGCCGATCACGAGTGTTCTCCAGCTTTTAAAAATAAAACTTAGATATGAGGCTATGCATGGTAGAAGTACAGGTTTTTTGGTAACACCATGTGACACTCTTGTGTGAGTATGGGGTGGCTGACCGTGGCTCTGAAAAGAGCCGGTGAAGTCGATGTTCCTACCACCAGTGTGCTTAAGTTGCCAGCAAACCGAATTGTTTTTGTAAAGAAATAAAGTTACGGCGTGGGGTCCGGGGCCCGCTTAAGGGCCCAAGGAAAATTTTGATTGTAGATGCTCTGTAGTGCATTTTAAGACAATTCCTGGCCACTTTCCTCAGACTTTTTTAGCGAAAGTTTAAAAGATTTTAATCAGACTTGCATGGTAGAAGTACATAATATAGGCTTTTTGGTAACACGATGTGACACTCTTGTGTGAGTACGTTTTTGGTCTGAAAAGAGCTGGATGTTCCGACCAGTATGCTCTGATCGCTCGCAAACCTATGACTTTTTTAAGGCAAGTAAAGTTACGGCGTGGGTTTCGGGGCCCGCTTAAGGGCCCCGGGAAAATTTTGATTCTAGATGCTCTGTGGTGCATTCTAAGGCAATTCCCGGCCACTTTTTCCTCAGACTTGTTTAGCGAAAGTTCTGCGAAAGTTTAGCAATTGTTCTGCCTGAAATGGTGTACTTTATCAAGAAATGAGTAAAACAACGACACAAAACATTTTCGATCTTAGAAAGATCCTGTGAGGTCGCAGATTTGAATTTAGAAATATGTCTATGGTGAAGCAAAAAATGTAAACCTCAAAATGAGACATATTTTGAATGAAGAAAATGCAAATGTTTTGCTTCAGCTGAAGACAAAACTTGGGTGAACCAGTTAAGTTTTTAATTGAAGACGCTGTGTTTTATGGGCCTAGGTAGACTTCTATACTGTACTCTATTGTACTCAAATTCTGTACTTCCACTGAAAAATCATGAGAACTTTACATTCATTACAAACGTAATGACAGATGACAAATAATAAATATAAATGTACCTTAATATTTCCAAATATGGCACCTTGTGTTTTGTTATGGATGTACGAGAATTCTTCGGAAATATAGTTTGAATAAAGCAACCTCATTCAAAACGCAGTATCATGTGAAGAATAACTGAAGAAGTTTCGCGAAACTCCGACGACGAACGAGATTTAATCCGTCATGAGTCAGTGGAAAATCGATGGATTTGAGCATGGTACTCTATGGAAAAAAACGGTTTTAAGTGGATCGATTCGAACGGGAGATGCCTAACCAGATTTATATAATACAAAAATGTATACGTATGCAGACTGTATGCGGTTTAAGTCGATTGCAGTGCAGTAAACGTTACGTGTATGTATGCGGGCCGGCCATGCAGGGGCATCTCAACTGCACGTCGTCGATTTGAGTCGCATGGCAAACACCACAGTTCACAAAATTCGCCCATGGGAATGAGCAAGCGGTCAGTGCGCAGTCGACAAAAAAGTTGCTCATGGTAAAGGGTTAAAACATGGAGGGGACAATCGACATTATGTCCCCCACTTCCAAAATCATGGGGGGGACGTGTCCCCCCTGTCCCCCCCGGGATTTCCGCCCATGGATAGGTGTAGAGGGTTAGGGTTGATGTCCAGTACCCCTGTGGAGACTAAGGTAATGTGTGGTAAGCAGCTCTTGTCTTGTGTGATATGTGTAGAGGGTTAGGGTTGATATCCAGTCCCCCTGTCAGCCTGTGGAGACTGACGTAATGTGTGGTAAGCAGCTTTTGCCTTGTGTGATAGGTGTAGGGGGTTAGGGTTGATGTCCAGTCCCCCTATGGAGACTGGGGTAATGTGTGGTAAGCAGCTCTTGTCTTGTGTGATATGTGTAGAGGGTTATGGTTGATATCCAGTCCCCCTGTCAGCCTGTGGAGACTGTGGTAATGTGTGGTAAGCAGCTCTTGTCTTGTGTGATAGGTGTAGGGGGTTAGGGTTGATATCCAGTCCCCCTGTGGAGACTGAGGTAATGTGTGGTAAGCAGCTCTTGTCTTGTGTGATAGGTGTAGAGGGTTAGGGTTGATATCCAGTCCCCCTGTGGAGACTGTGGTAATGCGTGGTAAGCAGCTCTTGTCTTGTGTGATTGGTGTAGAGGGTTAGGGTTGATATCCAGTCCCCCTGTCAGCCTGTGGAGACTGTGGAAATGTGTGGTAAACAGCTCTTGTCTTGTTTTGTATTCAGGTGGGTTAGGGTTAAGATTGGAAAGTGCCAATTTATTCATTGCTAAGGCATTTTTTGTTTTATCTTTTTCCCATAAGGTTTTGACTGAGTGGCTGGACCGGGTTGATGTTCCTGTGTGGACCAGTTCAGACCAGTGTAACAACTCCTGCATGGATGTACTAGACCCCAGCCTCTGTGGTGAGGGAACCTTCCCCAGCCTACATCAGTGTGGCTGGATGTTCAGCTTTTGTGCCTCACGTAAGACTTTGGTTCATCTTTCGCGTTTCACGTATGGACATGCCATTGTTTCCTGTTAGCAGTCATAACAGTCAAGCTGTTGTGAAGTGCATCACCCAGCACTGTCAAGTTGTCAAATTCTTTGCTTCATCGTCAAGTTGAACAATTGTATCGTCAAATTATCTCCACGAAGTTGTGCAGTGCACTTCAACCATTGGGCACATGATGATGTACATGTTTGTAATTCATGTTTGAAATCAGGTTGTAATTAATAATCCTGTTGTATTGCATCAAGATATTACACTGTGTTTACACTTGATCGCACAACGGATGATCCGATCCTGCGGTCGCGATCAATCTAGAGGGATCTGATCCATGCCGTGTTTATACTCGATCCTGATCGCGCAGTGATCGTGCATTGGACAACGGAAGCAAGTGTTCAAAGGTTATTCATTTCGCGCGAAAACAAACCGATCATATTTTTCTGTGATCTTACATTTCTCAGACGGTATTCACAAATTCCATTTTCTCCAAGCTCTGTGAGATTGTGTTAAACATCGCTATGTTTCGAGTGGTGTCATCCAGTTTGTCTAGTTAACTCTCGTGTGTCCACAGCCGACGCATATCGCTCCATTCGCCATCTTGCAACGTGACTGCCATGTTCTCTAAAAAAAATTGATGTTTTCCACACAAATTTCCTCGCGAAAAAAACACTGGCCTAAAAAACTACTACATCTAATAAAATGGCTAAAGAATACTAAAGAGTATACCCTTAAAGAAAAAATCACAATGTACATGAACGGGTTTTAAGCTTTGGAACGGCGAGCGAAATAATCATGAAGACATGAAAAAAAGTACCAGTGTGCACACGTGCGTGCGGCTCACATAATTGGATACCAGCGTAACGTTGTTTGTATCTTGGAACATGCTGTCTGGGCATTGTGCAATAAACAATACATGTACAGTGTACATGTACATGTACTCACAATCGCTGGTAAAATACGGACTTGTTTTCGCGCGCAATTGGCCATGCTTGCACCGGATGCTGTCACTGTAAATTGCAGGATCCGATCCCGCGTTGCGTTTACACTCAAACCTTGATCCCGCACACGAGATCGGAACCGGATTCGATCCTTCCCGAGAGGTGGATCAGATCCCTCTTCATCCTGGGAACGGATCCTGATCGCGCGAGCGTTTACACTCATCGTTGATCGCCCTTTGATCGCGGGTTGATCGCCCTCGCGGGATCTGATCGCCCTCGTGGTATCAAGTGTAAACACGGTGTTATTCATTGTATGTATTAATTATGTAAAATTTGTAACAACATTGTGTATACATGTTATTTGTCAAACCAACATAAAAATTCTAGTACTTTGAACCAATCTTTCAATGGGTCAGAAAAATCCATTAGTTCAGCATATTGGTCCTTGGATGATCTGTAGGCCCCATCCAGGTTTGCAAAGGATCAGGCATTTCAGACAAGCAATCTTTGTGTTACCTACTCAAACGGCAACGGTGTCCTTTTTTCCAGTCATCTTTCTGCTGATGTCATCACTCTCATAAAAACACTTCCCTCTAGATTTTTTCTCAGAATGTAGATTACATGTATTTGAGAAGAGAAAACACCAACTCAATAGGCCATGTCCCCTGACAAATTAACTAATCACAACGCATGATTCAAAGTCCGACAAATTGCCGCCATTTTGTCTGACATAACTTTTTACATTTTGTACTGTTTACTACACATTTTTCATTGAGTTTACTTTTGTTTCGTATACAAAGTTTGTTCCTGTGGTATGTGTGGTTTCCCACTAAACATTGGCATGCATTCATTACTCATTCATACCTAAACTTGCAAACCAATGCTTATAACAGGAAACCTAATTCCAGAAAATGCGTTGGGATGACATGGAATGACCCATAATGTACATGTAAAATGATAGAATCTTTGTTTTCTGTGTTGATGCAAAAATATTAATTAAGTATGTTCATTTCTGGTAGTGTAAATGGTGATATTAAATATATGTAACAAAATTGTCATTTGAAAATTGAACAAAGAAACTTAACTGGATTGAGATTTGAACCTGAATACGTATACCGTACAGGGCACCTACCAACTGAGCTATGCAGTCCTACGTCGGTGGTGTCCCTAATACTCAATTATCTTTGTTCGTTTGTAATTTGTTCAGAAACTGTCAAAGCTGGTATTTGCAGTGGTCCACAACCAAGACTTTGCAAATGTGAAATTATAGGCCTATGATGATGGGTGCTTTTGAAAGAGTTGACATTTCTGTATGCTTTCTCTTACTTAGCAAATTATGTGATAAACAAGTAGAACCATTTCTTGATTTTGATAAAAAAAAAAACACAAACTGATTGTGATCTTTTGCTCATCAAATGTGTGACAAAGAGTAATAAGCAATGTAATGGTATATTATACATTGTGGTATCTAAATTCTGATGAGAGCTGATTATAATTTACTTCCTCCATGGTTTTGCAAACAAAGTTATGTAGGTGTACTGTAGAGTTGGCCTAAATATGGTTACAGAATCATTAACCTGCTGTTAGGGGGCTGACATTGTAAGTTTATCCAGAGTTAAAATATTAATGATAACTGAAAGTGTCATGTGATTTGGTTGATAAATTGTCACAGTGTATTTGTGGTTTTCCGAAGAACAAAATTGTGTTTGGTCATTCTGGTCATTGGTCATTTTACTCTTGTCTGGATGAATACACTATTTCAGGCAGAAAAATTTCAAAGGTATATGTTTATATATACTTAAAAGTTTTAGGTAAATCTGGAGATTTCTGTTTCGGTATGCTACTGAAGTATGATAGTTCCTTTAAAAGGTGCTTACATTTTAAACAAAAAGGGATGAAAAGCATATATTTTTTAAAGATGTTTTCATTTCAATATTTGCAATGATTTTATAAAATTGTGACATTAAGAACCAGCTGCTTGTTGTAGTATAAAAGTCAGGTCAGATGGGCAGAGTATCACCTATAGATTAAACTTGACACCTAAAATATGCCTGGTAAACACAGTTTGCTGGTTTATCCAGCAGGATATAAAGAATATTTTTCTTGCACTTTCTACAAAATTGAGGTATCTTTGATGGATATTATTCCACAAGGATTAATTGCAACGAGTGAAATGTTTCATTCAGACACTCTTGAATTAATATGCATTGTTTGGATGCTTAATAAGACAAATTCTTGCTGGCTAAAATCAAATAATCTTTGCTAACTAATGATGGGACTCACTGAATCATTCATTTAACATTAATTGGTATTTATGTTTATTGCGCATTCAATTTTTCAATTATTTTGAAGGTTTTGGGTGAGCAAGTTTTCTGTGGATAAAACTAAAGATTGTTTATGAGAGTTTTGTATTCACCTTTTCAAGGGTACATATATTTTGTGTATCTTTTATTCTGTTAGGCTAGTTTATATACAGTGTAAAGCCGATATAACAAACATCCACTAAACCTAACATTTGGCTATACCAAACATGGATACTTCCATTTTTTGTGTACAAAATATACCGA
Source organism: Astropecten irregularis (assembly GCA_963971285.1). NCBI lineage: Eukaryota > Metazoa > Echinodermata > Asteroidea > Paxillosida > Astropectinidae > Astropecten > Astropecten irregularis. Next base: position 2,553,197 of record OZ020246.1, read on the forward strand.
ACATTCCTGTTGGAAAACAAATTCTGAAAGATTTTCTAACATATAGTGCAGACAGCAGCAAAAATGCAGTACAACAAAACTAATCAAAAGAGGGCGCACTTCATTGGACAAGAGGGTACTTGAAAATTGCTGAAAATTGCTATTATACTATTGCTATATAGGCCTACCGAATGACGGCTATACTATAGGTTTTCCCGGTCATTTTCGGCAAATGAGCGGCCAATTTCATTTTCACGCATTCGTGTTGACGTTATTTTGCCTCCTCGGTTGAAACCGTCACTCGATTTCACTTTGATGCAGCCTTATTTATATAGCATTGAATTCAATTAAATTCAACTGTCGTTCAATTTAGCCATGCAAAATCGGCATTCAATTTAGCAGAGTAACCGCAAACAACGATTTATTCTAAATCGTTACCTACGTTTTCGTTTTGAGACAACCAATTTCGCAAAACGAGCAAACAAATGCAAACCCCTTTATTGCAATGTATTGCAATGGTGTCGCATCTCATCATCCATTTTGAAATGAATAGCCCCTCCTCTGATCAACCTTTCTATTCGTCCGGATCTCAAATACGTTGCGACAATGCATGCAACATGTGCAAACAAATGGTAACCATTTTACACTTGTTTATTTCTTTGTATCTTTTGTCATTTTCCCTTTCCATTTATTTCTATATTTCTTTGATTTGTGATTCTTTTATTTACTGGCTGGCACCTGATTAAGTCTCAAGAGAGGATTGGTGCCATGAATGTCTTGAAAATCATGGTGTTGATGTTCAAATTGACTGCAAGCTCAATGTAATCTAAATCATTCGAATGCATCAATCAGCCATCAACATTAGATATTCTCTCGTTCAGCGACCGTAAGATGCCATCATTTTTGAAGATTTTTCAGTTACAAACAATTGTCGTCAGGGGACATCACATAGGGCCTAAGTGGTTTCCATAAAAGAAGTGAACCATTATATAACCTTTTTATTCTTGTGGTACATTCATAATTTCAGACAGAACGCTTAATCTGCTGAACAATTCACAGAAATGCCTGCCCTAAAACGAATTCGAATGACTAAGCGAACGCTGCCAAAAGCCGTGGCGAATTTGAATGCTGTTCGAATAGAATTTGTAATTGAAAGGCGATTCTATTTAATCGCCTGACTCTTGTGAACATTTGCTTGCACATAAAATGAAATCGAATGACTATTTTGAGGTGCCTTGCAGGTTCGCGCGAAATGGAATGACGCAGCGTTTAAATTGTCCGCTCATTTGCCGAAAATGACCGGGAAAACCTATATTTTGTGCATCGTTCGGCAATTCATTGTAGAGGTATTTCTTACAGTTTGACTGAATGCTTGCTATTGAGTAAAAGGTTTTTAATTAGATATAATTTTATTAATCAATTAGTTGAAACCTCACAGTATTTGTTTGACATTACTTTTATGATCTCTTTGTGGTAATTTATTATAACCTGATTTTCTTGTCTATCGTGGAAAATTTGTTCCTCTTTCAAAGATGGGTTCTGAATGAGAAAAAAGGTTTTGAATTTAGAAGTAAAAAAACTAAGGAACTTACTTTTATTTAATAATAATTATCTCATTCCAATATTGTTATTTCATAAGCAGATATTTTCTCTTTAGAACCATCCTTAGATGGAAACACTTAAGTGTATAATTATCAGCTGTTTTTTAAAACCTTAAGGATCCTTCAAAAACAGAAAAGACACTTCTAAAGTATATTTTCAATTAGATAGAACATAACAATAAGCAAAGTTTTTTATATTATCAATTCGTAAATGTATTTTGTGTATATTTATTTTCGAACCTCACTGTTTTTGTTCTAGCAAAATATTTTCATCTGGCAATTTATTTTGAGCCTAAAAGTTGTGAAACTTCCAATATCTTTTCCTGTATTGATTTTAGTTCATTTACAATGAACAAATTAGCGAACAATTCCATTTAGCATGTTTAAAAAATGAGTATTTTAAAGAAATGTTTAAAATTAGTACGATATCAAGAAATGCTAAGAATTACTTAAAAAAATAAAAATAAAAATATAAAAGATTATTATAATCAGCTAACAATAAATGCCTTGTTGCAGTATATTCCAAGTGAAATGAATATAATTTGTCTTAAATGTTTCATTGTTAACAGTCAATTACACCCCAAGGAAGGCACTCCAACAACCCTGCCCAAGACCCCATTGCTAATGTTGCTAGTAGCCTACTTCTAATTGTCACAAAATTACATTTGTCATTAGTGCTCCAAGGAAGGCCTTACAATCAGCTTGCCCAAGACCCCTTTCCTAAGATCTCCAATGGCCTCTATTGCATGTATTATTTGTCACACATTTGCATTTGTAACATGTCTCATAGTCACCCCAAGGAAGGCCTTACAATCAGCTTGCCCAAGACCCCTTTCCTCTATTACATGTATTTGTCACAAATTTGCATGTTTAACATGTCTCATTATCACCCCAAGGAAGGTACTACAATCAGCTTGCTCAAGACCCCTTGGCTAAGATCTCCAATAGCCTCTAATACATGTATTTGTCACAAATTTGCATAATTGTTAACATTATTGTAATCCCCAAGGAAGGTCCGACAATCAGCTTGCTCAAGACCCCTTTGCTAAGATCTGCAATCATGCCAATAACCTCTATTACATGTCTCATCATTAGCACTCCAAGGAAGGCCCTACAATCAGCTTGCCCAAGACCACTTTGGTAAGGCTCGAATAGACTCCATTAAATTTGCTTTGTTGACTCCCTTTCACTACAAGGAAGGAAGGCCCTTCAACCATCTTGCCCATGATCCCTTTTGCTAAGGCCTACTGAACCCAGCTTCTATGTATCACAGGCTCTGTTACAATCCTTCTATCAACTCTCCAACTCCTCAATGCTCCCACATCCTCAAGCCATGGTCTCAAACAGCCAGCTCTCCAACAGCTAGCCCTCCAAGTCCCTAGGCCTCCAGCTGCAAGGTCTCCAACAACCAGGTCTCCAACAGCCTGGTCTCTAACTGTCAGACCTCCAAGTCCTCAGGTCTCTAGCTCTCAGCTCCCAAACTGGCCAAACTGGCAAGGGGTACCCCTTGCAGGTCAGCTGTCAGACCTCCAACTCTCCAGGCCTCCAAATCTCAGCCCTCCAACTCCCCAGATCTCCAGCTCTCAGCCCTCAAAACTGGCCAAAATTGGCCAAAATGACAAGGGGTACCCCTTGCAGTTCAGTTTGGCTGAAAATTTCTAAGTATAAACAACCTAAACCTTAAATATACGAAAAAACGTTAAATTTTCAAGAAAGTGCCATGGCTCAGAGGAAAAGGAATAGAACCCCCATGCAGGAGGTTCGTGGTTCAACCCCTGCTGGTGCTATTTTTTTCTTTAATATATTTTTATTTTTACCATTAAGGTAAAAAATCCCCTGAGCTCTCACCGGGGATTGATCCCCGACCACTGGGCCTGGCGGTCAGCGAGCTGAACCGCTGGGCTACGAGCTTCTGCGGAAAAATTTCGTCGGAACTAATATTTAAAGGTTAGATTGCGCAATGTAAAAAAAAATATCCCATAAACCCTGACCTCATTATAATAACAATGCTGAATTTGATGATGAAACAAAACCAGAAAAACAATATGCAAATTTTTCTTGTAATTTCACAGCTTTATTTACATAATTGAAAGCTTTCATATACACGTTCAACCAAATTAAAACAGCGCCCTCTATAGGTAGATACTACTGATTATAACAACATACATTCACATAGAAATATTCACAAATACCGCCCTCTACAGGTAGAGATTTAAACATTTTCTACATATAACAGGCAAAATTGCTAATTATCTAGATGTCTATAATTCGCACAAATATTCATACATAGCGCCCTCTAGAGGTAGAGATTCAAACAGATCTTTAAAGGCAGCGTTAGTACTAAATGCCCACAAAAAGTATAAGACTTGTAGTGTTCATGCATAGCGCCCTCAATAGGTAGAGATATAAACATTTTAATTAATGCAGACCAAAAATCTTAATTCATAGCCCCAACTAATGGTAGATCAAACTGTTTCTAAAAAATATTACTCAGTTTTTTTTTAGACTTGTATAGTGTTCATGCATAGTGCCCTCTATAGGTAGAGATTTAAAAAGTTCAAGATGAGACATGAACCATAAATAATCTAAATAACTTGTTCTGCACACCAGCACCACAAACTGGTGCCACCTAGGGGTGTATAGCACCCCTTCAAGACTCAGTATTAATTGTTTTTATTTCAAATGGAACTATAGTCCCCATTATATACATGTTACTAACACTTATTTCATCAAAAAGGAGATATTATGCGATAAACTGGTACCTAATGAATAGCACCCTTTATGGGTAATACCACTTGCTCTTAATACCATCATGAGTCTAATTAATCAATATTACATTCAATGTTATTGTGTCAAACCCATGTACATGTTACTAATATTCCAAAGGAAAGGACAAATTCATACACATTTTTTATTTCTAACTTCCACTACTTTCAAGGCAAGAGGAATAAATAAAACATTTGTCTTATATGTGTACTGTAAGAATCAACTAGCAAAACCATCTGTGAATATGCTGCCATATTATTTCTTATAATTTGAAATGAATAATTACGATCAAGTATGACACCTTTAGAACTGGATCAGCCAAGACAGTTTCCATATAAAAGTAAACAACAAAACAGTCTTTGCAAATTCAGTTATATTTCCCTGTATCATTACTCTAATGCAATCATTACACAAGAGTTAAGATAGTATTGTTTATATCCAAGACCGATGTATTTTACATTCTGAAAAATTTATTCTCTGAGAAATAAACTAAGCATTTAAGTTTTATTGTACGTTTAAAGATTCATAATAATATTTCACTACAAGCAATCAACAAATGTTAACTATAAATAAAACATCAGCATTATTTCCCCTATGCTAGCAATATTGAGTTTACACACTGCTGTCCTGCCATCTTTTTGTAACAAGTGTTACCAAGGTGAAAGTACCCACAACTTACAATCAAGTAAAGTAGAGATGAAGGAGGGATGCTCTACAGGTAAATATTCATTCCTAGACTCTGCCCACACTACTGAGGGAGGAGTGAGTCTACATCATTCAATTCACCTGTAGAGTCATACTACATTTGCACAGACTCACACCGGGGAAAGGTGGTGGGTATGTGAGATTCTTTTGTATGTCTGCAGAGAGGCGTAGGACATGAGCCATGTCCCAAAAGAAACTATCATAGGATACCCATCAATTAGTGGAATCTACAGCACTGCTGTACATTCAACCCAACCCTCAGACCTGGGACATGAGGGAGAATGGGGAAACATGAAGAGTGGTGAACTAAGCAACTCTTGGGAGCAATACTACTCCATCAGAATGATTCAGACTGTGGAGAGAGCATTCAACTGTCACAATCTACTCGCTTAGGAGGTGGACTACTGATAGTGTGATCCCATGATGCAAACACCAGTTAGTGCACACAAACAACCTGACCATGGCCCCCATTGGTGATTGTTGTATGTCACTATATACTGTGTCATTGTTGCATCACATCACAACTGCTCATCCAAGATGCCTGCCCATAAATATTGCAGTACTTTGGAAACTGTCAACATCTTCTGGCACGCCACAGGCCTACAAACTGACATGGGTCAGGTAGGGGGTCCTCCTTTGCCAGCAAGTAATGTGCTGATCATGACAGTAAGTGTCAGAAAGCACAAATAAGCCACCAGCAGAGAAAGGGGACTATAGCCTGGGTGTACAGTGGGCACTGGATGGTGAATCTGGTGCAGACGTGGCTAGCAGACTAAAAGCAGGTGAAGTTGAATTCAGGCCTCGTCCTCAGCCTGCAGAGATCTACCAGATCCACAATGCTGAGCCAGTCTAGTCTAGGGACACTACTGCTGGAAGGAAGATGGCTGCATGTTGTTGAAGATTCAACACATGCTCCTCAGATGGAGAGGCCTGCCCCCTGGAAGGTGGAAACCTGACAGGGAAGTTTGTGAGACTTCTCAACATTTGTAAGGAACCTAAGGTTAGATGTGAGGGGCCATTTAACCTTAGAGCCGCCTCCATTGCCAGGCAGGATTGTCCCATATGACCAGCCAGAAACTGCAACTGCCAGATCCTTCAGTGTCACACCACAAGCTTGTCTTTCACTGAGTTCAAGAAAGACTGGAGACCCAAAGAATCATTCAAATTCCTCAGTGGGCTGTGAGTGACATCGGTTGTCTCCGCTGCTGGGGCCAATCTCTTCTTGAATAATTGACGTTCAGGATGAGAGGGTTCTAGGTCACAATTCAGTAGCAGGATTCAATATTACAGAGGTATAAGATGCATGTTTTACATGAACATAAACGCGAACGCAAATACAAGAACGTAATTATTTCCGTCACGCATACGCCTCTGCCTGGCAATTGATTGACAAACTAAACTTGCTTTAATAGTTAGGATGACAGGAAAAAAATGTAAGATTCTAACTATCAACAATAACATTAATTTAATAATCATGTATAAAAAACTGTTATGTTTAAATTTCCAGGCCAAATAATATAAACATAAAAGGTATCCACATTTATACAATACTTCAAAACCTTCAGCCTACTTATTTTCTAAACAAACAGAATAATTCAAACCCACCCAACTTCTTTCAGTCACAATCTAATGCTAAACTTACTAACCATAAAAAAAAAAATTCAAAGGCTGGGCTGCCATTAAATGTAATTAATTATTGATTATAAGAACTTATGCCTATTTCAGTGTACATGTAATATCATTAAGGGATAGGCTTATTTCTTTTAATATCTACACGACTACACGATATCTACATAACATGTCCCATTTTTGTTGTCAGAATTCAATGCATTTGTATACTTTATGGCTTCAAACAGGCCTCTGTGGTCTGCTAAATCATTGTAAAACTCCAAAAATATAAAACTATTTACCAATAAATAACATATATTCATTAATTTGATGTGAGCTAAGCCTAATTTTCATTAAGTTGTAAACATTATAGCTTAACTTAAACCACATGTAAATAAAATGTAACTTACTAACTAACATAAATTCAATAATAGCCTAAGCCTAGTTTTTATTGTAGTTGTAGGTGTTAATATAGCTTAATTTTCAATTTAGTCCTAAAATCATTGAGAAAGATTTGATTTTTATGTTTTCATCAAACATAACCCGATAACAACATAAATTCAATAAATCTAATTTACTATGTAGTAAAAAGCATATTTTAACTTTCAATTTAGTTTAAAAAAAAAACGAAAGAAGATCCTTGGCACTCTTTATGTTGTTGAAGTTCATGAGCGACAGCAAAACGCGAGTAATTATTCCGAAGAGCAGATGACATCAAACAAAACGTACAAACGTTTTGTGTTGCCATTTTCTTTTTAACATAACATGCATCATAACCTCTCTAATGACTATGAATCTGCACTGTGACCATGTAATGAACCAAGATCAGGCTCTAGGGAAGCCAATAGATGCAGGCTAATTGGAATGGAAGTCCCTCAATACCTGGTCTGTAGAACCACCTGCTCTAGCAGTTGACCGTGACTGTGTGTGTTGGACAGAGGGCCATTCATGTGGCAACAGACCTGGGCACTAATGGATGTAGGATACAGACCAGCAGCAAATGTATGTATTATAATTAGCCCCTATATTCTACAGTCACCTTGCTGGTGCACCTTGTTGAATTTCAGTCTACTTGTGAAACTGATCCGTCATCTTAGGGAACCTTGCCAAAGAAACACCTATGATGAGCCCGGAGTGACTGCCTTTATTGGCCTTCGTTTGGGGCAATACAGCCCCAGACAAGAAGGGTTCCAAGCAAGGGTATCCAAGCAACATCCATAACCTGAAGTTTAGGCAAGGCCCTTGAAACATGTTAGTCCAAGGAAATTCCAAAGACGTCTGCTTGCCAGAGAGATGATGAGGGATTAGAAATCCTCCTTTGAAACTGGTTCATTGTCTTGCGGAAGTTGTCCAAGGAGCTAACAGTCCAAGAGCCTGCTTGACCTCAGTAGGATGAACCAGGACTGACCACTTTTCTTGGCCTTAGTTTGGGGCAACATGGCCCCAGACAAGAAGGGTTCCAAGCAATGGTATCCAGGCAACATCCAAAACCTGAGGTTTAGGCAAGGCCCTTGAAACATGCTAGTCCAAGGAAATTCCAAAGACATCTGCTGGCCAGGGAGATGATGAGGAATTAAAAATCCTCCAAAGCCCAGCCTGTGAAACTGGTTCATTATCTTGTGGAAGTTGGCCAAGGATCTAACAGTCCAAGTGTCTGCTTGACCTCAGTAGGAAGAACCCAGATTGACCGCTTTTTTGGCCTTAGTTTGGGGCAACATGGCCCCAGACAAGAAGGGTATCCAAGCAAGGGTATCCAAGCAACATCCATAACTTGAAGTTTAGGCAAGTCCCTTGAAATTTGCTAGTCCAAGGAAATTCCAAAGACGTCTGCTGGCCAGAGAGATGATGAGGGATTAAAATCCTCCTGTGAAACTGGTTCATCATCTTAGGGAAGTTGTCCAAGGAGCTAACAGTCTAAGAGCCTGCTTGACCTCAGTAGGATGAACCAGGAGTGACCGCTTTTCTTGGCCTTAGTTTGGGGCAACATGGCCCCAGACAAGAAGGGTATCCAAGCAAGGGTATCCAAGCAACATCCATAACTTGAAGTTGAGGCAAGTCCCTTGAAATTTGCTAGTCCAAGGAAATTCCAAAGACGTCTGCTGGCCAGAGAGATGATGAGGGATTAAAATCCTCCTGTGAAACTGGTTCATCATCTTAGGGAAGTTGTCCAAGGAGCTAACAGTCTAAGAGCCTGCTTGACCTCAGTAGGATGAACCAGGAGTGACCGTTTTTCTTGGCCTAATAGTTTGGGGCAATGTAGCCCCAGACAAGAAGGGTAGGCTACCCAAGAAGGAGTATCCAAGCAACATTCATAACCTGAAGTTTAGGCAGGGACCCTGAGACATGTTAGTCCAAGGAAATTCCAAAGACATCTGCTGGCCAGAGAGATGATGAGGGATTAGAAATCCTTCAAAAACCAGCCTGAGAAACTGGTTCATCATCTTGCGGAAGTTGTCCAAGGAGCTAACAGTCCAAGAGCCTGCTTGACCTCAGTAGGATGAACCAGGAGTGACCGCTTTTCTTGGCCTTAGTTTGGGGCAACATGGCCCCAGACAAGAAGGGTATCCAAGCAAGGGTATCCAAGCAACATCCATAACTTGAAGTTTAGGCAAGGCCCTTGAAACATGCTAGTCCAAGGAAATTCCAAAGACGTCTGCTTGCCAGAGAGATGATGAGGGATTAGAAATCCTCCTTTGAAACTTGTTCATTGTCTTGCGGAAGTTGTCCAAGGAGCTAACAATCCAAGAGCCTGCTTGACCTCAGTAGGATGAACCAGGAGTGACCGTTTTTCTTGGCCTTGGTTTGGGGCAACATGGCCCCAGACAAGAAGGGTATCCAAGCAAGGATATCCAAGCAACATCCATAACCTGAAGTTTAGGCAGGGACTCTGAAACATGCTAGTCCAAGGAAATTCCAAAGACATCTGCTGGCCAGGGAGATGATGAGGAATTAAAAATCCTCCAAAGCCCAGCCTGTGAAACTGGTTCATTATCTTGTGGAAGTTGGCCAAGGATCTAACAGTCCAAGTGTCTGCTTGACCTCAGTAGGAAGAACCCAGATTGACCGCTTTTTTGGCCTTAGTTTGGGGCAACATGGCCCCAGACAAGAAGGGTATCCAAGCAAGGGTATCCAAGCAACATCCATAACTTGAAGTTTAGGCAAGTCCCTTGAAATTTGCTAGTCCAAGGAAATTCCAAAGACGTCTGCTGGCCAGAGAGATGATGAGGGATTAAGATCCTCCTGTGAAACTGGTTCATCATCTTAGGGAAGTTGTCCAAGGAGCTAACAGTCTAAGAGCCTGCTTGACCTCAGTAGGATGAACCAGGAGTGACCGCTTTTCTTGGCCTTAGTTTGGGGCAACATGGCCCCAGACAAGAAGGGTATCCAAGCAAGGGTATCCAAGCAACATCCATAACTTGAAGTTGAGGCAAGTCCCTTGAAATTTGCTAGTCCAAGGAAATTCCAAAGACGTCTGCTGGCCAGAGAGATGATGAGGGATTAAAATCCTCCTGTGAAACTGGTTCATCATCTTAGGGAAGTTGTCCAAGGAGCTAACAGTCTAAGAGCCTGCTTGACCTCAGTAGGATGAACCAGGAGTGACCGTTTTTCTTGGCCTAATAGTTTGGGGCAATGTAGCCCCAGACAAGAAGGGTAGGCTACCCAAGAAGGAGTATCCAAGCAACATTCATAACCTGAAGTTTAGGCAGGGACCCTGAGACATGTTAGTCCAAGGAAATTCCAAAGACATCTGCTGGCCAGAGAGATGATGAGGGATTAGAAATCCTTCAAAAACCAGCCTGAGAAACTGGTTCATCATCTTGCGGAAGTTGTCCAAGGAGCTAACAGTCCAAGAGCCTGCTTGACCTCAGTAGGATGAACCAGGAGTGACCGCTTTTCTTGGCCTTAGTTTGGGGCAACATGGCCCCAGACAAGAAGGGTATCCAAGCAAGGGTATCCAAGCAACATCCATAACTTGAAGTTTAGGCAAGGCCCTTGAAACATGCTAGTCCAAGGAAATTCCAAAGACGTCTGCTTGCCAGAGAGATGATGAGGGATTAGAAATCCTCCTTTGAAACTTGTTCATTGTCTTGCGGAAGTTGTCCAAGGAGCTAACAATCCAAGAGCCTGCTTGACCTCAGTAGGATGAACCAGGAGTGGCCGTTTTTCTTGGCCTTGGTTTGGGGCAACATGGCCCCAGACAAGAAGGGTATCCAAGCAAGGATATCCAAGCAACATCCATAACCTGAAGTTTAGGCAGGGACTCTGAAACATGCTAGTCCAAGGAAATTCCAAAGACATCTGCTGGCCAGGGAGATGATGAGGAATTAAAAATCCTCCAAAGCCCAGCCTGTGAAACTGGTTCATTATCTTGTGGAAGTTGGCCAAGGATCTAACAGTCCAAGTGTCTGCTTGACCTCAGTAGGAAGAACCCAGATTGACCGATTTTTTGGCCTTAGTTTGGGGCAACATGGCCCCAGACAAGAAGGGTATCCAAGCAAGGGTATCCAAGCAACATCCATAACTTGAAGTTTAGGCAAGTCCCTTGAAATTTGCTAGTCCAAGGAAATTCCAAAGACGTCTGCTGGCCAGAGAGATGATGAGGGATTAAAATCCTCCTGTGAAACTGGTTCATCATCTTAGGGAAGTTGTCCAAGGAGCTAACAGTCTAAGAGCCTGCTTGACCTCAGTAGGATGAACCAGGAGTGACCGTTTTTCTTGGCCTAATAGTTTGGGGCAATGTAGCCCCAGACAAGAAGGGTAGGCTACCCAAGAAGGAGTATCCAAGCAACATTCATAACCTGAAGTTTAGGCAGGGACCCTGAGACATGTTAGTCCAAGGAAATTTCAAAGACATCTGCTGGCCAGAGAGATGATGAGGGATTAGAAATCCTTCAAAAACCAGCCTGAGAAACTGGTTCATCATCTTGCGGAAGTTGTCCAAGGAGCTAACAGTCCAAGAGCCTGCTTGACCTCAGTAGGATGAACCAGGAGTGACCGCTTTTCTTGGCCTTAGTTTGGGGCAACATGGCCCCAGACAAGAAGGGTATTCAAGCAAGGGTATCCAAGCAACATCCATAACTTGAAGTTTAGGCAAGGCCCTTGAAACATGCTAGTCCAAGGAAATTCCAAAGACGTCTGCTTGCCAGAGAGATGATGAGGGATTAGAAATCCTCCTTTGAAACTTGTTCATTGTCTTGCGGAAGTTGTCCAAGGAGCTAACAATCCAAGAGCCTGCTTGACCTCAGTAGGATGAACCAGGAGTGACCGTTTTTCTTGGCCTTGGTTTGGGGCAACATGGCCCCAGACAAGAAGGGTATCCAAGCAAGGATATCCAAGCAACATCCATAACCTGAAGTTTAGGCAGGGACTCTGAAACATGCTAGTCCAAGGAAATTCCAAAGACATCTGCTGGCCAGGGAGATGATGAGGAATTAAAAATCCTCCAAAGCCCAGCCTGTGAAACTGGTTCATTATCTTGTGGAAGTTGGCCAAGGATCTAACAGTCCAAGTGTCTGCTTGACCTCAGTAGGAAGAACCCAGATTGACCGCTTTTTTGGCCTTAGTTTGGGGCAACATGGCCCCAGACAAGAAGGGTATCCAAGCAAGGGTATCCAAGCAACATCCATAACTTGAAGTTTAGGCAAGTCCCTTGAAATTTGCTAGTCCAAGGAAATTCCAAAGACGTCTGCTGGCCAGAGAGATGATGAGGGATTAAAATCCTCCTGTGAAACTGGTTCATCATCTTAGGGAAGTTGTCCAAGGAGCTAACAGTCTAAGAGCCTGCTTGACCTCAGTAGGATGAACCAGGAGTGACCGTTTTTCTTGGCCTAATAGTTTGGGGCAATGTAGCCCCAGACAAGAAGGGTAGGCTACCCAAGAAGGAGTATCCAAGCAACATCCATAACCTGAAGTTTAGGCAGGGACCCTGAGACATGTTAGTCCAAGGAAATTCCAAAGACATCTGCTGGCCAGAGAGATGATGAGGGATTAGAAATCCTTCAAAAACCCAGCCTGTGAAACTGGTTCATCATCTTGCGGAAGTTGTCCAAGGAGCTAACAATCCAAGAGCCTGCTTGACCTCAGTAGGATGAACCAGGAGTGACCGTTTTTCTTGGCCTTAGTTTGGGGCAACATGGCCCCAGACAAGAAGGGTATCCAAGCAAGGATATCCAAGCAACATCCATAACCTGAAGTTTAGGCAGGGACTTTGAAACATGTAAGTCCAAGGAAATTCCAAAGACATCTGTTGGCCAGAGAGATGATGAGGGATTAGAAATCCTCCTTTGAAACTGGTTCATTGTCTTGCAGAAGTTGTCCAATGAGCTAACAATCCAAGAGCCTGCTTGACCTCAGTAGGAAGAACCAGGAGTGACCGTTTTTCTTGGCCTTAGTTTGGGGCAACATGGCCCCAGACAAGAAGGGTATCCAAGCAAGGATATCCAAGCAACATCCATAACCTGAAGTTTAGGCAAGGCCCTTGAAACATGCTAGTCCAAGGAAATTCCAAAGACATCTGTTGGCCAGAGAGATGATGAAGGATTAGAAATCCTCCAAAGCCCAGCCTGTGAAACTGGGTCATTATCTTGCAGAAGTTGGCCAAGGAGCAAACAGCCCAAGAGCCTGCTTGACCTCAGTAGGATGAACCACCAAGAGAGACCGCTTTTCTTGGCCTTAGTTTGAGGCAACATGGCCCCAGACAAGGAAGGTATCCAAGCAAGGGTATCCAAGCAACATCCATAACCTGAAGTTTAGGCAGGGAGTCCCCCAGGGACCCTGAAACATGTTAGTCCAAGGAAATTCCAGAGACGCCTGCTGGCCAGAGATGATGAGGGATTAGGAATCCTCACCAGCCTGTGAAACCGGTTCATCTTCTTTGAGAAGTTGTCCAAGGAGTTAACAGCCCAAGAACCTGCTTGACCTCAGTAGGATGAACCAGGAGTGACCGCTTTTCTTGGCGTTAGTCTGGGGCAAAATAGCCCCAGACAAGATCTGGGGCAATATAGCCCCAGACAAGAAGAGTATCCAAGCAAGGGTATCCAAGCAACATCCAAACCTGAAGTTTAGGCAAGGCCCTTGAAACATGCTAGTACAATGAAATTCCAAACACATCTGCTGGCCAGAGAGATGATGAGGGATTAGAAATCCTCCAAAAAGCCCAGCCTGTGAAACTGGTTCTTTATCTTGGGGAAGTTTTCCAAGGAGCAAACAGTCCCTGAGCCTGCATGAATTCAGTAGGATGAACCAGGAGTGACCGCTTTTCTTGGCCTTAGTTTGGGGCAACATGGCCCCAGACAAGAAGGGTATCCTAGCAAGAGTATCCAAGCAACATCCACAACCTGAAGTTTGGGCAAGGCCCTTCGAAAAATGCTTGTTCAAAGAAATTCCACACATGCCTGCTGGCAAGGAATTAAAAATCCTCAAAAAGCCCAGCCTGTGAAATGGGTTCATCATCTTAGGGAAGTTGTCCAAGGTGTTAACAGTCCAAGAGCCTGCTTGACCTCAGTAGGATGAAGTAGGAGTGACCGCTTTACAGCCCCAGACCTGGTGTCAAGAAGAGTATCCAAGCAATACCAAAAACCTGAGGCTTAGGCAAGGCCATTAAAACATGCTCGCCCAGACAAAATTCCAAACATACCTGCTGGTCAGAGAGACCATGAGGGATTGGTAAGCCTCCAGAAAGTCAGCCTGTGAAACTGGTTCATCATCCCAGTAATGTTGCGAAGAAGTGGACGGTACGATGACCTGCTTGAAGTCAAGCGGAAGGAATGACAGCTTTTCTAGACCATCTATTTGGGTGTAAATCCTGACATCATTTCTGACAACTGGGCTTCTGAGTTGCCTGGGCAATGGAGGAATGTTAGGTTGAGGCAGGTTCCTTTCTTGAAGCATGCGAGTCGATGGTTTCACCAAGCTGCAGCTATCACAGCTGAATCATTTGTACAGATGGCAGCATACAAGACAAGAACTATTACTATGCGACAAAAAAACTGTCCACAGCGCAGTCACAAAAGGTCACAAATCATCCCAGAAGAATGGAGATACTTGCAGTTACAGACCCAGTCCTCTGTAACTTGCTAGAGTTGTGCATAATAATCACAACTCAACATATGTTTAATGCTTTACCCTATTTACAATCAAGTCCAAACTATTCTCAAGCAATCAGTTAGTTAGTCCAAATATTCTCTTGCTAAGAGAACAGGACTACATCAAATTGCTCGCATAATACAGAGTGTTGTGTGTGGGACAGCAGGGAGCTATTGTGTGTAAACTCTTACCAATATTGCTTGCCAGAAATAATAATAAAATGTAACATGTACATGTACATGTACGCAGAGTTAGGTAAACAGAAACCAAATTTGTACCACATTTTTTATCATCAAAGATTAATTATTCATCCAATTTGTTAACAAAATAATGTCAAAGAATAAATAAATAAATCTAAACCTGAAGTGCTTCAATCCCAGAGCAGGAGTCACGATGTAGGGTTTCCCTCGAAGCAGGACTGTCAGTGGTTCAGTGGCCGTGGTGTCTGTATGTGGTGTCTGGAGGTGAGAGTCTTCAGGAGTCCCAGGATGTTGAGAACTGGAGCTCACATGGGTAGTATCACGGTGACTGATGAGATTCCAATCCCAGGAGGCTGAAAGCAAAGGGAACCAAGAACTGAGCCAAGCAGAGACCATTCGTCAACCATTCATCAGTACGTCAATGCGACCACTCATCATTGTTGTATTACTCTCGTTAGAGGTCGTTCCAGTTGTTGTATTGCTCCAATTGTTGCATTCTACTAAGCTTACTTTGTATTGTTCAAGTTAGGTGTTGTATTGTTCCAGTTGTTGTATTGTTCCAGTTGTTGTATTGTTCCAGTTGTTGAATTGTTCCAGTAGCTGTATTGTTCCAGTTGTTGTAATGTTCCAGGTGTTGAATTGTTCCAGTAGTTGTATTGTTCTAGTTGTTGTATTGTTCTAGTTTCTGTATTGTTCCAGGTGCAGTACTGTTCCAGTAATTGTTGTATTGTTCCAGTTGTTGTATTGTTCCAGTTGTTGAATTGTTCCAGTAGCTGTATTGTTCCAGTTGTTGAATTGTTCCAGTAGCTGTATTGTTCCAGTTGTTGAATTGTTCCAGTAGTTGTATTGCTCTAGTTGTTGTAATGTTCCAGTTGTTGTATTGTCGTAAAAGGTCCAGTTGCAAGTTGCAATTTTCTAGATGTTGAATTGTTCTACTTATTGTTATGTTCAAGTTACTATATTGTTCTAGTTGTTGTATTGTTCCAGTTTCTTTATTGTTCTAGGTGTTGTATTGTTGCAGTTGTGGTACTGTGTCAGTTGTATTGTTCTAGTTTCGGTAATGTTCCAGTAGTTGTATTGTTCCAGTTGCAGTATTTTTCCAGTAATTGCTGAATTGTTCCAGTTGCAGTACTGTTCCAGGTGTTGTAATGTTCCCAGTAGTTGTATTGTTCTAGTTGTTGTAATGTTCTAGTTGATGTTTTGTTCCAGTTGTTGTAATGTTCCCAGTAGTTGTATTGTTCTAGTTGTTGTAATGTTCTAGTTGATGTTTTGTTCCAGTTGCAGTACTGTTCCAGTTGTTGTAATGTTCCCAGTAGTTGTATTGTTCCAGTTGTTGTAATGTTCTAGTTGTTGTAATGTTCCAGGTGTTGTAATGTTCCCAGTTGTTGTATTGTTCTAGTTGTTGTAATGTTCTAGTTGATGTTTTGTTCCAGTTGTTGTAATGTTCTAGTTGTTGTAATGTTCTAGTTGTTGTTATGTTCTAGTTGTTGTTTTGTTCCAGTTGTTGTAATGTTCCAGTTGTTGAATCGTTCCAGTAGTTGAATTGTTCTAGTTGTTGTATTGTTCCAGTTGTAATGTTCCAGTTGCTGTATTGTTCCAGTTGCAGTATTGTTCCAGTTGCTGTATTGTTTCAGTTGTTGTAATGTTCCAGTTGTTGTATTGTTCCAGTTGTTGTATTGTTTCAGTTGTTGTAATGTTCCAGTTGTTGTATTGTCCCAGTTGTGTAATGTTCCAGTTGCTGTTTTGTTCCAGTTGTTGTAATGTTCTAGTTGTTGTATTGTTCTAGTTGTTGTTTTGTTCCAGTTGTTGTAATGTTCCAGTTGTTGAATCGTTCCAGTAGTTGAATTGTTCTAGTTGTTGTATTGTTCCAGTTGTAATGTTCCAGTTGCTGTATTGTTCCAGTTGCTGTATTGTTTCAGTTGTTGTAATGTTCCAGTTGTTGTATTGTTCCAGTTGTTGTATTGTCCCAGTTGTGTAATGTTCCAGTTGTTGTATTGTTCCAGTTGTTGTATTGTTCCAGTTGTTGTATTGTTTCAGTTGTTGTAATGTTCCAGTTGTTGTATTGTTCCAGTTGTTGTATTGTTTCAGTTGTTGTATTGTTCCAGTTGTTGTATTGTCCCAGTTGTGTTATGTTCCAGTTGTTGTATTGTTCCAGTTGTTGTATTGTCCCAGTTGTTGTATTGTTCCAGTTGTTGTTATGTTCCAGTTGTTGAATCGTTCCAGTAGTTGTATTGTTCTAGTTGTTGCATTGTCCTAGTTGTTGTATTGTTCCAGTTGTAATGTTCCAGTTGCAGTATTGTTCCAGTTGCAGTACTGTTCCAGTTGTTGAATCGTTCCAGTAGTTGTATTGTTCTAGTTGTTGTATTTTTCTAGTTGTTGTATTGTCCCAGTTGTTGAATTGTTCCAGTTGTTGTATTGTTCCAGTTGTTGTAATGTTCCAGTTGTTGAATCATTCCAGTTGTTGTATTGTTCTAGTTGTTGTATTGTTCCAGTTGTAATGTTCCAGTTGCAGTATTGTTCCAGTAGCAGTACTGTTCCAGTTGTTGAATCGTTCAAGTAGTTGTATTGTTGTAATGTTCCAGTTGTTGTAATGTTCCAGTAGTTGTATTGTTCTAGTTGTTGTATTGTTCCAGTTGCTGTATTGTTCCAGTAGCTGTATTGTTCCAGTTGTTGTAATGTTCCAGTTGTTGAATTGTTCCAGTAGTTGTATTGTTCTAGTTGTTGTATTGTTCTAGTTGTTGTATTGTTCCAGTTTCTTAATTGTTCTAGGTGTTGTATTGTTGCAGTTGTGGTACTGTTTCAGTTGTATTGTTCTAGTTGCAGTAATGTTCCAGTAGTTGTATTGTTCCAGTTGCAGTATTGTTCCAGTAATTGCTGTATTGTTCCAGTTGGAGTACTGTTCCAGTTGCAGTACTGTTCCAGTTGTTAAATCGTTCCAGTAGTTGTATTGTTCTAGTTGTTGTATTGTTCCAGTTGTAATGTTCCAGTTGCAGTATTGTTCCAGTTGCAGTATTGTTCCAGTTGTTGTATTGTTCCAGTTGTAATGTTCCAGTTGCTGTATTGTTCCAGTTGAAGTACTGTTCCAGTAGCTGTATTGTTTCAGTTGTTGTAATGTTCCAGTTGTTGTATTGTCCCAGTTGTGTAATGTTCCAGTTGTTGTATTGTTCCAGTTGTTGTATTGTCCCAGTTGTTGTATTGTCCCAGTTGTTTTATTGTTCCAGTTGTTGTATTGTTCCAGTTGTGGTAATGTTCCAGTTGTTGAATCGTTCCAGTAGTAGTATTGTTCTAGTTGTTGTATTGTTCCAGTTGTTGTATTGTTCCAGTTGTAATGTTCCAGTTGCAGTATTGTTCCAGTAGCAGTACTGTTCCAGTTGTTGAATCGTTCAAGTAGTTGTATTGTTGTAATGTTCCAGTTGTTGTAATGTTCCAGTAGTTGTATTGTTCTAGTTGTTGTATTGTTCTAGTTGCTGCATTGTTCCAGTTGCAGTACTGTTGCAGTAGCTGTATTGTTCCAGTTGTTGTAATGTTCCAGTTGTTGTATTGTTCCAGTTGTTGTATTGTTCCAGTTGTTGTTTTGTCCCAGTTGTTGTATTGTTCTAGTTGTTGTATTGTTCCAGTTGCTGTATTGTTCCAGTTGTTGTAATGTTCCAGTTGTTGTAATGTTCAAGTTGTTGTATTGTTCCAGTTGTTGTATTGTTCCAGTTGTTGTAATGTTCCCGTTGTTGTATTGTTCCAGTTGTTGTATTGTTCCAGTTGTTGTATTGTTCCAGTTGTTGTATTGTTCCAGTTGTTGTATTGTTCCAGTTGTTGTATTGTCCCAGTTGATGTGTTGTCCCAGTTGTTGTATTGCTCCAGTTAATGTATTGTTGAGTTGAAGTTGAATATTGTTGGACTTCTGTTCCTATATGATTGATTCTGTATCACAGTATGTCAATATGCCAGCATGAGTTTGTCAGTACATCAATTAGTCTGCAGTCAGTGTGTCAGATTGTCATTTCATCAGTCCATAGTGGAATCTCAACTTGGTTTTGTTGTCATTGTCAAACTGGATTTGTTTAAAACATGAACAGGGTACATATACCTTGAGATGAACATCAAGCAATATAAACAGTCAACATCCAGTGCTTGGTACATCTCCCTGATTCCAGCCATCTCCTGAAATGATAGAAATGTGATCATACTTCAACATCAATTACAAATATTGTTCATGCAGGACTAGTGTACACTGAGTTCACTGAATTAATGTTGCCATTAAATAAGAGTAGTGTGCATCTCCTGCTATTATATACCGATGTCTAAAGATAGAGCAAATACATCTCGCCTTCAATAAATAACTTGTTTCTTACCGATTCTTATGATTGCCATAAACCAACGTTAAATGTACATTCCATGGCCATAGGCTTGAAATGACAGGTGTAATATTCAGAAATCAAACATTTTCAGATCATTTTGATACAGTGAAAATCACATAATAGCAAGAATGCACTAAGATCTATGTCTATAACGGTACTACAAGTTGGCTTAATCTTCTTCTCAAGTTTGGTGGTACATACTAACCTTGGGCTGTGGTCTGTCATTGTGAGGACAGAGGAGGTGATTTGCATTAGAGTCACTAGATGATTTTCCAATCCCAGGAGAATAGTAGTGACATAGAGATCAGGTGGTTGTCTGTGGTGAATCCATGAAGCTGTCTTGAGGTGAGCCTTCCTGAGTCCAAGGATGTTGAGTGCTTGCAGTGATGTAGGCAATCCAATGAGGCTGCAGTGCATGAAACATGGTTGAGCAAGTTACCAACAGCAATAGATTAGAAAGATTTGTTAGATCACATGGTGAATCAACATGGTAAACTTGATCACTGCAAGGGTAGGAATTGACATCAATGCATGTAATCAACTGATGACCTTTCATCTTAGCAAACATGTTTGATCGAAAATCCTCAAAATATTCTTATCCAATCATGTTTTTTTGGCGGTAAATTTTGACTTTTCACACAGAGCGCATACATTCAAACTTTCATGGAGCAGTGAACATGCTCATGGCAATCAAGTTCACTGCTCAATTTGATCTCTTATGAGAATAATTAACATCCTACCTTGGTGAAGTCTTGAACATTTGAGTCCTCTCCTGCAACTGCCAGGCAAACAGTCAACATCCAGTCTAGGATACTTGGCACATCTCACTGAGTCCAGCCATCTCATGAAATGATAACATTCAATTTAAATTCATCAGGCCACATGTGCACAAAAAATAATATCCTCCCTTGGTAAAATTGTGAACATGAGAGTCTCCAGTCTCTCCTGGAACTGCCTGGCAAACAATCAGCATCTGTCCGGTCTAGGCTCCTGGAACATTTCCCCGAAGTAGATTGTTACCATGAAGCACTTTAAATTAAATTGATCACTGAACATGCTCATAGCAATCAAGTTCAAGGCGCATTTAGGAGAATGATTCATATCCTACCTTTACAAACTTGAACATGCAAGTCTCTCCTGCAACTGCCTGACAAACACTCAACATCCAGTCTAAGCTACATGGCACATCTCCCTGATTCCACCCATCTCCTGAAATGATAACATCATTACTTTCAAGTTTGGCAGGTCACAAGTTGATCAGGATGAGCTTACATTGAGCAGTGAACAAACCTCTGGACAATCAAGTTCACTACTCAATCTGATCACTCATCATGAAAGACAATATAGAATATCCTACCTTGGTGAAATCTTGAATGTATGAGTCTTGCTACTTGGTCTCTCCTGCAACTGCCTGGCACATACAATCAACATCCAGTCTGAACTACTGCGTACATCTCACTCGAGCTAGCCATCTCATGAAATGAAAATAACATTACATTGAAGTATATCAAGTCACATGTGCAAAAGAATGACCCTTACATAAAAGTAATTGTTCAAGTTTTGTTCCCAAATTCTCATCTCTCTAATCTGTGCTGGAACTGTCTGGCAGACACTCAACATCCAGTCTGGGTTACTAAGCACATGATGACATCCTATCACAGTCATTCCAGCCAGTCTAATGAAATGATAACAACATTCATTCTAAGTTGACCACAATGTAAACATGGACGAGAAGTTCACTACTCAATTTGATCACTTATGTCTGAAAGAGAATGATTTATATCCCACCTTGGAAAACAACCATGTTAGTCTGGTAACCTGGCCCCTCCTGCAACAGTCTGGCAAACACTCCAGTCTGGGTAACCTTCCAGCCATCTCCTGAAAAGAACACATTAAATATTCTCACTGACTCCAACCATCTCATGAAATGATATTAATTTCAAAATTTGTCTCATATGGATGAGCTTACAGGTAATTTCAGAGGAAATGCAGATTCATGGGCACAGATATCAAGATAAATACAATAACACCCATCTGTGAAATTTTCAGTCCCATACAGTTCCCACTTGTTGAGAAAACAATGAAAAAACGACCACGGTATTTTCAAATCTTTTCACTGTTATTTTTTAATTTCCGAAGATCAAAATTGTTTTTCCTTATTGGTAAATACATCATTTCAGGCAGACAAATTTTAACAGTATGTTTCTACCAGCACCATCTGTTAGTTACAGGTATATATCTGTGAAGACTTCTGTTTCGATATGCTATCAAGTATGATAGTACGTACCTTTAAATTTAGCTCAAAGCCATCGGAATAAGTTCAATCACTCATGGCAGAAAGAAAAATGGTCCACTCTCTACCTTGTGAAGCCTTGAATGAGCCCTGTGTGCTGGGCTCTTCTGCAACTGCCCGGCAAACACTCAACATCCAGTCTGGGCTACAGTCCCCTGTAGCAATGACAAACCCATTCTTGTAACCCAATTTGTCAGGAAGCGGTTTGACAAGAATGGACTTAAATTTAGCAGCGAATTCAAATCTCGTAGCAATCAAGATCAGTACAGACTCACCTGCCTGGCAAACACTAAATATATCCAGTCCAGGCACTTTGCACATCTTCCTGATTCCAACCATCTCCTGAGATGATAGCAACAACAATTTCATTTTGTCAAATCACACATCCACTAGAATGAGCTTAAATTGAGCAGCAAACATGTTCAAGAGAATGAAGTTCACTTTTCAATTTGATCACTCATGGCTAAAAGAGAATGACTCAATTACCTACCTTAATAAAATCTTGAGCATACAAGTCTTGTGACCTGGTCTCTCCTGCAACTGCCTGGTCAACAGTCAACATCCAGTCCAGGCTGCTGAGTACATCCTGGCCATCTCATGAAATGATACCATTAAGGTTACATTTGTCATAGACACAGGGGTGAGCTTTCCTCTAGCAGTATAAGCATGCTCAAAGCAATCAAGTTGTCTTACTCAATTTGATCACTCATGACTGGAAGAGAACGATTAACATCCAAGTCCAGCTTACCTTGGTGAAGTCTTGTAGCCTGGCCTCTCCTGTAGCTGCCTGGCAAATACTCAACATCCAGAGTAGGCTTCTTGGCACATCTCCATTCTAATGTCCTGAAATAACAACATTATATTTAAATTTGTCAGATCACATGTCCATAAGGATGAGCTTAAACTGAGCAGTGAACAA
This sequence comes from Astropecten irregularis, assembly GCA_963971285.1. Lineage (NCBI taxonomy): Eukaryota > Metazoa > Echinodermata > Asteroidea > Paxillosida > Astropectinidae > Astropecten > Astropecten irregularis. The sequence goes on from OZ020246.1 coordinate 2,575,705, forward strand.
AGCTCATTGGAACCAAGTTCACTAATCAATCTGATCACTCGTGGCTGGAAGAAAATGATTCCCATCCTACCTTAGTAAAGTCTAGCTTGTGGCCCTGTCTATATAGTGCCTGGTCTCTCCTGCAACTGTTTGGTAAACACTCGTCATCCAGTCATCTAGGCTACTGTGAACATCTCACTGAGTACAACCATCTCCTGAAATGATAACATTTATTGTAATCGGTATATTATTTATGTGTATATTAATGAGTATAAATCGAGCATGCCCAGGGCAATCAAGTTTACTTCTCAATTTGATCACTCATGGCTGAAATAGAATGATCCATATTCCTACCTCAAGTGATGAACTTGATGATTTCAGCTGAGTCTTGGTACATATTTCCCTGACTTCAGGCATCTGCTAAAATGACAGAGCAGTTACCGATAAATCAATAAACATCAACATAACATCGTTAGATTTTGTAAATATAATTGATATCCAAATAAATACTGTGTATCTACTATAAGTGTGATCCAACCGGGCTGGGGACAGGATTTCTCATGTTATCAAAAGTAAAATGCAAAGTGTCTGTCTTATATTACAACTCCTATTTGATTATTAAAATCTCATAATTATGATACAGAGATTGGTGATCATGACGTCAGACTGGACAACAAACCTTTCATCAAGGGTCAGGTTCAGATTCAGGTTTATTTCCATACTATAATGAGGTTGGATATTGTACAATGTAAATTGGGTAAAATTATGACGAGCAATAATAGACAGACAAGAAGCTGAAGCTTGAGGACCTATATACCATCTTCACTAATCTATTCATTTAGTCATAATCCTTTGAATTCGTATAAGCCTGAATGGCAAATGACTTTATGAAGACAACAAATTCAAAACAATCACTTTATAGGCATTTTCTGATCCCTCCAATACAGTGGCTGTGCATCTAAGAGGCAGTGACAAGATCCCATCGTATTCAACGTATGGATGATACAATTCCACTTCTACATGACACCTAAGACTGGACAGAGATGTAGATGATGCAGTTCCACTGTGACATGAAGTCCAGTTCCATTGTGACTTAATTAATATGCAGTTCCACTAGAACTGTGACATAAAATGCAGATCTGCCTGTGACATGAAGTGCAGTTCTTTTCAAAGTTAAGAGAGTACATTTCAACATGTGCAGTTCATTTCAAAATTAGCAGAGTCAATTTCAACATTTTCAGTTCATTTCAAAGTTAGCAGAATCCATTTCAACATGTGCAGTTCATTTCAAAGTAAGCAGAGTCCATTTCAACATTTGCAGTTCAATTCAAATCTAACACAGTCCATTTCAACATGTGCAGTTCATTCCAAAGTTAGGAGAGTCCATTTCAATGTGTGCAGTTCATTTCAAAGTAAGCAGAGTCCATTTCAACATTTGTAGCCCATTTCAAAGTTAGCAGAGTCCATTTCAACATGTGCAGTTCATTTCAAAGTTAGCAGAGTCCATTTCATCAACATGTGCAGTTCAATTCAGTGTTAGCATAGTCTATTTCAACATTTGCAATTCATTTCAAAGTTAGCGGAGTTCATTTCAACATTTGCAGCCCATTTCAAAGTCAGCAGAGTCAATTTTAACATTTGCAGTTCATTTTAAAATTAGCAGAGGCTGAAATAGAAATCTTTTTAAAAAGAAAGAACTATGACCTGCTTTTGGAATTAGTTTCCAGTTTCCTTAAATAAACTTTTATGTAAGTAATACTACTGTGTGTCAACCAAAAACCTCAGGCCCTTCTTCATTTCTAAAAAAATAGTTGTGCCTCATTTGTACTTTTTTTTTGTTTAGATCAATGACATTTCTTGCATTGAATATGAGTAGTTGGTCCAACATGAAGCAGGACATGTGCCAATTGACAATTTCTCTCATTCTCTTCTTCTTTTCAACAGTTAAGTTTTGAAGAGAATTGCTGAATAGAAAATTGAAAGTTGTACTTGAATGTGCAACTCTCTCATTTCCAAAGGCAAGTCATAGATAAGGAGTCCAAAGGCAGGACTTACTCTGATAATCCACAGACAAATAAAATCTTGATTTCCAGGGTCCTGACTCAATTTGAGTGCTCATGGCTGCAAGAGAGGGTTAGTTTACCTTAGTGTGATCATGCCGTGCTTGACTTGTGGCAAACATGCCAGTACTCCTTGCAGCTGGTGAGAGCAAACAGTGTGGCTTCTTGGCAACATCCGGGGTCTTGAGCATGTTCACAACTGAAAGAGAATGGTTAACCTACCTCAGTGAACATGTAGTCTTGTACCCCGGCCTCTACTTGAACTACAAGACAATCACTCTTGCTTCTCTGCATCTGTTGAAATGAAAGTACACATGTGCAACAACATCAAGTAAGATTTCTTCAAAATGTCTGAAACTTAACAATGACCCGAAGATAGGAAATTCAACACATTGCCACATATCAGCCACACATTTGTCAGACCTGTTGGTTATCTGGTTAGGGTTAATGCATCTCCTGAAATATCAATATTATAATTATTTATCTTTTTTTTTAGATCACATGTCTAAAATAATGAGCAGTGAACAAAATAAGCTCATTTGAACCAAGTTCACTAGTTAATCAATTTGAAAACACATGAATATAATAAAATTCACATCCTACCTTAAAACCCTAACCCACCTCAATCCTCCAAAATCCTTCTGGTAGTTTTGGAGGATTTCGGAGGAATCAGGATATATGAGGACCACTAGGAGTGGCAAGGATTCAGGATAAACACATTTGTTGAGGTAGGGCCACTGAAGGATTCTGAAGGATTCAGGATTCAGGTACCTCTCATTTTGAGTATAAGTGAAGACACTGGAGGACTGTGGAGGATTCAGGATGAATGCAGTTTTTAAAGTGTGACCATTGGAGGATTGTGGAGGATTCAGGATGGTACACAGTAAAATGCCCCTACGGGGTTAGGGTTTAGTGAAGTCTTGTGGCCTGGCTCTCCTGCAAATGCCTGGTAAACACTTAACATCCAGTCTAGGCTACTTGGAACTTCTCACTGAGGACAAACATCTCACTGAAATGGTAACATTTATTGTTATTTGTATTATTCATATATATTGAAAAGTAAGTTTAGCAATGAACATGCTCATGGCAATCAAGTTTACTTCTCAATTTCATCACTCATGGCTGAAATAGAATTATCCATATTCCAACTCAACCTCAAGTGATGATTTCAGTTGTATAATCTTAGTACAACTCAGGCATTGGGAAGAATTCCACTGATGAACATCACTTGTGCACAACTCTATGGAACCAACAGAGGACGTTTTGAGAAAAATGGCTGCCGCTGTATTGGAAGTGTACAATCTTGAGGTAAAAAAACCCTGTGAAATGACACTTTCCCGATATGCTATCCCAGTTGTATAAAACTGAGATTGAAGTTCATCATAATGTGTATCAAGAATTAGTTAAAGGTAGTATCATACTTTAGTTTTTGTCAAAGAAATGCAGATTCATGGGCAAAAATATCAAGACATATACAGTAATTACAGTCATCTGTGAAACTTTCAGTCCCATACGGTGCCCACTTATGGAGAAAACAGTGAAAAACAGCCACAGCATTTCTTAAGTCTTTTAGTCTTTTATTTTTGATCTTTTAAAAGAAAAAAAGCCATCCAGTGTAGCCATAGGCTGCCTCCCTGATTCAACCAATCTCCTGAGTTTTGATAAAAATGGCTACACCTGAGATTGAAGTTAATTATGACTTGCATGGCAAATAAGTTAACTCTTGGAGGAAATAACGGGGATTGTGATAAGACGGGTCCCAAAACTATAAAGGAAAGGAAAACTACTTTTTGGAAAGAGTTACCTAAATATACTTTGGTGATGTCCTCTTCTACATTATTAGCAAGGTTAATTTTGTGGAAAAGGGGCAGGGCTTTGATTTTTGAGGGAAATAATGGGGTAAAAACGGTTACGAAGATGGAACATTTCACGGCCGCACGGACGGCTGCATACGAGAATAGTCTGGTTTCCACCCCCGAGATTGGTCAAGTGACGTGAGGAATGGCCTTCTGACATTTTGAAGACTCTTGATCTGTTGGGTCTGGGCACTAGACCAGACCAAACAAAATGGCCTGATGCGATTAGACGGGTTGTTTTCAAGTTTGCAAGAAGCACGTAAGATTAGAAAATTGCATTACACAGAAATGTTGCACAAATTTCTTCAATCTAGGCTTTTAAGGACCCAGGAACATTTGCTGAAAGTCAGAAGTATCATTTTTGAGCAGTAGAATCAATTTAAGGGGTAAAATAATCAATGTGTTTGGGGATCCCTTCTTATCACAATCCCCGAAATAACCCTGTTTGGCCGTCAGTGGAATTCGTTCCAAAATTAATCTGTAGTAATCTGTAAGATCAGTAGGGACACTTACCGTACCAAAATTTCAATGTGAAGAGACGTAGGCCTACCAGATTCATCAGATCCAATCCTCCCAACAGTTCTACTTCCAAGTTATGTTCGCTGCCATTTTTCTCGATCCTCGCCGTCAACATGTGGTGACAAAATTCACTCCGATAAAACGAGTTTCCCTGCGTTCTCTGGCCGTTCGTAGGCCAGGTGATGAAAAAGTACAAGGTTCCCACAACGAGTTTCACGTTTCTTTCACCGTTTTTGGTCTAAATATTTCTTTTAAACCCCCTTATTTTCATCTGAAAAAATGGGACGATGTATTTTAAAAATGGCGCCCACATGTTCACTGTACAGCAATTCAGACGACACGGGTTTCCAGATCGGTCCATGATGAAATTGAAGTAATTCCAGTAAAATAACCGGTACAAGTTTGAATTCCACGGAAATGAGAGTTCCCAGAAGGTTTTCTGACATCGGTCAAGCTGAGAAAAGTTGTAAAATTCCACGTTTTTGGCTTCATTTGGCTTCAAGTTTGCATCAGTTTTGGGACAATTTCTCGTATCGCCGACCGTGACGGTCACGTGAGCAGCATGCAGTAAAATATACGTGTCGTATGCATCACGTGGTACACTGCGCGTTCATTGGCCAGTTTCCAGTTCCAAAATTTCTCCTCATGAATTATTCATTAGCTTAACAAAGGGATGTTGAACGTTTTCTCTTGTGGAATGTTAATTATGCAAAATATTGTACTCTCTCGAACGGGAGTGCCTATTAGGCCTAGGTTAAAACATTTTAAAGAAGATTTTACTTATTTAACAATATATTAGTTCTTTTCAGTTAAGGAAAGGCCCAAGCTTTTGAGAAAGAAATTGTCCTAATTTTTAAAATAAGGCGATATAATTATTTAAAGCCGAAATTTAAAGTGTGTAACAATTTCCCTTTAAAAAAATCATTATCATAATGATTTTTTCTTCTTTCATTCTCTGTTATTTTTTTTAATTATCATAATTTACTTTTTTTTTTTTACTTTTCCCCCATACAAATTCTTAAACACAACATAATTGGTTTCAAGTACTAAATGCTAGCCGACTTTATAGATAATTTTTATTAGCGCTGCATTTAGCCTGGAAGCAATGACTTATGTTCATTTAAAGGTATACAGTACAGAATTGGTATCATACCCAAACAGAAATGCTCATAGAGTTGCGTATAACTTTCAGGGTATGAAGATGGTGCTGGTAGAGACATATCATTACAAAAAATATTCCACCTGAAATGTGTATTTATCCAAAAAGAGTACAAACAAACACCAAAATGGTTTAAAAGAGAAATAAAGTCAGTTTTCTTGTCTCAGAACTCTGTTGTCGGATATAGCTCGAATTTTCACAGGCTTAAATATTTCATGTACATGCTTGTATAGACAAAGTGTGAGTGCTGTTCTGTCACCTTTACCAACGTTGTACACACCCTTTAATCTTACAAAATAAAAAACAACAAAAGCAACCGATTCATCAAGCCAATAAACCCATGTGAACACAAACAATTTTTACTGATCAGTTTGCTTTCCTGTGAAGCAGATGATATTTATTGCACTTTAAAGATTGGAATGAGTGACCATTGACAAAACCATTTTAACCCACCATATTGTACAAAAAGCAGTAAAGTTTGGCCTTTTTTCTGTTCACACTGTGCTAAGTCCAGCAAGATTTGACCCAGGGTCATCACAATTCTGCAGATATAAACTCAATTAAAAAGAGGACCAAACATTTACTCTTTCTTGTGGCTATGTTGTATCATATTCAATTTTTTTTTACCAGAATTTCCACTAAAACAACACAATTTACTGAGATATACAACAATAATCTCTTATAAATACACAACTTGCTCTCTAAATGCAAAAGAGTGAAAAGGCACTCTTTGAAGAGCCATATGAGGGACAACTCTTTTTTGAGTTGTCCTCCACTCTTTCAGAGTGAAGTTTGCATCGTTTGGAGTGATTTTTCACTCTTGCCTAGAGTGAAAATCACTACAAAAGAGTGAAATATCCACCACTCTTTTTCAAGAGCCATATGAAGGACAAATCGCTTTTGAATGAGTGGTATTTTTCACTCTTTTGCATTTAGAGAGTGCAGGTCCTCAAATGACAGATACTGAGATACCTCAGTCTTTTTCATCCTGAAGACACAGAGAAGTTCCTCTCTTGCTGAAGTGCATATTTACAAACTTAGGGTGACAGTAAATCAGGGCCATTATTGGAACACTCTTCTTCGTATTAAACAAAAAATCAATGTCCAAATGTGTGCAAATCCGCCTAAAGCATAAACATAATTTTTATGCAAGTACTGTATTGTATGAGAAAGCATTGGCACAAAATTGTGCAGGTTTTACATAAGAAACTAGACAGATGAATCTTATTTACTAAAAAGAATTATGTCCTTCGATGAGCCGAATTGTTCCTCTACAATAATTGAGTCCTCTACTTAGAATTTTATATTACACCCATGATTGAAGGTAAGAAATGAAACATTTGCCTACGTAGGGAAACTTTATAAAACTACTGTACTAACCCTCTGCACCTACCACATATTAAGGCAAGAGCTGTTTACCACACATTACCACAGTCTCTACAGGGGGACTGGATCATAGGACGTAGAAGCAATGAACCACTGTGGTGTATTGTGGTATTCAGGATGCCACACTTACATGTACATGAACTACAGGTAAAACCAAGTGTGGTAAATTGTAGGATGGAAGTGGGTTTATAGAGTTATATAATGATACACTTTCTTCTTTTTCCCCATTATAATGGCATCTTCTCATAACTATTGGTTGGAATACAAAGCTGACAGAACCGTAAACAACAACTTGTAGCAAAGTTTACCTATGTTAAGTGGAAATCTATTTTGTTTTCAACCTACTCTTTAACTGGAAGCATCAACAGTACATGGTATGCCAGATTATACACACATTATAACAGTATCTGTCCAGCAAGGAGAATCAAAATGTGTCGGGCAATGATGTTTCTACTCTGTACCAATGAGCTTATATGTTGATGATGTCATATTTTATTAACATGCTTGCTTTCCTATTAAGCCAATGGGAACCACAATCCACAGATAACCATATAGAAAAGCATGTATGCGCCTTTTTGAAACCTCGGCTTGGGCTCCGGCTCCATTTTACATCCACTTTAAAGTAACTGGTATCAAAATGGAGGTTTTGGGGTATGGTTTCAAAGTAGATACTCTGTTTCAAACAAGAAAACGGAGCTTCAACCTCAGAGAAAAACCACAACCTGTATTTTCAGCTTTTAGATGACGGAGTCTAAGCCCAAGCCCAAGCCCGAGCCCAAGCCCAAGCCCACGCCCACGCCCAAGCCCAAGCTGCGGTTTCATAAAGGGCCTATGTAACTGAAGTAAGGCATCAACAGCACACAGCTGTATTGATAAATGTCCTTTACATACTGTGAGTGATAAAGCAAAGACTACCATTTCTAATAGGGTAGGGGCATTCTAGTATGTAATTCCAATCCTTAAAGGAAGCTACCTGGATTCAATATACAAATCTCTATATCAAATCTCTGAATTTCTTGAGAAAATACTCTTGGATTTGGATAAAAGAACGGAGGAATCATTGTCCTCTTTCTACAATATCATGAAAATATATAAAAACATGATATACATGTACATATAACTGCTAATATACAAAGCGCATAAGGAAAGGTTGACAATACCAAAAAGTTACTCAATTTGATGCAAGATATATATAGCAATAAATAGATAACTATATTATCTACATGATAAGGCAAAATTCACTTGTATAATGTAAAAAGATTGCGGTTCTGCAAAAATTTGAAATGAAGTTTTGAAAAATGTGATACTTAGAATTGATTTTCAGTTGCTGGGTTTGTGTGGGGTAGGTAGGAATGTTGCACTTTTTGCAGAAATATGCATTTTAATTTATAAAGCAATGCGTTGTCCCTGAATTTGCTAAAATTTACAGGCCGAGTCCACCTTTTTTAAGAAGGGAAGTTCTATACATGTAGTTTTGCCTACTTTTGTGTAGCACATACACAATGGAAAAAATATAAAGCTGCGATTGAACATTTCGCTTTAAGGTGGAAAATGGAATAAAAATGATCAACAATATGCCACAGTATGAAAAAAAGGAACCTACACTGTATGAACAATCTAAATATTGTCAGCTATCAAAATTGGTTTTGCTACCGTCTGTTGAGGGATCTTAACATACTTCACGGCAACCTGCCTAAAATTTCTTAAGTTTTTAAATGCCAGCAAATAATCTTCAACCAAAAATCTATAAAAGTAATCAAAGGTAGTTTCATACTTTGGTTTTTGACAAAGAAATGCAGATTCATGGGCAAAACTTTGAAGCAAGATACTGTAACAGTGATAACTGTTCAGTCCCATACGGTGCTAACTTTTTGGAGAAAACAGTGAAAAAAAGCTCAAGTTGTGGAACGCCAGCGCTTTATCAGACTGTCATTTAAATGTACAGCTAGAAAATTGGCTTTGTTTTGTTTTGCTCTTTATGTAACTTCACACGGATTTACAATCCACATCCAAACTGACCCAATGATGCGGCTTTGGCTTACTGTAAGCATGGAATGGCAGAGTGTACTAAAGCAATCTGCAAAAAGTACACCATGGAATGTTGGCTTTGTGCGAATACGGATTCTTGGCCAGTAGGGCTTGCACGGAATTTCACGACTAAAAGTAACAAAGCAGAAGATAGCAAAGGGCCAAAATGCATTTGAAGATGTTTACCATTTACACTGATATACACATACTATAAGTCAACTGATGTATACAACTGCGTGAATAGCACCTTATTTTACCTGTGCAGTGAAAATTGGTCTAATGTTAGAAATTTGACAAAAATAAGTAATATATAATGATAATGGCCTGATTTCACGAAGCACTAAGATTGATCTTAAATATGAATCAATCTTAATTGCTAAGCAAAGTGTGATGTCACAATACAAATCACTATGGCGATACTTACAACTCATCTTAAGATTAATCTTAGTGTTTTGTCAAAATTGGCTTCAGAAAGACTGTTAGTAAACATACTGCATGGTGGAAGTATACACTGATACGATGGCACAAAATTCCATCCACCATTACTGCGGTGTCCCCATCCACCTTTTGTGTGTCATACACAATTCCGAGTTGCGATTCATGTAATTGGCCCTGCGGTGTATCAATGGACATACACCCTGTAGTATAGAGTGCGGTGGAGCGGAAATTCTTTTGCTGCAGCTCAGTGGGCACAAAAGGCTAACGGGGACACCGCAGTAATGGCGGATGGTATGTTGTGCCGTCGGATCAGTCTATACCACTTCCGAAGAAAATATGTTGATAGTGTTGTGTGAATTTTCACCATAACATGTTAACACAATGTACAACATTTGACTCTCTTTCATAGAGCACTTTATGAGAAAGCCAGAACGAATACTTTGCTAAAAAACCTACAAAAACAACTAAAACCCACCAAAAACCAATATTACTGTAAAGAGGAAAATCATACACCAACTATTTAGAATAACAAAATCATAATGGTAAGTAGGGGAATTGGGTAATAGCACAAAAATTTGAACCCTTACACCAAGAAATGCCCAGCACTTGTGTCCAAGGGCCTTTTCCAAACCTCGGCTCCAGCTCAGGCTCCGGCTTTGTCTCTGTCATCCATATGCTGGAAATACAGGTTGTAGTGTTTGATTAAGGCTGAAACTCTGTTTTCCTTGTCAAACCAGAAATCTACTTCTGAACCGCAGCCAAAAGTCTCTATTTTGATACCTGTTATTTTAGAATGGATTCACGAAATGGAGCCAGAGCCAGAGCCGGAGCCGGAGCCGGAGCTGTAGCCGGAGCCAGAGCCTGAGCCTAGAAAAGGCTGAGGATCATGCATGTACATTTGAGTGACCCTACTCTTGCATTTCGGTGGATTTGAACACAGTATTTTGTGAGGATAGGAATAACATAGCTATTGCATTATATACCTCAATTAACAGAAGAATAAACAAATTGCAGTTAATGCTTGATACACACATACATAGTATTGGCAGTATAATTACACATTAATATATTAGGCTCAATGCATTTTTTTCTTTATCAAGTTTAAAATAAAATCTAACAACCAAGAAAACTACTCTGATGAACAAGCTGATACGTTTGAGAAACTAGGTCTAACGCTTGAAGCTATGCATTGTGGAAGTACTAAAATTATTAAGTAAGGTTTGCAATGGCACCACATTTATGGTGCCACCGCAAACCTAAACTTATTTTAGGTTTATGAAATTTCTACATGTGTTTGGAAAATAGCTTTGGAAAATTTGGCATATCGATCAAATGTGTGTGGAATTTGGAGGTGATGGTGACAGCCATTCTTGCAACACTGAATTTCATTCAGTCCAAAATTTGTCTGATTTTATATTAAGAAACATCAGTTTGTCTTCTTAGATGAATGGAAAATCAGAGAGTAAGAGGTCTTGAAACTAATGCCCTTCTTGGACTACTGACTCGGCATAAACCTGAAGATGTCCAAAATTTGAAACAAATGTTTTGCCAATTGTGTAGTCTACATGTAGGTCACCTAAAAGCACACCGATAATTGAAGTTCTTAAATAACTTCTACTTTTTCAAATAGCGCTCCGCACTAATGACGTCACACAAGTGATTTGGCCAGCGCGCACGTGTACAAAATTCCCAGATATCAGATAAATTTCATGCATGCACATGCATGCACACCAACACACGTTCACAATGTTTGTCTGAGATCCAGTGTGCTATTTTTAGTGCAAGTGCAGAGCCCTATTGAGATTTGTGACTTTCAGCAAATGTTCCTGAGTCCCTAGAATGAAGAAATTTTGAAAAATTTTCAGTGTAAAAATACAATTTTCTCACCAGCTTGTTGCAAACTTGAAACCAGCCTGTCAGTCACGTCACGCAACATTCTTGTCTGGTTAGTCTGTTACCAGACCCAACAGATCAAGAGTCATCAAAATCAGAGCTGAAAACCATAATATTTTCAGCTGTTGTGTTTCATCTGTGATATGTCGCATCTTTGTTACCGTTTTGCTCCTTAATTTCCCTGAAAAATCAAAGCCCTGCCCTCTTTCCACACATTTAACCTTGCTAATATTTAAGACCACCACCAATGTATTTAGTTGAGTAACTTCTACAAAAGTGTTTTTCATTTTTTTTTTTATGAATAGCCGACCTAAACTACTCAATCACAGAAGGACAATTCATCCTTATTCATCATCAAAGTAACAGTGCTTAACATTTCCCATCTATGAATTCGTATTCTGAGGTCGATTTCAAGAAGCCCTGCGATTGATCGTAACTCGAGTTACAAAGGATAACCCATCGTAGGGGGTCTATCCCACGTAGGGCTCATTATGCATAACCCTACGATGGGTTATCCTTCGTAACTCGAGTTACGATCGATCGCAGGGCTTCGTGAAATTGACCCCTGTTCACACAAATGTGTATAAAAGGAAATCTCACCAAGCCACTTTTTACAATCTTTTCACCATCATTTTAACTTGGTTTAGTTTTTCTTCTAAAGCTATAACTGCGCTGTATAATTGCAATTTTAAATAAATTCACATAAAGGTATATATATTCATATATACAAATATTTTTTAGTGATCGAGGCGGGTTTATATTACTGGTATAGTTTTCATTTCTTATCACAGATTACTGATGCAAATGTGTGGTAAATTGGAGTCATTATTCATTATAATACAGTACATAACTTGAATATGATCACTGTTGGCATTATTGTTCAAATTAAAATGAAATTATATTTCATCATCAAATTTCATAATACTGATTAATATTGTAGTAAGCTAATGACATCATCATGTATAATTTCAATAAACCATAATTATTTCATTGTTAGCCACATTGTGAAAATGATAATATCAACATAATATCATAATTGGACATTTGAAAAGACTGTTCTGAATTTTGAGGGGACATGATTTTACCCGATTTTTTGTTATTTCAATCCTGACTATTTTTTTTTACACAAATGACCAAATTCTGAGGGCTGAAATTTGTGTTTTAAGTGACATTAGATTAGATAACTCATGCTGTACATGTCAGCAGCGGTTTCTGGCAAAATCACTGGCTGATTTTCCCCCACACTCTCCCCAACCCCCATCCCCACCCAGGGGAAGTTTGCCTGTGTTGTTTTTTCACTGTTGGGTATGAGACGTTGATCTTATAGGCCCAAAGCAAAGGACCTCCTGGGCTCAGCTGACAAACAGAGCTGAACAGCCCAGATGTTTTGACAAAAGCGTAGGTCAGGATAACTTGGTCGGACAGGAATGACTATGGAAAGACCCTGAGGGGTGCATGGCAGGAAAAAATGACGACCCAAACACCCCAAATCTCATCCCTGCAAGAAACTATTTACCAATCAAAAGCATGACCATAGAGGGATCCCAATACAATGCATTTAGAATCGATCTGCGAGCATCCGCGTTCAACAACGATGCTGTCTGTGTCCTCAAACACGCGGGTTCACAACAGTTCACTTTCATGGTCTGCTAGAGAGAAGCGCTACACGCCAACTCGTACCTGAGCTGAGAGTGTGATGTTCGTGTTATGCTTGCAGGCTGTACTGTGTCAAGTGGCTGTGGCAGCACGGCCGAATTTCAGCACAGAGAGCCTCGGTTACGGCTAATGTGAAATCCCTTTTATTTTCATATTGAAAAAAGAAACACCCATTTAATTAGTACTGACTCAGATTTGATTTTAAAAATGGCCTCTTTTTTGTTTATAGCAGGCAATAAAATGAATCTTGACTGTGACATCCTAAAAAACAATCAAAAGCAGTTTACATGAATAACGGAGACAATAGCGATGAAGATCAGTCGCTACTGTGCAGTGTACATGTGTAGTTATAATCCGTGCTCCAGCAACAGTGGTCATTACTTTACCAATGGCTGCTGGTTCGTTTCAGAAACTGTGAGCAAGTTTTCAAGTCTTGTTGGTTGTGTGGTTGCCACTAGTCACTTGCCACTTGCAAGACGACTTTGCTACTGGAAACGGGTGTGACTGTGCACTTTAATATGTTGCTTGCAGAAAGTTGATTCAAATAGTCATACATGTATTATCATCGACTGTCAAACTTGACGTCAAGTTTTATATTCCAAATACAGGATACATGTTTTGGTGGCCCAAACCGTGAACATGTTTCAGCCTTGTTTATTGGTTCGGCATTTTGGCGACTTCAGATCTGCTTTAATGATGTCATTGGTTCAACCAAACGAGAACCGAAGGATTGGTTTACGGTCGGTCATTGCCCGTCCAATATGGTGGAAAGGTAAGCAGACATGCGCTAAACAGCAAAAGCCATGTCGGACGCCATTTTTGTTTCGTTTTGGCGCCATCCCACAACTTTGTTTCTGTTCATCAAGACTGAAGTCAGAAACACTTTCCTGGTCACATCCGCCAAAATACGCCCCATTATCCATATGTTTTACAAGATTGAAGCACCTGGATAGCATTTCATTGGTCTCTGCTTCAACCCCCTCCCAGTCCACTTAAAAAAATGCCTCTAATAGCTGGAGCAAAGTTCAAACAAATTTAAATTAATACAAAAGACATGCTCCCTTACGGGGCAGGATAATATAAAAAAATGTGTTTCTGACCGGCTACTTGGTCGCTCACTTCTTGCGTGTATGAAAGACATTGGCCACTTTTGTGCGCTGGGCGCCAATCTTGTTGAGTAGTGTCCGCTTGGTATCTTCACTCATGTGGGGCAGGTTACCGGTGAAACCACCAGAGGTCACTGCACTATTGCTGGAGGTCACCGACGATGACCTGAAATCAAATGCAATATTCAAATGCTGATTTGTGACATAACCAAATTGGAAAGAAACAAATTTGTGGATGACTTTTTAAGAAACATCCTTTTATTCTCTTACTGCGTGCGCCCAAGCCACCAATCAGAAGCATGCTGTCTCTGGATTGGACGGGACATACACCAATCAAGGACCAAGATCCAGCAGAGCCTGAACCAAGCACAGATATAAATTGAGACCGTGCATATGTCTTCATCAGCTTGACCAAGGCTAGCAATCTTCAGCCGAAATGTCGCTACCTTTCAGCCAACTGTGAGGCATCCAACACTTAGCTTCTGACCATTTTCCAGGACAAACGACCCCTTTTCTTGTATTAAGAATCATTAACTTAGTGTACAATAAGCCTGAATCATGTTTGCCAATTAATTTTGTTATATGGCCAAATCCCAATTTAGGCTACGGCTGTAGCCGCTACAACCATGAATCATTGTGAACAGATGTCCTGACCAAGCCATAGCTATAGCCCTTCCTTTGGGTCCAGCCTATTTTCATCCTCACAGACTACCCGGCCCAATTTCATGGAATCCATTACGGCCTATTTTTGTGCTTACGGGCACTACTTTGTGTGAAATCTATTTCATGGAATCCGTAAAGCAAGATTTTCGGTTAGCAAAGAATTTCTAGGGTAACTGTGATTATTTTCTGCTAACATGCTGTCATATGCATTCTGCAGAAAAACCTTGCTTTATACCATTACCAAAACGAAAACTCTCCCGTGAAATACGCTAACCATAACCAAAAAAGTCTGCTAACGTATTAAAGCGAAGAATGTTTGCTAACGATAAAGGATTCCATGAAATTGGGCCCTGTTCATGTTGCATAGCGCAGAGTTAGCAATCCTCCACAGGGACAAGAAACAATGGGTTCTTCACAGAATACTTATGACTGGTATAGGTATCCATTCTAACACAATGAAGCAGTTCATACCTCAACACATATTAATAACATACTTTTGAATTGTCATCCAACAATTAATCATAGGGCGTTTACCAAACAGAGGCTCAGGCTCTGTTTCAGGCTCCGGCTCCATTTCGTGAATCCATTCTAAAATAACGGGTATCAAAATAGAGGCTTTTGGAAGCGGTTCAGAAGTGATTCTCTAGTTTGAAAAGGAAAAACAGAGATTCAGCTTCAACTAAAAACCACGACCTATACTTTCAGCATATGGATGTCAGAGCTGGAGCCTGAGCCTGAGCCTGAGCCTGAGCCTGAGCCTGAGCCTAAGCCTAAGCCTGAGCCTGAGCCTGAGCCTGAGCCACTGTTTCGTAAACCCGCATAATTTTAAATCCTCTCTCATTTCTTTGGATTACCTTTCTTTCCCTCCAAGCTTTGCTTCAAATTCCTTGATCATCGAAGCCACCACAACCTGTAGAGGGAAAAAAAAACATTCATAAGCTCTGACAATTCAAAACCCACATAACATCACTGTCTGCAACCATTTATCAGATTGTTATGTGTGGTGGGACATACAAGTCCATAATACATAAATCTGTGAGCAAAAACTGCACTGATGTTCACTGTATTGATCTTTGTGCAATATTTGTGATGCCGGAGAAACCAACATACAGGCTTTGCAGTACAGAGCAAAATAATCAGTTTTAAATCAATGTACTTTGTATCCAGTCTTCTGTACTTCTACATATTGGAGTTACACAGAAATCTCTCTTTACAACTAATAAACTGCTGCAAACTGCTCATCAACCAAAATAATGACCTGAAATAATTCTACCAGGTTGCAGCATTGCTTATATAAATAAATAAATGATCCTTGGGATATTGAGGTGGTATGTGAGTGGTTTCATGGCTTCTGACTGCCAAACGAGCAAAGATAATTGACTATTAGGGATACCACCAACGTAAGGCTGGATAGCTCAGTTGGTCGAGCACCGTTACGGTATTCCAGAGGTCACTGGTTCGAATCCCGATCCAGTCAATTTTCCTTTGTTCACTTTTCAATGAAATACATAATGCTTCAAGCTCAGAGGGCCTGACCTTTCCGATCCAAGCAGGATCTTTCTAAAAGGCTAGAAAATTGTGAAATCTTTCTTCAAAAGTCAGAAAACTAGACCTTAGACAGGTCCTCTAACGGGATGATGTCGGTGGTTCAGTACCTCATGTTCAGGAGAGACGAAATCTAGATCTTGACGAAGACACCTCAGCCCCGGCAACATGGACTCCCAGATGAGGTCATTGGAAACGACTGAGGTCAATTTAAGGTCAAAGGTCAATTCATAATAACACTGTGAGCCTTTACGAAACCTTTGGTTTAAGGCGAGGCTTGGGACTTATTCAATTCGCTACAACTATTTGAGGCCCTAAAAATGAAGGGATTGGGCCACACGACGAAGCTGAAGAAAGGCTCCAGCTTTGCCATGTATCTCAAGCCCTTAATTTCATTTAGGACACAAAAAGCACAGATGTGAGTGACCACAAAAACAAACAAACTGAAAACACAAAGAAAGAAGCTTAAATTTAAAAGTTCTCATACTTTTGTACAGAACTGATGTACAAAAAAGCTGAAATTCTGAGTTAAAATTTAAACGAACAATCTAAAATCAGATTAAAGTCTGAAGTCTAACATCCCTGAAAATGGCGGTATCAAAATAAATCCCAAGCCTAGCCTCAAGCCTCATTTTGTAAAGGCTCTATATTTGTCTCTTTATATGCACATTTTACAGAGGAAATCTCAGTAAATACGGAGTAAATCTCAGTGCTAAAAGGATACAGCAGCACGACAGGGCACTGTAGGCATTGAACAGCGCCATGGCGATGACAGACCGCCTGGTTTCATTGGCTGTGTTGTTGTTGGTGTATGCGATGGCGGCCAATCGCGGTAGGACAACTGTGTGAAAGAAAAGCCCAATCCTACATGTACAATTTTCTAATTGCAAGAATGCGATACAGTGGAACGCCACTATAATGAACACACATGGGGCCGATTTCACGAAATGCTTTGCGAACATCGCTAAAGCCCAAATCCATCACTAAACGGAAAATTGCTTCGCCAAGTACATGTAGGGATCGATTTTCCATTTAGTGATGGATTTGGGCTGTAGCGATGATCGCAAAGCATTAGTGAAATCGGCCCCTGGATCCACAGTAACTTTTCGTTACAGTGGTTGTTTGTTATAGTGAAAAATGTTCAGTAGGTATATGGGTCATTCCACCAAGTTGTGGCACAATTTGCTGTGGTGTCCCTTGTTACATCAGTGGTAATAAACATCTTGTCACCTTCATGTGGATTCTAAATTGGCATCGTTATAACCCTTACAAGGTTCTTGCAGAGTTGTGCTTTATCTTTGCAGAGTAATATGACTCACTCTGTTGTAATGTAAAAAATAGCAGGCAGTAGAAGTTACCGATGTAACAGGGGACGGCGTCACAAATTGTGCCCAACTTTGTTGAATGACCCATATACATTGTACATTGTACATCAAAATCAGGAGCCAGGAAGATGTTCAATGTAGCCAAATGTTCCGTATAGCGGTGTTCATTATAGAGAGCGTGCACATGACGTCACTTGACAGCTTATCGGCCATTTTGGACGGCACGCGTACGCACGCACGTCGCGTATGCGCGCACGCGTACGTACCAGACAGCATCATTATATGCACGCACTTCTGCGTCTGCGTACGCGTCCGGTTGATTTGCAAGCTACGCGAACACATGTGGGTTACATACACTGTACGTACGTGCATTATACAGCGTTGCCGTCCAAAATGGCGTCCTGATCACGTGACTGCACACCATCTATAGCAGCGTTTCACTGTTAATCGTTAATATATTTTGACAATGGGGAAAACTTTTAATACACGTATGTGCCCCTTTGTGAAAGTCCAACTCATGTTTCTTTCCCATATATTAATGCTAAAAATGCCGATTGTGGCGTTGCTTCAAAGTTTAACCTCATTTTCTGGGTTTGGCCTGAACAAGTCACAAATTGAGTCCCCACACGGATGGACTTACATTCATCCCTGAATTTGGGCTCTGCGTTGGGTCCGGCCTTGCCGAAGGTGAGGATGACCTCAGCCAGAAGACCGTACTCCTCCTTGTACAATGGGTCATCAAGGAATGTCTGAAACTGGGAGTACACTCTATCTAGAGTCTTAACAACGGAAGAAGGGCAAAATATACACAAACAAATGAAAGAATCATCAACTGTATTCAGCAAAATTCTCTAGATTTTGATATAGAAACTAAGGGCATTTACGAAATGTATGCTCAAGGCTCAGTCTCAGGCTCAGGTTCCAGCTCCATTTCATGAATCCATTATAAAATAACTGATATCACAATGAGTGCTTTTCACACTATCCAAAATCTCGGGGTTGGAACCGGATCGAATCCCAAGATTTTTTTCAACCCTTTTCACACTTGAAAAGTTTCAACCCCGAGCCAACTCGGGTAGGATGGCCGAACTGGATCAAAATCAACCCTGGTAGGAACCAACAACAACAACAACATCAACAGCAACAACAACAAGAACAAAATATATAGATTTGTCTATACAAAGAAATACTCTCTTGGAAGTTAACTATTAAACACTATTCTACTTCTTATGTTACTTCATACACAACAAAATAAACAGACTTAATACCTCCTTCTGAGTTGTACTTTCAAGAATGGTCCCAAAAGCTGGAATGGTGGATATTTTAACATTTCTGCATACAAAAATAGAAACACAAATTAATTATTGAATAATTGAATAATTTTATTATGATTCCAAAAGACAAACAAACACGAGAATGATAGAAAATTCAAAATGGCTTCAATTTTTTTACATTTATATCACATGTAATTATGTAAATGTGTTAAATAACAAGTACGGTACAATTACTATTTGTTTGATTAGGCCTACATGCTGGTCCTCTCAACCATTTACACTATGAACGAGCGCACCGTGAAAACACCGTGATTATGCCGATTTGCCGTGAAAGCACCGTGAACATGTTTTTCACTGTGCTTTCACGGTGGTGAATCACCGTGAAAGTACCGTGAACGTAAATGCAACGCTTGGACGGTCAGCAGCACCGTGAAACCACGGTGAAATGTCTGAAGAGGTCAAACAGGCCTTGCTCATTAATTTTGGGGTCGATTTAATCCTCTTACCAGGCCCTTTGTATAAGTTCCTAACGGTGGGATCAGATGGGGCGAATTATTAAACTGCATGTTGACATAACATTATCGCCTGCTCCGGCACGGATAATCATGATGAATCCTCAGACTGCTTTTTGGGTTGTATATTTTCATGACCTAAAAGCTCAGTGTATTTCAAGGCTCTCACCTTTAAATTCCATAACCAGTATGTATACTTGGAAAACAAACATTTCGATCAGGCCATATGAAAGAGGAAAAGTTGCATAGTTTAGAAACTTGCAGATACGAAGAAACTTCCCGGAACGGCTGCGTGCAATGCGACGCTGCAGAAATCAGAAGACGAAGCACGAGGTTACGATATAATAGCATGGCTCCCATTACATGTAAACTTGTATGAAGCAAACCGAACAGTGGAGTATAGGTACCCAACACAATATTATTAGACTGGCAAAGGTCGCTCGCTTACTAAAATAGTAAACAGTAAATGCGTGCAACAGCTCATGTACACTAGCCATGGGGGAAACATCGGACCTAACTTGCGCACAATTTTCGTTATATCCTATGGCACTGGTAAAGTTTATTACCTCGTGGTCATACTGCAGCAGTACGCAGTGGCTTGGAATTTCGAACTCGCTCGCCCGGCGATCAAACTTGATTCGGACAGAAATGCTTCGTATTATCATTTGATGTTTTTATAGCTGGCCCATCATAGTGGTCGACAACTTACTTTTTGTCGTTTTAGGAAGAATGTAATTCTATTTTACTTTCTGAACATAACATTATGAACGGCTAACTTTCGCCTTAATGGCTACGTGATTTAAATGGCAAGAATAAGTTGGGGGCAAGGCGGGGTTTAATAGCCGACCGGCCGTAGGCAACCATTCTGCAAAACAGCTAGCCTACTGCCGATCTTCACCATTCAAACTGAAATATTATCATGAAACCTTTTCACAAAAATGAATATTATCACATTTATATCAACTGAAATGATGATTCTGCCCAATAAGTCAGGCAGAGTGTGCCTCTCTGGAACTCATTGTTTGCAATAAATGCTGAATAACGATCTATAATCCCAAGCCTCAACTCGAATTATGCGTCTCGACTGTTTGGGTTGGCTAGGTACACTTTACAATAAACAAAGCCATAGGATTTGGAATTCGGCTTGTAGTCGTCGTGCATCTCGAGCTTGTTGTTTGGGTCGGCTTCACTACACGGATGACCAAAGCTTATAAAACACGGCCATGTCAGGGATAAAAAGACAATACATTAACAGCGTTGGGATCGGGATTCATTCATCATCACACTTTCAAGACTGAGAAGGATTCCTGGCCACTTTCCTCTAGACTTTGTTGAGCAAAAGGTTATAAAGATTTTCGAAAGACGTCCATTTATTTAGCACAACTTAATCAAATTTAAAATAAAAAAATCAGTATCGACTGTACTCCTACTCAATATTTTCCAAACTTGTATTTTTCAGTTATTGATCTGATGGTTTAAATGTGTCAAGACCAAGTGTTTTGTTTTGGGGTTTTAAAGGTCTTAACAAACATTTCTTCAATTTATACACCGTCAATTATTGAAGAAGACAAGATACCTGTGTGGTCCCAGATTTGAAAAAGTTAACTTCAAAATTAGAAACATATTTTGAGCAAACGTAAATGCAAAATGTTTGCCTCAGCTAAAAAAAATTACTTGGGTTGGGTAGACCAGTTTTTAATTTCAGACACTACCCTACTAGCTAGATATCTACTAAATGTCACAGAAAATCAAAAGAGAAATTTACATCAATTGCAAAAGTAATGACAGATGGCAAATAATAAAAGTATATACAAATCCATACAAGATGAATATGAAACATCCTAGCATGGAGAAACAACAAGTTTCCGTGCAACGGGGCACACAACGTAGGTAGCGTACCCGTGTGGAACGTTGACCGGCCGCACGAAGCATTAGCCCCACGGCCATCACACGAATCAGTCCACGGCAAGGTAAATCGCGTTATGGCAACTGTTGTAATCGCAAACTCGACTTTAAGTAAGCATATAATGCACCTTGAAATTTCCAAAAATTGTATCTTTTGTTTTTGTAGATGTACGAGAAATCTTTGAGAATGTAGTTTTAATAAAGCAACCTCATTCAAAACGTCGTATCTTGGGAAGAATAAGTGAAGAAGTTTCGCGAAACTTCGACGACCATGTACCCCGGTAGTTTTTCTAGTCATGAGTGAAAATGAATGGATTTGAGCGTGGTGCTCCAGGAGAGAAACCGTTTTAAATGGATTGAGTCTAGCGGGAGACGTGTAACCAGATTTATGTGCACAGAATGTGGACGTGCAAATTAAAGACCGTATGCAGAAAAAGTCTATTGCAGTGTTGTACACGTGCAGCGTGCATGCATGCGGGGCTGGTCGGGGTGACACTGCTCGCGTCGCAAACTTGACAGTTCGCTGGAAATCGTCAGAAAGTCTTGTAAGTTATAATTGAAGAGAAAATTGTAGTTATTGTTTGCGGATTATTTCTGTAGTAATACTGTACATTTAAAAAATGTAAACGTGGCGGCCTGATTTTAAAGCATGGCAGCGATTTTTAAGCGTGGCGAAGATCGTCTTTTCTACACGTGCGTTGGTGAACAGTCTGCTAGTGTGGTAGGCCTACACATTGACACTGAAATCACAATACTCTGGTCCACGGTCTAGGGAATATTTCGAGGCTGCTGTTCTCTAATCGGATTAATAGCCAGCCTAGCTGCCTCAATTGTTGTCAGTAATCCATCGGCTTAAGACTGAATAACAAAAGAACTGTTTGCCTGAAAGGTCACACGGTGAAAACACCGTGAAATCACCGTGAAACAAGGAGTAGCAAATGCTCACCGTGAAATCGCTGTGAAAGCACAGTGAAAAAAATGTTCACGGTGTTTTCACGGCAAATCGCATAATCACGGTGTTTTCACGGTGCGCTCGTTCATAGTGTTATGTGTATCTTTTTACTTGCATGTTCTTGTCCTCTTGTCATTCAGCTTTTGAAAAAGATCCTGCTAGGATTGAAATGTCAGGCCCTCCTGACTTCATTTTGGTAAATTATCACTTGACTATACTCACATGTCCTGGTCCCCTGACAGTGTGATGAGAGCAGGAACCACCCTGCCGGATACCAGTGATTCATTCATGCCCTTGATGAGAGCCCTGAAGAGTTGAGCTGTAGCTGATCGTACTGAGGGGGATTTATGGACCACACAGCCCCACAGTGTAGCCAGGAGCAGTTCATGGTAAGTAGGATGGGTACTGCAATGGAGAATACATATACCGTAATTACATTCCTGAAACAATCTCAACTCCCTGGGGAATATACAGCCCTGGCTGCTGTAAGCGCACAACAGAGGCTAATCAAACCACAAAGCCATATCTACCCTCACAGGTATACCCATTTATACCTGGGTGAAGAGAAGCAATATGTTACAAAGCGTCTTGCCAAAGGACGCAAGCACCACTAGTCCATGGCTGTATTCGAACCCACAATCTGTAGATTGACCACAAGACCTTGGGTTCGACATGCCAGACCACTAGGCCACAGCACCTTACAGATGTATATGATGTACGCGTGCATAATGTACACAACCATCTCTAAATTCTGCTTCCTAATCAAGCCTGGTGCTTGCCTTAATGAGACGTTTGTTACATGTAAGTGTGATACTTAGACAAAACCAGGACTAGACAGTTCAATTTGTAGAAATCCGGTATAGAGCGATCCGATGGCACAACCATGGAGGTAAGAAACACCCGCCATTACTGCAGTGTCCCCGCCTGCCTTCTGTCCGGCAACATACAAATTTACACTCCACCGCACTCTATACTGCAGGGTGTATGTCCCCTGTAGTACTGATTGCGGCAGAGCGTAAATTCTTTTGTTGCCGGACAGAAGATGGGCGGGGACACTGCAGTAATGGCAGAGGGAATATTTGAGGTTTCAGTCCAAGAATAATTTTTCACTGCAAAATCATTTAAATTTATTATATCTCGCCAGTTTCTGTTCTTAACAAGAACTTCGGACAGAACTTGTCCGAAGACAGAATGTTTGTGGCCTCATCAGATGAAATCATTGTCATTTCGCTCTCTAGTTTCCATGTTAACTCACTGTAATTCAAGGAAGGTGACCCTGATGCTGTCCAGTGGGGCGTGGCTTAGTGCCAGACTGACTAATGTTTCCTGGAGGTACTGGGATAGATGCTTGCGATCCTCCTCCCGGTTGTAGCTACCCAGGACCCCCGAGGCGTAGACCGGCAGTGTGGCTCTGGTGATGGGCATCTGGAGAAGGGTCTCACACTCTGCAACCGCAAACAGGATGCAATAAATACTGGGCATTTTGGTAATAATAACTTATAATGTCTCCCTTTCATTTCTATCATCTCTATGACCTATGATCTCTCTCATCTTCACCCCTTTGTTAGTGCCTACCTTTAATCTTGTACATTCTCCACAACCTTTATACCCTTCCTCTGACCACACTTGCCCACCTCTATCCTTTCTTTGTGGTTTCCCAGCCTTATTGCAAGCTTTCCCTGTTTCCCTGGTCACTCTGTCCCCCTTTGTTCTGATCCTCTCATCCATTTATGTGTATCTTTAGTTAATGTTATTGCCCTCTTGTCATTTAACCTTTGATGAAGATCCTGCTAGGATCAAAATATCAGACCCTCCTAAACTCCAAGCAAAAATGATCATGCTCAGGAAGTCATGGAGGAACAAATTTCTTTCAAATATACCACAAGGTAAACTGACTGGATTAATTTAATAAGTCATTGAAAGGTAAACAAAGACAAATTGACTGGAGCACAATTTGAACTTGTGACCTTTGCAATACATTTTGCATTTGAAATTTCAACCAAAAAAGAACCATGCACAGTGTTACTCTTACCTGATTGGTCCTCTGGAATGTTCAAAACTGCTTGGAATTTTGGTTTAATCTGCCAATGAAATATACAAAATAAAGTCAACAACATATGTTAAGATGACTGCGAGATCACATAAGGGGTTTATACCAAACGGAGGCTCCGGCTCAGGTTCTGTCATCTATATATGCTGAAAATGGCTGTGGTTTTTCATTGAAGCTGAAGCTCTGTTTTCCTTTTCAAACTAGAGAATCTACTTCCGAACCGCAGCCAAAAGTCTCTATTTTGATACCCATTATTTTAGAATGGATTTACAAAATGGAGCCGGAGCCGGAGCCTAAGCCTCTGTTTCGTAAACGCCCTTAAAGGCATTGCATACGTTTGGTAATGACTCTGAAAATTTATGGCAATAAAAACTTACTTGGTGAGAAGTACAGCTGCTTTGGATAGTATAATGCATATTGAGAAACGTTCAATTCGAAGTACTGCGGTTATGGAAAAATATGTCACTTTTTATCTCCAAAAATTATGAATCTGAGAAGCGTTATGGCCGTAACGCTTCTCAGCCATTGACTAACTGTTCTCTGGCGTGAAATAACCGCTAGTAGTTTGTCGCCAAAATCTCAAAAACGCTTCCACCTTTTGAATTGAAACTTTCACAGGTTAGTTTTATGGTATATATATACAATTATATTGGTTTAAAACAAACAGTAGGCTCAAATTACCAAACGTATGCAATCCCTTTAATTCCTTAAAGAAAGCCAAGGGAATAAAATAAAGGGAATGAATGAATAAATACTGCCCTCTACAGTTCAAAAAGAAATGAATGGATGAATACTGCCCTCTACAGTTCAAGGGAATGAATGGATGAATACTGCCCTCTACAGTTCAAGGGAATGAAGGGATGAATACTGCCCTCTACAGTTCAAGGGAACGAAGGGATGAATACTGCCCTCTACAGTTCAAGGGAATGAATAAATGAATACCGACCTCTACAGTTCAAGAGACGAATGAATGAATACTGCCCTCTACAGTTCAAGGGTACGAATGCATTCACTGCCCTGTACAGTTCAAGGGAACGAATTAATGAATACTGCCCTCTACAGTTTAAGGGAACGAAGGGATGAATACTGCCCTCTACAGTTCAAGGGAATGAATAAATGAATACCGACCTCTACAGTTCAAGAGACGAATGAATGAATGCTGCCCTCTACAGTTCAAGGGAACGAATGAATTCACTGCCCTCTACAGTTCAAGGGAACGAATGAATTCACTGCCCTCTAAAGTTCAAGAGACGAATGAATGAATACTGCCCTCTACAGTTCAAGGGAACGAATGAATTCACTGCCCTCTAAAGTTCAAGGGAACGAATGAATTCACTGCCCTCTAAAGTTCAAGGGAACGAATTAATTCACTGCCCTCTACAGTTCAAGGGAACGAATGAATGAATACTGCCCTCTACAGTTCAAGGGAACGAATTAATTCACTGCCCTCTAAAGTTCAAGGGAACGAATGAATTCACTGCCCTCTACAGTTCAAGGGAACGAATGAATTCACTGCCCTCTACAGTTCAAGAGAACGAATGAATGAATTCACTGCCCTCTACAGTTCAAGGGAATGAATGAATTCACTGCCCTCTACAGTTCAAGGGAACGAATGAATTCACTGCCCTCTAAAGTTCAAGGGAACGAATGAATGAATACTGCCCTCTACAGTTCAAGGGAACGAATGAATTCACTGCCCTCTACAGTTCAAGAGAACGAATGAATGAATACTGCCCTCTACAGTTCAAAGGATTGAATGAATGAATACTGCCCTCTGGTTTGTTTTATTGAGCAAGACATTCTGTGCTAACTTAGCAATTTTTTTGTGCTTAATAGCTAAATGAAATTGGCCCCTGAAGTCGCCATAACGGCAAACCAATAACCAACGCAGAAACATGTTCACGGTTCGGGCCGCCAAAACACGTCCCTACTCTACTATGCACAATTTAAATACAAAGAAATATTCTACTGGTGGCCGACTTTTGACATCGCTCACCTTGGAATCGGTGAAATTCTTGCCGAACGTTCTGCAAATGTGAAGGAAGAGCTTGGCCATGGACTTGACGCTGTCTCTGTGCTGGGCATCAAGACGACCCAGAACCTCCAGCAAGCGAGGAATGCTGCCAAAACAATCAAGGAGAGAAGGTCATAGATCAGGGTGTAGCTTGAAGCTGCTGTTAGTGCTTGGGGAGGGGAGTGGAGGCCTGAGGCAGGCCAGCAGGCAAGAAGGGGGGTCACCTGGATACCACTAAATGATTGACACGGAATGACCCCGTTAAAGGTTACCTGAAATCAAAACTCATATGAAGTTAAATACATTTGCATTGTTATAAAACTCAATAAGTCTATCATTGTTTGTGCTAAAAATATATTGTACGTAAAAAAAGGAGGTATTTTAGACCCATAATTTAGCACCCCACTTTTCGCGACGAAAAACCATCTACACTAGTATGCAGGAGGTCATTTGAATCCCACCTGAGCTGGTGCATGATGTTTTCATGTATACTCAAAAGCAGTAAACATGCAGTTCTTATACATGCAGTGAAAGGTAAGCCTAATTTAAATGGTTCTATCAATCCAATACCCTTGGGTGTTTCTTCAAAATTGCAACTTACAATTCAGTCAGGACCCAGCCATAACTGGGCCATGCTTCTGTGGAGCCTGTCTTTTGGCAGAGGTAGCTTTCAAAATGCTGGACTAGACTGGCCAGTTTCTGCCGGTCACCGACAATGACCGCAATATCATGGAGTGGACACAGGGGCTTTGGAAACCTCGTCACTGTGGAAAAAAAAGTGGGAAAATATGAAAACAATTTCAATGATATTTTTAATTCAATTACAGGTTAAAATGTAGTCTTGGTTCATGACGTTGTTGGTGTGGATACTCGAACCGATTACCTGCACTGACCAGTACATACGTACGTGTGTACGTACAGGTGATCCCCACACACGTATGCAAGGACCTCTCGCTAACAACGTCTTGAGTATCCTGTAAAATCTCCCCCCGAAAACTTAGCGCGCTACATAACAAGGTGTGCATGCAACTCACGGCCTTTACAGGATTCCCTAGACGTTGTTATAGAGAGGTAGGCCTGGAATTTGGTTCTGGAAGCGGCAAGGCCACTTTGCCATTGCAAGGGGCACTTCCATTGGAAATTCATATTGTCTATGGAAACATTTGAAGGCGCACCAAGGCCAAGAACCAGGGCAACGAAGGCCATGGCCTCTGTGGCCTTCGTTAAATTCAGGCTTGAAGAGGTCTTTAATTATGTACGTGCGTGCGGGTCAGTGAGGGAAATTGGTTCGTACGTCGTACGTTCGTACACAGACATATCACAGTTTTGGACTCTGAATCTATAGAATGACAGAATGGCTTGCAGAGCTCCGTACCTTCTAACTGTGGGACATCACTGGTGTCATCGTCTATAGTGTTGAAGGGTGCACCTAGCAGTACTGAGGAGTACAGAGCAGGGACCAAGCACTGTAAGGTAGAACTGAAGAGCAGAAGCTTCCTTTCATCAACGGAGGATTCACGACTAGCTCTCTGCAAATCCTGCAAGAGAGGGGTTGGAGGAAGGTGGTGGGTCATCAATGGCTGATCAATAATAATAAATAACCTATCAAAAGAATCAATAAGCTATCAAAATAACCAATAACCTGTCAATAATCTATCAATATAATCAATAACATATCAATATAATCAATACCTTTCAATATAATCAATAACATACCAATATAATCAATAACATATCAATATAATCAATAATCCATAAATATAATCAATAACATATCAATATAATCAATAACATATCACAGGATGAGAGTGGTCACAAACAATTTGAAAACACCAAGGAAAAAGCTGAAATTTTAAAGTTCCTATACTTTTGCGCAGAGGTGTACAAATAAAGCTGAAATTCTGAGTTAAAATCTAAACCAAAAAACAGAATTCAGATTAAAATCTGAACTTTCACATCCCTGATATCAATATAATCAATAACCTGTCAATAACCTATCAGCAAACAATGGCCAAATACAAGTCAAAGAAGTAAAAAACACATGGAAATTTGGTTGGTAATCATGTTTGATAAAGGAAGACTTTTCATGCTTAAGCAAATTTTGTGCTTAAGCAGCAAGAAAATCTTGAAAGAGACTCTTGTCAAGAGAGGGCGGTATGTAAAAGGGCTCCCCACTCGAGCTAATTATAGAATATGCCCTATATATCGACAATTAAAGTTACCCGGATGTTAGGACAAACTTCACAATGTTCACGTGTAAGTTAATTGGACAACGTGCGACTTGTTTGTCCGAACATCTGAATGTGACGTCACGAGCGCAAAGCCTCATTGGCCCCTGGTCATCACTGACCACCATGGGCGACACTACTGTGGCAAGAAACTTACAATGGCAGCTAGTTCCAGTCTCTTCAACACGGAGGTGACGAGGTTGGTTTCAAGACGACCGAGCCGGTAAGCCCATGAGGCAAAGGCTGGTAGGAACACCTGCCTGGTTGCTCCGAGGACTGTCTCAGCAGAATCCTCAAGAGTTGAGAGGACAAGCTCCAGGCCCTAGAGATAAAGCAATAAAGGGAATCATCAATAAATCAAACAATCAGTGGGAGCATGCGCCGCGACAGCGCGTTGCCACATCTACCTTCGAGGGGTACTCCTTCGGTCTTCTGATGGCCATCCACGCGACCCATCCCCATCTCAGCAAAATAACGATCCATCTGATGCAATCATGTGTCATATGGACACCCTACCGGGCAGGCCCTACCAGTAGGTTCTCTCAAAAAGAGAATCCACCTGGCAGGATCACTCACAGAGAATCTAGCCACATGACTACAGACATCTCACAGTATAAACCAGAGAACCCGGAGAAAAACTCTCGAAGCATAGGAGAGAACCAACGCACATCTCTACTCACATATGACCCAAGCTGGGATCGAACCCGGGACACATTGGTGAGAGGCAAGTGCCTAACGCACTTGCCACCTGAGTCTGGGAACTTTGTTCTTACATGGTTGTATTTGTCTGTGTCTTCGGTGAGCGAGAAGACCAGGCCCAGGCTTCGCACAGCGACCTCCCTCACACAGTCTGTCTTGTCCTGCAGAAGCTGCTGCAACATAGACAGGATCAGGGAACTCCGAATCTCCTTCTGCAACGTTCGAGAAGGTAGGCACAGGGAAAAACAAGATTACGGGAAGGAAAAACTGTTAACATTTGACATTTCTGGAGTAGTAATACTTGGAAGGACGGTGTGCAGAGGATGCAGAGGTGGACAGGTGTCCTAGGAGCTATTTGATGGTAGTAATATTATTCTTGAGGTGCGTTTGGAAGGCTAATCATCCTTACTCGCAGCTGATGTTTTGAATTGCGAAGGACGTCTTTAACAGGAACCAAGTCTAAAGAATGCTATGAATTTTTATGTGGATCATTTAGGCCAAAAAAAATAATAGTTCTGCTTCCGGTTTCCCGACCGACCCTAATTTTAGGCTGCGACCCTAAAAATTTTATCGGGAAATGAGACTGAAAAAAAAAAAAACTAAAAGTGGAAGAAAGTGCCACCTTTTCAGTCGTAAAGCACCGCAACACCGCACTAAAGCGAAATACTTACACAGCCCGTACGGGGAACAGAGCTCACACAACGGTCGCCATTACTCTATCGCACGCGCACGGTGCTTTCACAGGGATCACGCGGTGTCCATGTACTTTGCATTATATAGGCTTGTATGTTGTGGTCGGAATGAATACCGTAGACTTGCCTCGGTACGTACATGTACATGTACTCTTGCATTACTAACACACTGATACAAAGTGATAGTTCAGACCGCGTGAAAAAGCGAACAGTACGTGTGAACTTAATTGTAGTTTGTACATTGTTATTGGTTTATTTTAAAAATAAAAACATCGCAGCCAAAGGCTGAAATGCGTTTTTATGGACGTTAAAAATGGTTAATTAAAAACAGGACATATACTAGGCCTACTAGTAATTTCATGAAATCTCTGAAAACATATCTATTTTCGTTGTAATTGTATAAATTGTTTTGTTAAGCGCATAGATAATCGTTTTGATTAATATTATGCGCTATATCAGTTTATATTGATATTATTATTATTCCCGAAATTGGTTTTAAATAAAGCAAAATTCACGTCCCGTGCGCGTAACAGTATTAAACTCAAGCTCAACACGCCTTGTATGCTACACGGTACGTATTTGTGAAGGGACGAGTTGACAAGATACGTGCGATCGAGTCGAGTTTGTGACGGTGCGACGGGGAGATCTCCACTTCGCTCCGGGTCGCTGATGAAGTACGTTCATCCTACAGCCCTGCTGTCACGTCAGTGTCAGAAAGTTCTCCACTTCCAGCAAAATACGGTATGGTATAGGCCTAGACCTAATGATTGTTGAAGTTTTAAGTTTACGATGTCGATCGGGAATAAGATCGAGATCCTGTGGAGGGGGGGAGGGGATCTTCAAAGGTTCAAGTTCAATTCATTTGAAAACCACTTTCGGAATTAGGACCTAATTAATAGCCCTTCTTTTGCCGCCGAGTTTTGGTCACTACTCAGTCAGTCAGCTGTAGGCAGCGGCGTAGCTACGGGGGGGCCTGGGGGGGCACGTGCCCCCCCACAAATTCGGCGTGCCCCCCCGGGTGCCCCCCCACAAAAAATCTTGGGTATAGAAAAAAAATTAAGCGTTATCTGTATAGGGTACGATAGCTATAAAGGAAATAAAAACAACTTAACAGCTTCTACTGTTCCAAAATAATATTTTTTTACTTTCAGCAAATGTTCCTGAGTCCTTAAAACCCTACAGTGAAGAAATCTGTGCAACATATCAGTGTAAAAATGCAATTTTCTTACGCGCTTACGGTTGCAAAATTCAAAACAGCCCATCTGCCATTTTGTGTGGTTTTGCTAGTTATATAGTCTGGTCCCCAGAGTGAATTTCTCCCGCTCAAGAGTGTTGGATTAAAAAGAAATAATGAAGTAATGATATAAATAAATGAATACATTTATCGGAACAATTGCTTCCAAAATAAGGCTCAGATTGCACCAGAGAATATCTAGAACCCCTGAGCTTCCAGGGCCCTTAAGCGGGCCCTGGACCCCGGCCGCAAGGACTTCGCGCTTATCCATGATTTTCCAGGGAGCCTGGAAATAAAATACGCCAATTCAATAGCGACGGGTGCGTTTCGGGGAGATCAAAGCTAGCTAATTTTGTCTTCCCCCTCTTTTTCTGCTCTTTTGGGGTCTTTCTGTTTCCCTTTTTTTTCTGTTTTTTTTTTTTTTTTTTTTTTGCTTGAAGAAAAGGTTGCCCCACGCCCGCTGGATCCAGCCCCCCGCATTTCTTATATTTTGCAAATCTCCAGTTTTGAAAAAATTCCGGGTGCCCCCCCACAAAATTCCAAGGCCCCCCCAGTGCCCCCCTGCTGAAAAAATCCTAGCTACGCCGCTGGCTGTAGGCCTAACGTTACATCGTCTTTATTTTTCTCGATCTTCCTACGTTAGTTCCTGCAATTCAGGCATGGTCGGTAGGGCGCCTAGCATATTTCAGTTTTAAGGGCAGATTTCCAATAACGCTGCGTTCCAATAAGCCAAGAAACTAATGCCGAGGTTTGGCCTATCCCTCGTATACTAACTATTAACCATGCGTTGGCATGGGCGCTTACTGCTGCGGTACGTACATGATGTACGGACGTGGCCTGTAACTACGCGGGCTATGTAAAACGAAACAGCTATAGGTTGTTTATGGGACTGCTCCATTTTAGGCGTTACCTGCATGGGCTATCTCGCTTGGGCAAGCACGTGTTGTGTGTACGTACGTGTAGGCTAGGCATGGAGCAGGCAATGCATTAATTTAATATGTACAGTATATGTTCATGAATGGTAGTGTACGGCGCGTAGAATCCATGATCTGAAAGTAGGTCATTGCATGCAGTACAAGTATCTGTAATCCTTACAGCGTATTATGCAAAAATTTATTTGGATCGATTTTGATCACGAGCTGCCTAGCAGTTTCGCGACCGCTTTTCAGTGGACAAATATAATTTTATTGATTCAATTTTATTCTGGACTGGAGGGAAGGGACAGTCTTGTACTTTCCTTTAAACCCACACTTAGATTAATGGTCTGCAAAATTGTGCGGATTTTTAGGCTTTGTTATAAACAAAATAATTTCTCTGTTTTGATTAAAGGTGGGAAACTAGTATCATATTTGTACTTTGGTAAGCGACCGAAAATATTTTTGATCATTAAAAAGATCAAAACTAAAAGAGAAAAGACTTCATACATACTGTGTCTGTTTTCCACCGTTTCCTAATTGTTTTAACAACAGGTAAAATTCCAAATTTGTCAAAGTCAAATATGTTCATCGTGATGTTAAAACAATTCTAAAAACACTTGATTATTTCCCCTAAAACTGATTTTATAAGAAAATGTTCAATGCCATTGTCTTCATTCCCAGTTTTAAACCTTTGTATTTTGTATTTTCTTTGTAGCAACCAACATGCCTGTCATCCTAGTAAGCAATGATCCATGTTGCCATCAGCCAACCAGTAAAAAGGCATTTTGTTCCCTCCAGGATGACACTACCATGCTAGAATTGGTTCGGCAATACCATCCCGAGCCTACAGAAAACATAAAGGTCGTATGTGGCTCTGGACCCATACTGGGTCTCGAAGTAGCTTCAATTTCATATGATGAGTTGCAGAATTGTTGTATAGGGAATTTGGCTGCAAACTTTCGTGTTAATCACATAAAGATTGTGTGTGACGACAAGAATGACACAAGCTGTGAAATGGAGTCCTCCAGCTCTACAGCCAAAAGATCCGCCTTTGATGTGTTGATGTCGGCAAGTAGGAAAAGGGGTTTGCCGGAAAAGAAATCTCAAAGGTATGCACTATATTTAACACTCCGTAAATAGATACTGGTACAATCATGCACTTTTCACATAATGACATTATAACGTCAACAATTTTGAAGAAATATATGACATTCACATTAAAACTACTTTAACTCTTTTTATTTATTGACAGTTCTGGGCTAAAGGAGGGCATCAGCAAGAAAGACGCCATTTTCAATTCTCTTGTTGACGACTTGAAGGTTCGAAATTGCAGTTTCCCCCAGTCCTTGATTGAAGATGAAGGGAAATACATAATTCAGGTCAGAACCTAAGTTTTGGTAGGGCCTATTTGAAGCCATTCAAGCTTTTCTTTTTAAAGGTAATATCATACTTTAGTTTTTGTCAAAGAAATGCAGATCCATGGGCAAAAATATCAAGTGAATATACAGTAACAGTAATCTGTGAAAATTTCAGTCCCATACGATGCCCACTTTTTGAGAAAACAGTGAAAAACGGCCACAGTATTTCTTAAGTCTTTTCTCCTTTATTTGTTATCGTTAAAAGATCAAAAACAATTGTATGATACTACCTTTAAAGCTACCATCCATCTTTTGCAACAAAATACTTGGTTGAAAGATATGGAGTTGTTCTTCAGTTTCTGGTATGTTGCATTTTCACTGTTTTCACAATATTGTTTAAATTGGTCACATACTCCATAGACTGATAAGAATCATTTCTAAAATTGCTGTGAAGTCTCTGGAAAACATTAAACTTTTTTCTTTCCAGACCCTGGTAAATGCCTTATGGTACATAACCAACCAGCACGCTGTCATCGAGGACACATCTAGTAAAAGACCAGGTGTCGTCCCAGTTCCCCCTTGTTGGGGTAACTACCAAGGCTACAATGACCACAAAAGAAAGAAGACAAAGGAACAACCGATGTACTCTTCAATTCTCAAGGGCCATAGTGACTCCCTCTATGCTCTCAGTCTGAGGCCTACCATGGAATCCACTCAGCAGCTCAAGACCCTTGCTGAGGACATCAATAAACTGGCCAAATGCATGCAGCAATATGCAGAATACTTGGATGTTCAACGGAAGGCAGAGAAAGAAAGAAGTTCACTGCTGCATCCCATACGCATGCTTGCTGACAATGTCAATGTTCAACATCGAAATGCAGTGTCGGCGCCAAAGGACTGTTACAAAGCACTAGATGAGGCTGTCAAACATGCACCACCTTTGGAGCCACTTAGTATAAGTGATTTCATGCCAGAGTTTCGCAGTGGGACTGAGCGCTTTCGATTCTTTGAGAATTTGCACCTGAGTTTTCCTGTAGATATGCTCAAATATGCCCCAGGTGGTTCTTACATGGCGCTTGGATTTGTTTGGAATGTTGCGGAAGAACGGACACCAGAGCAACAACAAACCCAAACTGTTCAGACGTATGAACAACTGCGGTCTAAACTGCCACAGTTTCACACACGAGCTATGAAAGCAGCATTCAAAGTGGAATTTTCACATCTGTCTAAGGTCACACCATCAGTCGTCGAGTCTGTTTACCAGAGACTGACTTTAGACAGTTCAGCCCATGCAAATCCTGCTGCAAATGAGCGCATCCGACTCATCCTGCTCGGTGAGACAGGTTTGATAGAGGACCTTCGTACCCACAACGCAGGAAGGCCCAACACGAAGTATGATTTGTTTTTCGAGCACATGGGCACAGAAATAGACGAAGTCATGGCCGCCGATGACCGCCGTCACGGCGAAGCTCATCTGGCACACTGGATAAGTCTTACTGACCTAATAAAGAAAGTGGCAGGCAAGTGTCCACAAGGTACGGCAATACCATCTAAAGATTTGGTTCGCATTCAGTTCACTCCAAAGAATCCCTACACCCATAGTGCACTGCAGTTCACAAGTCGCTTTCCAGTGCAATACAAGATTCAGGTGCGTCAGCTAAGAGCTTCACATCCAGATAACCACTTTGTGGCAGCCCTTCTGCTCTATCTGAAACACTTTGTCATCCTGTTGGGTAAGGCAATATGTTGTCTTATGTTTTGTGATGACAAGGCAAAAGTGCCCTTTGGAGAACCAGGCCATGTTTTGAGCACAGGTGTGAGAGGTCGCTCATCTTTAGCCCCAACCACCAGCAATTACATGGCTGAAGACCATGACATTCATCGCAAGGGCTCTCTGACACCATCTGTGTACTTGGAATCAGAGATTCCAGAGTCAGCAAAAGCATCGTTCTACAGAGGACAAATCCATGTGTCTGTGAATGACAGTGCACTTCAACAGTCCAAGCCTCTCCGTCATGGTGCAGCAATTGTGCAACTTCTTCGAAATCGTCCAGGGGGAGCACCTCCAGTCTTCACCAAGTTTAGTGATGGTGGTACTGACCAACGAATAACACTTGAACATGTGAAGTGTTCTCTCATTGCTGTGTTCAAGCTATTGGACTTAGACCTCCTGGTTGCATGTCGATGTGCCCCCGGCCAAAGCTGGATCAACCTGGCAGAGCGCTGCATGTCTCTCCTGAACTTGGGTCTGCAAAATTGTGCCCTGCAGAGAGACAGCTGCACACAGGAGACAGAAAAGAAGTTGAAGACACTTGGAGGAGTTGCTGCCATACGAGAGGCAGGGGCATCTGACCCAGAACTTGCTGCAGAATGGAAGGATGCTGTAAAACCCATACAGGTATGAACCAAATTTGAACCAATAACCAATTTCATAATGGCTACATAAAAAAAAATATATATCTCTAAAAAAATAAAAATTCTATACCAAAAATACATGTACATGAACAACGTAATATGGGCCATTTGAGCATAGTGAGGCTGTTCAGAACAACCCAAAGTAACAGTTACTTTTATTTTTGTTTTATAGGCTGTCATTGAGAAGAGGTTCCAAAGGTTGACCTTAAAGGGGAAACCAGTCTCCACCTTCTCACCTGTTGGGGATGAAGTGATCGGCGAGCTTGAGAAGATCTTGTTAAAGATGTTCCCATCAATCAACATAAATAAGCTAACCAAGCAAGGACTGAAAGGCAATGACACCTACAAAAGATGGATGGTATCCCATTGCATTGAGAGGACATACTCTTTTCAAATCAGAAAGTAAGGGAACACATGTTATGCATGATACATGATCATTATCTGACCTATAATTTGAGGGATATCTGGTGCATTTTCTTAAGAGCTAAAATGATAATTTTATATTTATTTTTAAATTCTAGGTGCAAGAACCTATCATGCTGCCCTGAACCTTGCCTTGGGAGAGACCAACTTGACAACATAGGCCAACTGCCGGACCCAGTATTGGACGAAACTGGGAATCACTTCCTCAAGTTTGATGCAGTCTATGGTAAAGCCAGTCTTCATGCAGCCACAGGGCCCCCATCTGCAGAGCCAGTCCTGAAAACTAAGACAAAGGGAAAACAGGTGAATATGTTTTAGCGCTGTTTATGTTCATAAATGGATAGGATAAAGATGCAGAAATCAGACCAAAATAAACCATATTGCCAGTACTAGCATCAGCCATTCCCGAATTCCATTTAGTTGTCATGTATTGCTTGATATCTGATGGCGTGAAATCACCACCTTGTCTTGTGCAAATCTTGAAGTTTGTTTAAACAAAATCTTACCCCTTGTTTTTGAACAGGTGA
The DNA here is from genome assembly GCA_963971285.1 of Astropecten irregularis. Lineage (NCBI taxonomy): Eukaryota > Metazoa > Echinodermata > Asteroidea > Paxillosida > Astropectinidae > Astropecten > Astropecten irregularis. The sequence continues at coordinate 2,612,518 of OZ020246.1, forward strand.
AGAAACCACCCGAGCAAATTGTGGAGTTGGATCCAGTGCCACTAGTCAAGGATGCATCCATTTGCACTCTACAGAATGCACGCTCTTCAACTACATGCATTGAATGTAGTAAGCCCAGGCTTCTATATAGTAAGCACACGCTGACAGACAGACAGCAAACTTCCCTTGCATTGTTGCTGTCCGAGTTCGACTACAGCTGCGGCAGTCCTGTCACACATCCTAGGCACTCCTTGCATGGAGTAGTCTTTGCGAGATTGCCAATTCATTGCGGAGATCCAGTCGAGGTGGCTTATTACAAGACCGGATTTGGCCCTGTAGATGTCTGCTGCTTCTGTGCCCAAAATGGAGCACACACAGATCAAGGCTTGCTACAAAAATACAAGACGGTGCTTCCCATTTGTGATGCCTGCAAAACCAGGGGCCGCCTACCAGTTGTTTTTCGTCCATATGGCAAGGGGACCTAAGTCCAGAATTGTAATCCGAAGTCAAATGTTAACAAGTAAAAACAAATCTGAAGTCAAATGTTCTCAAGTCAAATTTTCTCTCAAGTTATGTCAAGTCAAGTCCACTTAGAGAAAAATGTCTTAATCCAAGGGTAAGTTCATATATATTATTTCAAGAATCAAGACTGGCCACTTTGTTGCATTTGTTTTATTTTAAAAGTTCTGTATGGTAACTCATACCACTGTCAAAGTCATTAGTATCGAGTCATTTTTAATCAAAGTCGAGTGTATTTCTGCATAAATTGTGATTCTTTGCACTGTTATAGAAGGTGAAAAATAAACCAAACCAAACCCCAAGTTACAAGTCATTACATCTGGGCCAAGTCGGGTCATAAGTCACAAAGATTGTGAGCAATCAAGTTACCGGCCTTAAGTCAAAAACTTTGCCTATTAAAATGTTAATACCTCACAAATAATTTTAGTAAATGAAATAAATCAACCCACTGTTCAGTGTATGTCAGGAACATGTATGTCAGGAAATGTTTTTGGTAGTGTTGTTGTTTGATTATAATAGGCCTTGAATACACGCATATGCCTCCATATAGTTGTGCACAAAAAAAAATGGCAAAAAAAAAAAAATTCCCTACCTACCTACCCTATTTTAAAATGCCATGTAATCGGAAGCAGAACTATTTTTTTTTTTGGCCTTAGCGGAAACACCACGTAAGAATCGTTCGTACTTTCGCACGTCTATTTTGTTCGTACTTCTCGTAAGGTCTCAACGTTTCAACTAGCCTGCTCTAGTCCTTATCAGGAGCTATGAATTTCTGCTTTAAATTCAATGAAAATGCAAAGAACCCTCCCCAAAAAACAATTCTTCACTTTTATAATCTTTTATAATTGCATTTCTGCGCGTATCGATAAAATGATCTTTGGGATATAGCATTGTTTCATGGCTTCTGACTGTCAAACGAATAAAGATAAATGACTATTAAGGACACCACCAATGTAGGGCTGGATAGCTCAGTTGGTAGAGCGCCTGTATGGTATCCAGTTCGAATCCCCCTCCAGTCAATTTTTCTTTGTTCACCTTTCAACGACTTAAAATTCAGTTTCCCTTGTGGTTATTTAATGATTTTAAAATCTGGCAAATAAATACTACAGACAGAAACTTCTTTAAGCACTAAATGGCAAAAAATAATAGAGAAAAGTACCGGTAGGTGGGGTGCCAAGGCACCACAGGACTCGGCTACAAGCTGGCGCCTCTCTGGGAACTTATGGGTAATCTGCTCCCAACACTGGGGCAGGAGCTCTGCTTCTGCTCTGTCGGGGCCTACATACTTGGCAAATGCGACGCAACCACTCAGGATAACTCGTCTGAAAAAACAACAACAAAATGGACACACTATTGTTTTGGGGCCTTCAATTATAAAATGCCGCCAGCTTAAAGAACTTCTACGGCCCATGTCACACAAGGAAAATTGAGTCAAACGGTTCCAGGCTTCTTTAACCCCTTTAAGAAGAGAAGCATCTTTACAAGTTCACCAGCCTCATTATCAGTCACCAGTCCATGAGTACTAGGAGCTTGTCATAAACAATGCATACACACAAAGGTTGAATACTGCCGGGCAATATCCCAAATTCCAGGCGGTCTATACTCAATGAAGCAGCTGTGTTTAGAACTCGCAGTCTGCTTGAAAATGTTGATCTATTCAAATACAAATCAAGGGGGTTGATGTAAACGTACCACAATGAGCACATTTTGGGGGACAACAAAGGTTCATTGAACCTCTTGTTCCAGACAGTACCCCCATTCAATGTATTTCAATGGAAATAACAAAGCAATCAATAACATCCTCATGCAATGAGGCGAACTGCTATAACAGATTTCCAGGGAGAAGGGGTTTTATAATGATAGTGATGGTTTTGCCATAACTGCGGACTACATCAATCCCAAACCTCTGCCGTACCTCTGATCCTCATCTGGCTTCTTGATGAGGTTAAAGAGGAGATTCAGAAGCTTGTCCCTCTCATTGGGGTCCGGGTGGAGTGTCACGGTGCACACGATGAGGGGAACCAGCTCCTATTGATGACAACAGTAAACAAGTGGGAGCAGTGAAACAATTTGAAACTTGGCAAAGATGCGAATTGGGCTGCAATATTATAGTAAGCTCAAGTATTAAGCTAATTTAATGTAGGCCATAATTAATATAAGTGAGAAGTTGGCACTGATCCAGACCATACAACTCCCAGTGGTACCTTTGGGAAATTTATGGCAAGCAGTCATTGGTTTTGCTTAAACTCCAGATGCCTAAACCTTGGCCTTTGATTTGGCAGTTACCCACCTCTCGCTTTGCTATGAGCACATTGGGCACGATGTGTGGCAGGCAACGAGCCAGCATCTGTACGACGCCCGCCTCATCATGAGCGATCCGTGAGACCTCCTCGTGAAGGCGGACCTGACTGACGTCGCTGACTGGAAAGACTGCTTCGTTGATCGCTTGCTGGAATGCTGTGAGTATTCTAAAAGGGAAGAGGTGTTAAAGACGACGTGCGTAAATAAAAAGCAACAGCCCTTTCAAAAGATATCGGTCACCATGAACATATCCCCTCCAGGCCACTCTATCCAACATGAAAGTCCTTAGCTCCTTGTTACTGTCTATACCAGTGTCCCTCTTCAGAATGCTAATGTACCTTCTTTGCTTTCTACCATATTTTCTTGTTCCTTGGTATGGTTCCCAAAGAATTACTTTACTTGCTAGTAGTTCTGGATGACGCTGTGTCAAGCTACTAGCTCAAAGTTTCAGATTGCAGCATTGCTGCCTGTATCGGTGAAATGATCCCTGTGATATGGCGGTGTGTGAGTGGTTTTATGGCTTCTGACTGCCAAACAAACAAAGATTATTGACTATTTGGGACACCACCAACGTAGGGCTGGATGGCTCAGTTAGTAGAGCGTCTGTATGGTATTCAAGAGGTTGCCAGTTCAAATCCCGTTCCAGTCAATTTTTCTTTGTTCACTTTTCAAAGTTTATTTAATAGTTTTGGCAATCCTGCTTAAAGATCACTCCTTGGTGATAATAGGACTGGTCGAGTCTATTACGGTCATGTGACTAGATTCCCTGCGAGCGATCCTGCCAGGCGGATTTTCTCTTTTGAGAGAACCAACTAGTAGAACGCGTCCGGTAGGGTGATCATTATTTTGCTAGGATCGGGATGGGTCGTGTGGCTGCCTGGGGGATGGCCATCAGAAGACCGAAAGAGTACTGCTCGAAGGTAGATGCGGCAACGCATGCTTCTACTGATTGATTGAGTCTATTACCTTGGAGTTGGCACAGGGTCTGCGTCCGTTTCTGTTCCCGCTCCATCAGTGCTGTCGTCTCCTCGGGTGATCATGTGACCCTGAGAGTCCGCATCTTCCTCTGGGAGGTTGCTGGCATCTTCCTTGTCTCGTTGATGCCCCTCAGCATTGGCTCTGTAAGGATCACATGACACTGATTCAGATAACTTGTAACCAACAAACAGCGTTTTCAATTGGTCCATTTCAAGTTCACTAAGTTTGATTTCATCAATCTGTTTTCACATTTTTTCTGATTTCACATTTTTTCTTAAAGTGTACTGTAATCCGAACATAAGTTTTTGAGTGGCGCCCTCTTTTGATAAAAAAAAAATGCAGTGGTGGTTTTTGGTACGTACACTACAACTCCGGATCGGTACGTGGTGCGCAATTTATTCCTGAAAGGAACACAGAGTTAAAGGAATATTCAGCATGGACAACATCTCCCGTATTTCCCCGCAGGTCTTTTACTCATGATTAGCTTTTCCAGCTGGCAATGTACAAAATAATATACTGACACCACCACACTTTTTTTTTAATCAAAAGAGGGAGAAACTCAAAAACGTCTGTTCGGATTATTGTATACTGATGACCAAACATCGAGTCAACCGGCTCTTTTCAGAGCCACACAACTTAAAAGGAGTATGTCTCATGGTATTATCGCAAAATCAATTATCTGTAATACATGTATGTACTTCTGCCATGCAAAATTGCACAAAATTTAGTGCAAATCTCATAAAAATGGAAGAGACGATTTTTTGTCTGTATATACCTGAGGTCAGCCTCGCTCTCGTTTTGCCTAGCAACCGAGTCCGCAGGGGCTGCATTTGCTGCTGCTTGCCTTTGTTGCGTTTTTTGCGGTGTGCTAACAGGACTTAGGTTTGGTGTTGAAGTCTTAGGCACTTGCAGTGTGTCTATATCTCTGTAGAGATAAAAAGAAATACACAATTGTGAGAAAAAACTTCTGCAGCTATTGCCATAATGTCAATGTTCATCTTCCCAACACTTTCAGTACAATTGTTGCTGTGTGAAGAGGAGCAATAGAGAGTGTGCACATGACATCACTTGACAGCTTATCGGCCATTTTGGACGGCACGCGTACGCGCGCCCGCGTACGCATACGTACCAGACAGCATCATTATGCACACACTTCTGCGTCCAGTTGATTTGCAAGCTACGCGAACGCATTTGGGTTACATACACTGTACATACGTGCATTATACATGTGTACAGCGTTGCCGTCCAAAATGGCGTCCTGATCACGTGACTGCACAACCTCTATATGCGACAAAGCATCTTGCCCAAGGATGCAAGCACCAAAAACACATGGCTGGATTCGAACCCACAATCTGTAGATTGACCACAAGACCTTGAGTACGACACAACAGACCACTAGGCCACAGCACCCCACATTCTCTGATTGAGAACGCATACAAATTAAAGGTAAAACTATTCTTTGTTTTTTGTCAAAGAAATGCAGATTCATAGGTAAAAATATCAAGGAAGATACAGTAACAGTCATCTGTGAAATTCCCAGTCCCATACTTTTTGAGAAAACGGTGAAAAACGCCCACAGTAATTGTTTTTGGTCACTGGTTTTACTCTTTTCTGGATAAATACAGCATTTCAGACAGAAAAATTGTAACGATATGTTTCTACCATCACCATCTTTGTACCCTGTAAGTTATAGGTAAATCTGTGAACATTTCTGTTTTGGTTTCCTACCAAAGTATGATACTACCTTTAAGACTAAAACACAGTGAGGACAGTCACTGTGAATGGCATCAAATGACATCAATCCTGCACTGATGCAACAAATTAACAGACAAGGGTTTGATTTCACGAATCCCTACGATCAATCGTAATCAGAGTTACAAAGGATAACCCATCATGTCCTACAATTTCTACGTACAGCCACGATGCATCACAAGTTCTACGATTTAGAGCAAGTTACATTGAGTTTGGTGAAATCGACCCAAGAACTGAAAGTGCAAGAGAAATCTAGACGAAACTTACTTTTCCATCTTCAGCAGTTTCTCTTTCAGAATCTGATTTTCTTCTGTGAAAGATGCGAGCTCCTCTTGCAGTTGTAAAACTTGGGCTTCCTGAAACAAAATGACAAGAAAGGCAAAACAATTTGGGTGGCTTCTTTTCGTACAGATACATGAAAGATTATACGTAAATTGTGCAGTTCAAATGCCTGGGGGACAAACCTACTTTCTCTGTTACACTTTTCATGACACCTGACGATTACATCCTAAGAGGATCTTTCTCAAAGGCTAAAATATACTTTTTGTTTGTCAGGCTGTTAAAAGCTGTGGAACTCAATCAAACATTTTGATATTATTCAGACCAAAGACATCTTGAGATAAAGACCCAAGTAATATCCAAAAATGTACAGCTAAATATGTTCTCTCCAAAGCATAACAAAATGAAAAAGTATTGAAAAGTGAACAAGGTAAAATTGACTGGAGCATGATTCAAACCAGTGATCTCCAGAATACCGTACCAGTACTCTACCAACTGAGCTACCCAGCCCTACATTGGTGGTGTCCATAATAGTCAATTATCTTTGTTCGTTTCGGAGTCAGAAGCCATGAAACCAAAATGAAAAAGTAATGAGTTAAGATTGGGAGTCATGTTGTAGGACCAGCAACTAATTTGGGATTCTGTCAACATAGGGATGGATAATGAAGTTGGTTGAGTACTGATACAGCAACCTGGAGGTTGTTGGTTCAAATCCAGCCAATCAAACTGACCAGTTTTTCTCGTTCCTCATCTAGGGCCATGCCGATGTCCGCTTCCACTTCCTCCGACTGCTCAGCGAGGATGCTGTCATCCCCACATCCTACATCAGCAGTCTCCTTGGTAGGAATGACATGTCGGCTATAGTCCCGGTACAAGTGGAGCAGGTCTGGTGGTCGAGATCGATTCAGTCCGACGTCGTCCCAGTCATCAAAGTCCTGAGGATGTCCAAGCAACAACAATGATTATTATTACTTCAGGGGTTGATATCAAAAAGCCCTGTGATCGATCGTAACTTGAGTTACGAAGGATAACCCATCGTATCCTACATAGGGCTGTAATGCATCATATGTCCTACCATTGATGGTAAGTTACGATTAAATGAATGAAAGCGACCCGAGGAGAACAAGTGCGTAAGGCACTCGTCTCTCACCAATGTGGCCTGGGTTCGATCCCGGCTTGGGTCATATGTGATTAGAGTTGTGCATTGGTTCTCTAGCTCCTGTGCTACGAGGGTTTTCTCCGGGTTCTCCGGTTTTCCTCATTCCACAAAAATCAAACACTTTAGATCTAAGGCTGTACTCCGTGATGGTTTGATGTGGCTGGCAGTCAAAGCACTAACGAAATCTGGCAACTCAATAGCGTTGTAGCCACATCCTTTGCAATTCAGCACCCTAGCTGCAAGCAAGGTAGTCTCGGAAGCTTTTCTATCGTGATGTGATGATCGCAACCTACACTTAGCGAGACCGCCAGCGGGCTGTATCCATGCATAGGGCGCACCCCAAACTTTTGATTTTTGCCAAGGTGAAAAAAGGTGTACCACAATGAGTGATTTTTTGGGGACAATAAAGGTTCACGCCATGAGGTGAACTGCAATAGATGCTTCTTGGGTGGAAGGGGCTTATAAACGTACCTGCTCTTCATTTTCGTCACAGAACGTGATGGAGGTCAGCTTGTAGTCCCGTTGCAACAAGAACTCATTGATGAGATAGTTGAGGGCACGTCTCTCCATGGGCTTCATTGCATCCTTAAAACAAAAGTATGTCATTGTTATTGTTGAAAGTAAGCAGGAGGTCGTGGGTTAGAATCCCACCTTAGCCAGAGCATGATTATCAAGATCTACAGATTGTGGGTTAAAGTTAGCTGTGGGTTGTGGTGCTTTCATCCTTGGGCAAGACACTTTGTCACATATTGCTCCCTTTCACCCAGGTGCAAATGGGTACCTGCGAGGGTAGAGATGGCTTTAATAGTTGTTTGATTAGCCTCTGTGCACCTTACAGTACCTGGGCTGTATACTCCCCAGGGAATTGAGATGGTTTCAGGAATGAAAATGTAGCTCGATGACCAGGGATAATAATAAAGTGCATAGAGACTTACCCCACGGTACATCCCATCTAGTCACCTTCCTTGTATAGTAAAAGATAACACTTATTCTAAATAGAAAATGGGTACCAGACTACTTTGAATCCAAGCCTCGGTTTGATGGCACTGCTTTGAATGTAGGATGGATGCACCATGAATAAGGTTTATTGTGATATGCACTATATAAGAACTGCATACTCATTATGAGTAATGGCTTTACATAATTATATATGTGTGTGCTTAGCTGGCTAGTGATATTAGCTTCCGATGAAAGGCCTAGGGTAAGGGGCCAATTCCATAGAGCTGTTTAAGCACAAAATTTGCTTATGCATGAAAAGTCTTCTTTGATCAAACAGGGTTAACAACAAAATGTTCATGTCATGTTTACTGCTTTTGACTTGTATTCGGCCATTATTTGCTGAGCATAACATTCACATGTATTGGCTGGCATACTGATTTTATTTAGCAAGGTTTTTAGCGTTTAGGCAAATGTTGGTGCTTAAGCATGTCTATGAAATTGGTTTAAATATACCTCTTCAATCACTCCTTCTGAAGTCTTGTTGGTATGGATGGGCGATGGCACTTCACTCTCTGAAAAACATGGACCAAACAAATAAATCAAATTGAGCAATCTCCATAAATAGTATGTATTAACCCTCTGCACCTACCACACAAGACAAAAGCTGCTTACCACACACTACTACAAACTCCACAGGGGGAAATTGGATCACAAACCACACTGTGGTGTATTGTGGTATTCAGGATACCAGGCTTACCACAGGAATAACCATGTGTGTTAAACTGTGGTATGTACGAGGGTTAGGGTGAACGAGGACGAGCTTGATTGCCAATCTGTGGAATTCTAAAGAAGACCTTAAAACCTGACAGACTACTGAACCACTGAACTCCTGTGAGGACCAAGGGAGGGCAGTAGGGAGGTTGGGGAAGGACGGAGGTCCTCAAATCCCTTCCCATGGGCCCCTTACCTGCTGCTTCAGTGAGGTTGGCACGTAGGGCCTTGATGGTATCCTTGGCCTTGCGTAGTTCAAACTCCAGCACAGCGTGCTTGTCATCTGACTGGTTCACGCCATCATCAGAGTACCGGGCAAGGTCCAAGGAATCAAACGTGGTCTCGCTGGACGTGCGATCTGCAGTGCGGCAAGAAATAAACCAAGAAATTTGATAAGAACTGAGGAACGTGTTGAATTTTCCAAATTTAGCATAATTTTATAAGTCACTGAAAAGTGAAAAAAGAAAAATTGACTGGAGTGGGATTCGAACCAGTGAGTCAGCAACCACCCAGAATACTGTACTGAAGCTCTGTGCTATCAATCCCTATGTTGATGGTGTCCCTAACTAGTCAATTGTTCGTTTGGCAGCCAGAAGCCATGAAACCACGCACATACCACTATATCCCAAGGATCATTTAAAATACATGCAGGAATGGTGCAACCTGGGAAACAGTACATGTACACATGGGGAATCAATCAACCATGCTGCTTTTTAATCAATATAATAATCAAACAAACACAAGGACACTGACTGTATAATTCTAAGTCATTGAAAAGTGAACAAATTGTCAAATTGTCAAAAGTCAAATTGACTGGAGCGGGATTAGAACCACAGACCTCCAGAATACCATACCGGCACTCTTACCAACTGAGCTATCCAGACCTCTTTGTTGGTGGTGTCCCTAATACAATGGAATGCCGCTATAACGAACATTTGGTAATAACCGAACATCATCCTTGGCTCCCAATTTTTATGTACAACGTATCTAGACATGCTGAACATTGTTCACTATAGGGTCATTCCGTGTCAATTCAACGCGCTTTGGAACCCGACCGACCTTGGATTTCAATGAAATTTGGTATGCTTATTGGCCTCCATGAGAAACCCTCAGAACCGAAATTTTATGTAATTTGATTCATCACTTTTTGAGATACGGGTTAACAAACTTTTGACTAATTAGCACAATCTGTCGCATTCAAACAGCCATATCTCCAGAAGTAAAGAACCTACAGAAATAATTTTTACATCATTCTAAAGCTCTTATAATGGCCTTCATTTTGCAAAATAAAACCAAAATTTTTTCATGTACGACAAAAAAATTACGTTAAAATTTGACCTTTGACCTCGATTTAAAAAAATGCATATTTTTCAAAATGCGCAATTTTTTTTTTTATTTTAGCTTGACATGTAAGTAACATCTCCGGAAAAATTTGGAGTGGGCGCTCATATACTTTTGGAGTTATGATAATTTAAACATCGGATTTCGAGGATAAAACCTGTAAATATGCATTAACAGGTGCATTGTACATATAATTGCATTGCATATGTGCATGTAATCCATGTGTAGTAATGCATGTGCACAAATATGAGGTATTTTGGCCCTAGCCCTTTTCAAGTATTAAAGCATAACTACAAAACTGTACAAAAGCCCATCCTTAATGTTTTACATGTTGCTCTGGGCCCAATATATTCGGGGGGGGGGGGCGGGGTACTGGAACTGTCAGCCAGGCATGTTAACTAACCTAATCATCTCCATTCCATCAGAATTTTTGTTGTTGCAGATTTCATTTCTTTTGCAGACATTGATCAAGTAAACATATCTGGTTTCTGTAACAGTTTCCACAATTATTACTATATCCTGAGAGGATCTGTGTAACCTGAAGGAATTCACAGCTTACAGTTTACCATCGTTTATAGCTGGAAGGAACAATCGCTAGTTTGCTTTAATACACGATTACACATTGCATGATGCACTCTCAGAATAGTAACAATTGTAGAAACTTAAGTATTACAGAGACTAAACACATAAAAGATGCCTGCAAAGGAAATGAAATTTGCAATAAAAACTGATGGAATGGAGATGACTAGGTTAGGCCCTGTTTGTTTAATGCACAAGATCACGAATCCAGCGAATCCGGATCCCATTTTAGCGTACCCTGCATAGGACCTTGATCACCAAATCTGGGATCCTGTGCGTTGAACAAACAAGCCCTTAGTTAATAACATGCTTGGCTGACAGGTACACTAGCCCCCCCCCCCCCCTTCCCGGAAGATATAGGTCCTTGTGTTTAGAATGCAGCAACATGTAAAAGATTAAGGATGGGCTTTTGTACAGTTTTGTAGTTATGCTTACTTGAAAATGGCTAGAAAGGCCAAAATACTTCATATTTTTGCACATGCATTACTATACATGGATTACCTGTACAGAAGTATATGTACAGTGCATATGTTAATGCATATTTACAGCTTTTAACCTCGAAATCCGATGTTTAAATTATCATAACTCCAAAAGTATATGAGTGCCCACTCCAAATTTTTCTGGAGACGTTGCTTACATGTCAAGCTAAAATAAAAAAAAAATTGCGCATTTTGAAAAATACACATTTTTTTAAATCGAGGTCAAAGGTCAAATTTTAACGTAATTTTTTTGTCGTACATGAAAAAATTTTGGTTTTATTTTACAAAATGAAGGCCATTATAAGTGCTTTAGAATGATGTAAAATTTATTTCTGTAGGTTCTTTACTTCTGGAGATATGGCTGTTTGAATGCGACAGATTGTGCTAATTAGTCAAAAGTTTGTTAACCCATATCTCAAAAAGTAATGGACCAAATTACAAAAAAATTTGGTTCTGGGGGTTTCTCATGGAGGCCAATAAGCATACCAAATTTCATTGGAATCCGTGTCGGTCGGGTTCCAAAGCGCGTTGAATTGACACGGAATGACCCTATAACTAACAACCACAATAACAATCAATTTCTGTACATCCCAGTGTGTTCATTATAGTGGCATTCCACTGTAGTCAATTATCTTTGTTCATTTGGCAGTCAGTTTCCCTTGTAGTTATTTGATGATTAGTTATAATATTTGGTAGATGTGTCTTACGTAGCTGATTCAGCTGGAGAGAGTTGTCCTGACGCTCAAAATTTCCCGGATTGGAGAAGTAATCCCGGAGTCTGAGAAGTTCCCTTCCACTCTCAATCAGTTCAGTGTGCATCTCCAGAGCAGTCAAAACCATCCGATCCTAGAGGACAAAACATAGGACAGGCAATGAAACCAATGATTTACTAATCTGCAATTGAGATTCTCAGCTGGGAATGGGTGATGCAATGGGCACCAGACAAGTCAACTGCGGGACAATTCGACACGAGACAGCTTGACTGTAAAGGAACAGGATGCTATTGTTGCCCCAAGAGCTTCATTATCCAATGCTGGACACTCCCGTGTCTTATGAAGTTGTGTATATAATAATAATAGTAATAATAATAACGGGTAATGGTTTCTTAGGGAGACATTCCCATAGGGTCGTGCACACGACTTAACTATTTCTAAACATCCTCCAAACCAATGAATTTGAAATTGACAAATATATTCATATTTAGAGCATTCTCTGTATTCTATTAAAATATGGATGTAAACATATCTTTAAAAGGTAGAATTTTTGTTAGTCTAATGTATACTACAAGTTCTACAGACATGTTGGCTGTATAATACTGTTCTTGGGATTGTCGTTGGTTTACAATACCACCCAGGTCGTAGACCAAGAGAAGAAAATTACACTTCACTGTTGCCAAACTCACATGAACATGTTTGTGCTTGATATCCACTTTGATGTCAGCAAGCTTAGGTCTTGGAAAGATGACAGGATTTTGAGTTTTTAGGGAAATTATGAAGGGAGTCAGTGACACAAGAGACACAGAGAAAGACGCTCAACACACACGCTACGCAACAGAAAGTAAACAGCACACACATAATACTAAAACTGCCGACTATGGCTATACAAATGGGTGAGATTGTGACTCATTTTCTCAGCGAAAACAGCATCAAAAAGTCCAGAAACTAGTTGGAAATTCTGGTAACGGTTACTTGAGGGTACGATACATAGCCTCTATACATTTTTCTCTCTGGGGTTTTATAAGGACATTTGGATTTGCTGAAAGTCAAAAATGTCATTTTGGAACAGTAGAAACTATTGACGTATTGTGGTTGTTTTTATTCCCTTTTACTTTTAGTACACCCTTACCACAATTACCATTTATTGTTTGTCAGTAAAAATACTCATGAAAGTAATTTATGAAAAATCGATTTATTTTGTAGATGTACGGGTAGCCTACCCGCTTTTGTGTACAGCCGGGGATTGTGGGTTAACGGGTCCTAAAACTATAAAGGAAAGGAAACTACTATTTGAAAAGTAACTTACCTACATATACTTTGTTGGTCTCCTCCTCTATATTACCAAGCTTAAATTTTTGGAAAGAGGGCAGGGCTTTGATATTTGAGGGAAATTATGGGGTAAAAAACGGTAACCAAGATTGTAACATTTCACCGCCGCACGGACGGCCGCAGACGAGAATAGTCTGGTTTCCACTCTGACATTTTGAGGACTCTTGGTCTGTTGGGTCTGGGCACTAGACTAGCCAGACCAGACAAAAATGGCCTCACGCGATCAGACGGTCTGTTTTAAAGTTTACAAGAAGCGCGTAAGAAAATTGAATTTTAACCCTGAAATGTTTAACAAATTTGTTCAATGTAGGCTTTTAAGGACCCAGGAACATATGCTGAAAGTCAAAAGTATCATTTTTGAGGAGTAGGCCTAGAAGTTAGTTTAGAGCCAAAAAAATCAATGTGTTTTACTGTTTTGGGATAAGCCTTATCGCAAATATCGCCTGGTTGATTTTGGACAATGGTGGAAAGGCACCATGGGAAGGAAAAAGGGGCATATTTTGTACCTTTTCCCTTCCCACAGTGCCTTTCGTCTATTGTCCAAAATCAACCAGGCGGTATTTGCGATAAGGCTTATCCCGTTAACCTAGACCCAGTAACTGGGGCGCTGAACTCCCTTTTTGACTTTTGGGGTTGACGGTCGGTCTAGCGCCCCAGTGATTTATATTGGTTGAGATGTGTCGTACACAGGAAAAACAAAATTTCACGGCACTTTCGCCGAAAATGTCCCCAAATTACACCAAAAACATCACAAACAGAATTGAAACTCGCTCCATTGCTTCTACGAAAGTTAGAGATGAAATGCAGCATATTCATTTGTACTCACGATTATTCCTTTGATGAAAATCGACCTTTTCTGACGAATGTCCAGACGAGAACGTAAAAAACGGAATTTAATTTGTGTGGCTCTGCTCCACACAAAATGGCGGTCCTACGTCATCGCATGAATATTCATTTTGGTAATTTCCATACTAAGCGGACGTGTCGATACGTAGATCACTTTGCCTCGGCAAAATTCCCGGTCCCATAACAACAGTGCCGTTTGTGACAAGCGCCGCGCTGATTGGTCAATGCGCAAGGCAGTGCTCGTGACGTCACAGAAACCATGTGCTGGCCCAACTCGTTACGCACGCACGCAGGGCCGTTGCAGACACGTACGGAGCACGCATTACTCGATGTGCCTATTCAAGCACACACGGTGTACGACTACGAAACGACCAACGGTCGGCCGTACGACAACTCGGGCGACCATGCACAACCAACAGACCCGGCCCAACACATGTTGCTATGAATATTCAACGACCTACAATCACGCTCAGATGGTGGCGCAGTTTCGCGGTAAAATGGCAACAAAAGCTGACCAAAGTTAATATAGTACGACTGCGGAGTCCGTGAGTTCTCGAACATCGGCGGGTGACACCACAAAAAATGGTCAAAAGGTCGTTTTTGGTTCCATTCAAAAGATCGTGGCGAGGTCTGTCAATGATTCGAGTTGCTGAGTATGTGCCCATGCGCGTCAGTTTCATTCATGAAAACTTCCATTTTTGGTCAGTGCGATGACGTCACATAATGAGATGATCGCGACGCCCTCTTTTGGCCGTTTCGTGCCAATTCG